>CM033800.1:10453340-10496340 GCA_019656835.1 Rhododendron ovatum
CGCTCTTCTTTGGCCATACGTACATGTATACATACCGATGCATTCGAAATACAATTGGGAAATCATGCATTGTATTTGAATCTACTACGAAAAGGAAATGGATAAGTCTTTAGAATATCTGGATTAGAGATTTTTATTGATTTTGGAAAGGGGAAAAACGCATGGAAATGTTAGAAGACAGTTATTTGGCTGAGCTGAATCAGCTGATCCTTTGTGTTAGGGTTTCGCATCCTAATAAATTTTCTCTGGAAAAGTACAGGAGGACCAAGATTTTTCAAATTTTTTTTAAAGCTCTTAATATCAAATTTGAATGATTTTATTTATTTTTTGCTCTGGAAGTTTAAATTACCCTTTACGGATCCGCGTCTTTGTTTATTTTGGTTTTTTGAATTTGTGATTTACGTTGACCTTCCGCCCTGTTTGGGAACTTGAGGAAAAGAAAGGAAAGTGTAGAGGAAAATTCACAGTACTCTTTTTTCCATTCTTTGGATTGTTATTTTCTTCTCTGTAAAACAAGGGAAAATTATTTTCCTTTACTTTCCTTTCTTTTCCCAAGGTTCCAAGCATCCCATGTTTTTAAAAATTGAACATTAGAATTTAAATGTTGGATTTTGGCGCTTACTTTTCTGTCTTTTTTTTTTTTTGATCCGTTACTTTTCTGTAATTATTTTGTGTTTGGGGTGTTTATTAGAGTATGTCGGAACTCAAAAGAAAGTACTACAGTTTTTCTTGTAGTGAATCAGTAGGTTTACATCTTTCATCGTCTGGGAGTTGCAATATATACAATAATAATAATAATAATAATAATAATAATAATGATGATGATGATTAAGAATAAAGACTCATTGGCGTCTAATTTGTAAAACATATCTACCGCAGTAGCTGGATTGTTCATCTGGTTGAAATCAAGCCAGTGGAAAACAAAACTTTTTCAATTTAGTCTCATAAACTTTTGGAAGTTAAGCAGATGATCAATGAACTTGGATGGAATTTGCAGGGAAGTTTGACAGAATTGAAGCTGTACCTCTACATTAACGGAGGACAATAAGCTTGAGGGTTTATCAATTTCCTGCTGTGCTCGAGGTCCTTTCTGTTTTAAGATAGTAGAAATGGAGGCTAAACTTGCACAGAGCTTGCAAATCTCAACATGGAATGATTCAGAGAAGATTACGAGGAAGCCAAATGGTTCATTGCATTTTTCTCCGAGATCTAGGGAGCCAAAGGGGTTTCAGAATCTTATTTCTAATCATTTGCAGCCTACGGGCACTGCCACTTGGCATAAACCTGAAGCATTGAGGGTCTCATGTTCCTACAGGAATTATCCTGGTAGGTATAAAATTTAACAGAATTATTCCTTGAAGGACGAGAACATGCCTTTTTCCCCCTATTGTTTGATAATCAGTAGTTGGTGCCCTATAAGTTTATGTTTGTACAGCACAAAGTAAAACCTGAGTATGGTTTTTGTTCATTGCCTCCATAAATGCCACTTGGAACGGTGAATTATGTTCCTCTTTCGAAAAGGCATGCTCTTCCCTAGCTCTGAGAAGATTTGTGGATTGTGATCACTTGTTGTGCATATTATTATGCTAGTAATGACTAATGAAGTTGAAATTGAAATTGAAAAGGCGTTATTGAAATAAACTTTCTAATGGGAAGGGATTTCTCATGTGGCCCTCTATATTTCGCCGTTGCCTTTTACTCATCTGTTTACAACAAAACGCGTTCTGCAGCTAGAGAAAACGATATGTCTAGATTTGTTCTCAATTAATTGATGGTTCTGGGAGGGGTAAGACTGAAGAGACAAATCTAATCTTTGTCAAGATTTGCAGTTTGCACAAAGGGGTTACCAGACTTGAACCTATGTTCTCACACTTGGCAGCTTGAGCTTTTACCATATCACCGTGGAATGCCCCATAAAATAGTTTTTACACCCATCTTAGCATTTTAGTCTTTTTAGAGTACCATGAAATGTACGTGGTACATGTAGAATGACAAGTTCTGAGAGATCATGACCTGCACCATGGGCATCAGTGGCAGTGGTTTCTATATTTCTGTGTTATTTGTTCATCAACTTTTCGACTTCTATTTTCTTTCTCTTTTGTTTGTCTTCCTTACCATAAAAGGATAATGCTTTGTTGGTCCTTTTTTACCAGGAGAATATTGTAATTATCTTCCATCCCTAAGAAACCCATTAGGCTGAAGGTAGGAAATTAGGGAGACATATTTGTTGGTTACGTTCAGATGAACTGTTGTTGTAAGGTCTCTCATGAAAATGCGTGCAAGTGATGCTACTGAAGTACAGATATCTTTGTTGTAGGTTCAGTACTGCAGTCTGGAAGTTTTCCTGCCTCTTTTGATGAAGCTATGATTTTAAAGGTACGAAATGTGCTCCTTTTGTTATCTTCCTCGTTTGATTATAGATTAGATGTTTATTTTGAGGGTGCACAACTAAATCGATTGTCTAGATATAGTGCCTCTTTCTACATCTGTTACATTGCTCAGCAAGATATAGGCATGAACATGGAGTTGCATTGGATCCTTCTTAAATAGTTTCAGCAATCATCTTATTGGAAGTTACTAAAATTGCAGAATAAGGCAGAAGACATTGAACCATTTTTAAATGGACGCTGTATATATCTTGTTGGTCAGTTCCTTATCAAGATCCTTTACGATTAGTTGATCAAATATTTGTTTTTGATTTCTAGTTAACTGTATTGTGTTCAAAATGCAGGTATGATGGGCTCTGGAAAAACGACCATTGGCAGGATTCTGTCGGATGTTCTTAGCTATTCGTTTTTTGACAGGTTTGTAGTGATGCTGCTGGTCAAGAATTTTTTTCTTCGCAAAATAGCTATGGAGTAAGGAGACATGATTCGAGTCATATTCTTTGTAATGCATTTCAAAGGTTATTAAATTCTTTAAGAAAAAAATGATGCAAGTCATATTGTCTTACAGATCCATTGGTTGCTATAGGTGTTCTGGAAACAGATCGCACTTCTTGCACATTGAGATTGTTTCAGCCAAGATGACCCCTTGACACACTATACTTAATGCTCAATACTGATGGGACAGTTTCATGTTTGTTGATGGCAGTGACACGTTGATAGAGCAGGCAGTTGGGGCAACTTCTGTAGCCGAAATCTTTAAGCTGTATGGGGAAGGCTTGTTCAGAGATAATGAGGTTAGTGAGCTCCAATTTATCTTCTACCCTTTCTTTGCATTTTGAACAATGTGTGAATATTGACTTCCCCACTTTTGTTTTTTGTATTTTCTGAAATGTATGTTTCTTGGACCATAAGGTTAGTGCTTTATGTGTGTATGTGCTTGTGTGACATTATTGTGACATTTGGGAGTTGAGAAGCATCCTACAAATTTGAAGGGGAGAGAGAAAATATGAAGGGTGACTTGGTGTTTGAGGGATCTACTGGAGCATACATTTTATGCCCTTTTTTTTAGATTTTTAACGGAAGCATACATTTTATGCTTGGAGCCTTGGACCTTCAATTTTGTGACATTTGCTACATGAGGGATCTGTTGGAGATGCTAATACTTTTCATTCATTTGTCTGCACTTCCCCTCCCCCACTTCATTCTTTTCGACTTCCTTCTCAGCATCGCATGAAAGACCGGACTCCCCCTCCTCTTTTTTTTTTTTTTTTTGCTGTCTTTACCCCATAACCATAGGGCCTGATTGTTTGACCACACAAGGGCATCAGGTTGGACTAATATCCAAGCGGACAACATATCAGTTTTTGGTCAAAATTCTGAAAGCTCGGAGTAAATGACCATCAGATATGTAATCCCAAAAAGTGCAAATACGCTACGATGGTGTGGTACTATCAATCCTATCACTAGTAGTCTGAAGAGGTTACTTATGCTAGGGATTATATATTACTTCACTATTAGTCCATTCAAACAAACATGCCCTTAATGTATTGAAAGTTCATCAAGAAATATCCATTCACTTTTGCACTTGTCTTCAAATAATGTCTTCTTATGTGGGTAGTTTAATCCCCTTTGTTACCTTGTCTATTGAGTCTTATGCTTTCCATGAGTTTATCTGCTCCAGATTATCAGATGTACTTCTCAAGGGATTACCTTTTCCTCAACTGTGGAAGTAATAGTTCTAGAATTAGGATATCATAAGCAAATTCTACTGATCCCACTATTCTAGTCTTGAGTACTCACTAGATACACCTTTACAACCACATATGTTTATGTTTTCTGGTAGATACACCTGCAGTATGCCTCATCTCTAGAACTAGTAGTGGACAAAGCCTATAATTACGAATTTTACAAGTTCCACTACTAATCTTCAGTTGTTACACCTGCAGTATTTGCAAAAATGTTGATTTGTTCTATTAGATATACCTGCAGTATCCCTTTAATCAAGAACTGCTGGTTCCTTGGATGATGTAAAGATTAGAATCAAATCCCAAATTCCTCTTTCACTTATTTGTTTGTTTCATAGTTAATACCCTTAATTTGTGCCAAAGGCCAGTAATTAGCTTTCGCCCTGCAGACAGAGGTATTGCAGAAACTGTCTAAAATGCAGCGGCTAGTTGTTTCCACCGGTGGAGGAGCAGTTATCCGGCCCATTAACTGGTAAATCATCGGACAAAATTGTGAAGTCCTTGACCTTTAGATTCTCATGTGGTTCTCATTAATCTTATTTGTGCTTTTCAGGAAATACATGCAAAAGGGGATTAGTGTTTGGTTAGATGTTCCATTGGAAGCCTTGGCAAGGAGAATTGCATCTGTAGGAACGGAATCTCGCCCCCTTCTGCATCAAGAAGAAGGTGATGCGTATGCAAAGGTGGGCATTTCATTCTATTATATGGAACAAGCTTTCCTTACTTGGAAGATATCTCAAGTGTTAATTACATGTGATATTTTCTGCTACTCACTTTTGACTTTGAACTATAGGCTTTCACGCGTTTGTCTTCTCTTATGGAAGAGAGAAGTGAAGCATATGCCAATGCCAGTGCTAGGGTTTCCTTGGAAAGTATGATTTGCTTGTCTCATGTATCATTCTCGTCTGTTAGTGGCCACATTTTAGCATTTCAACTATTGTCTACATTTGTGCCTCTGTTTCTTGTTCAAATAGCTCCTAATTTTGAAAGCTTTGTTGTTTTGTGGTGGAAGATTTTCTCTGTCCGTCAAGAAATTAACTGAATGCTTCCTAATCATATTGTACACCGTTGCTGTTTCTAGTTGTATCACTAATTGTCCATTATGTGCTGTGCTTTTGCTTGTATGGCTGATTAGACATTTATGTTTAGTGCTTTGTTTTTCTGGTGAGTTCTGATTGAAGTATGTGTACTTCCATCGTGCAGATATCGCAGCCAAGCTTGGTTACATAGATGTATGCAATCTCACACCAACAGTTATAGCGATTGAGGTCTCTCTCTCTCTCTCTCTCAAGCATTCTGATAATCTGGACATATTTCCTATCATGGCTTCCACTTAAAGTTTATAAAAAATGAACTTTCCCAGCTAACTTGATTTTTGTGTTCCACAGGCGTTAGAACAAATTGAGAACTTCCTGAAGAACTAGGGAATTGGCTATTCCACGGACCTACTCCACCGAGCTTTCTTATTATGTTTGACGCTTAATCTTGAGATTAATGCTTTTACCATAACTAATTGGGTTTTACAATTCCATCTATGCGGGATCAAAAAAGGGGAAAATGATAGTAAAAGATTGGGAAAAAAAAAAAAAAAGAGAGGAGGATTCAGAGGGTGCAATGTTTCTGATTTTATAGAGAAAAGGGTATTTATTCTTTGAGAAAGTAATGTAATGTTTTTCTTGATGATGCTTAAGATGCAGATGTAAATATATGGCTGATAATTTTTTTAAATGTAAATCTCATTTTGTCACTTGAAACATGCACGTCCGTACTTTAGTTGCCTAATGGTAAGAGGTTGGGTCATATGTTCAATTTCTGCTTGCAACGTCTATTTCTTCAAATATTTTTTTGACCAAGTAGGGATAGGTCCAAGGGGCTTCTCTCTTTTCTTCCCGTTAATGCTCGGACCAGCTTGCGTGCCTGAAAAGTAATTATTTTTTTCCCATTAATGCTCGGACCAGCTTGCGTCCCTGAAAAGTAATCAAATGACGTGTATAACGTATAGGGAAAACTAGAAGAGTAATCAAATGCAGAGTCTTGCACATTCTTATCAATTTTTGCCCTAGTTGTTCCGTGTAAAGGAAGGAACGGATTTCCAAGTCCCTCCCCCAGAGAGAGAGGTCCTTCTCGATCTGAATCAAACTTCTCCTATTTCCAACTCCCACCCCCAGAGAGAGAGGTGCTTCTTGATCTAAATCAAACTTTTCCTTGCCATTGGTGTCGATGGGTTAGTTCGACCAAAAACTATTTTCGAGAACACCCGCCCTCAACAATCTCTATTTGCCAAACAAAAAATGAGTGGCACAGTCGCAACCCTCAAACTCATCTCCAACCTAACTTCTCCAAACAAACTACGCCGCGAAAGGCTTCAACTTTCTCTCTCCTTACCTCGTATCCAGCAAATTTTAAGAACCACAAATGGTGGATCAGCCCACTCTCATGCAACATCGTCACCACCTAGGAAGTCTCATCACCTCAAGAGACAACACCCTATCTGGTCAACGTCCACGCCCCCACCCTAGACGCAAATGTACATAATCACTTGCCCACAGTAGTTGAAGAATCTCCAATCCCGAACACCTTCCCTCATCAGGTACAAACCGTATCCCAATCTGCAAAATATTATTGAGTCACTTCCCTACCCTAACCCCATGCCACAACTTCCTCGATCCTCCTTGCCACCAAAACTAGAGTGAATAATGGAGTACAAGCTTATGGATTACTGACAGATCCTAACACAGAAATAATACCTTACAAGACTGAGAATTGCAAAGTATTTGAGCAGTCCTGGATTTGTAATGTTACATGTTCAACAAAACTGAATATGGAATTAATGCTTTTGTTCTAGAAAATTTTACCACACAACTGATTGAAACACAGCAAAAGAAGGAAGAGCCTCATCAACAAGACCCAAGCATTTTGAAACAGTTGATTAGACACTATACAAATATATGTAAGGGGGTAAATTGAGAAGCTCTAAACAAATACAACAGGAGCTAAACAAGGAGATACAACCTTCCAGAGTCATTGGACCGAAAACCCAAAATGCTGTTGAGCAAGTTTCTGGCATTTTTAACCAAAAGAAACTCCTCCTCAACCTCCCCAGAGGACGACAGAGAAGGCTTCCACTGGAGCAATCATATAGATAGATATTGATAACATGCTGGTCACAAGGTTTATTTAGTATTGAGTAATTTACATCTTGCTTCCTTATTGGCACTGGATTTCCACATCCAAGCTGGATTAAAGGTGAAGAGCCAACGATACAGTTTAACTGGATCTCCTCCCTCTTCTCTGATATTCCTCTGAATAACTAATAACCTGTACAAAAGACATAGCAATACACCCACAAAATCAAACATGTTATCCATAAAGCTGCTTTTCGTAACTGAACCCCAACCCCCCATCCCAAACCCGAAAAAGAAGAAAACAAAAAAACAAAAATGCAAAGAGACATACTTGATTAAAAAAAGAGGGAAGCACATGTATGGTCAAATTTGAATAAGGTGCACAGTCTAGATATTTTGCAGTCCTGCCAGACACCATATAATGAAAATAGAAAAGATCGAATAACCATATGCCACAACAGATATAACCAGATGAAAAAGAAAGGTATGCTCTCGAATGTAGGCGTCGGTAAAGCCCAAAAGTCTAGCAGTGAATCTCATCCCACATACCCCTTGCATCTCCAGATTTTGTTCTCAAATAGTCTCGGATGTCATAACATCCAAATCACACACAACCACGCAAACCAACATATTTGTAGAGAATCATGCTTGGGATGAGAACCCAAACCTATCAAATCAATAGAGTATGCGTGCATAGGAAATAGCTAGGAAGCACACAGAAAACAAAGAACCGTTAAGATTTATGGGTGAAAAAATATTCCAACAAAAGAAAAAGGAATGGGATTGGAAACCACAAAAAGAAGCGATAGAAGCATTATGACTTGCAGAGTTGCAGTACTCAATGAAGTGGCACCTCGCCCACCATACCTCTTCCCAAGATTCAAGTCTCTATCCATTACCGACATTAATCTAACTAAACTGAGGGAAACCTGAAAGACATCGGAAACAAACTTCAGACTGAGATCAGTTTTTTTTTTTGCTAAACACAGACTCAGATCAGTTGCTAAGTGAAGCTTTGAAGAATCTCCACCATAATCTTGCAACTATGTGTAATCCTAACAATACATCCCTCACAAATTATGCTAACGGAACCTATACACCCATTTACCAAGCAAGACAACAGTCTTCTCCTCAAGATGTCCTAAACCAGAGCCACCCTTATCCTATGCAAGTGAGACCACATGCTTATCAATTAAATGATCCTCCCCCCTCCCCGAACCGTCCCACAAATAGTCCTTCATCATCTTCTCAATTTTGTTAGCCATGCCCACATCCAATCTCTTCTTAAACAGAGCCCATAAACTTCTTCCGTATGATTCAAACCACCCCCCAATGAAAATAAGAAATATAAATAAACAAAAAAGAGAAAGTACACAAAACAAGTTTAAAATGCAAAATGGAGCTATGCTGCGTTCTTATGAACTTAACTTAAATCCGAGAATTTTGTCCTTATTTGAATTTTTTTTGCATTTGTTAGTTTTGCGCCAAATTTTTTTGGGTTATTGATTTTGAGAGTAACCGGAAAAGTACAAAAAAAAAAAAAAAAACTTTTACCCAAGTATTTTGAGAATATTCACTTTTTAGCCGAAAAAGTCGTCTTTTTTTTTTTGCTAAAAAGTGGTTAATTCTCAAAATACTTGGGTAAAAGTAAAAAAAATTTACTTTTCCGATTTCTCTAATCGAGACGAATCAATAACCTACAAAAGTATGGCGCAAAACTAACAAATGCGAAAAAAATTCAAATAAAGACAATTTTCAGATTTAAGTTAAATTCATAAGAATGCAGTAAGTACATTATCGGTGATGAATCAAGTGCGGTAAAATGTTATAATTGCAAAAGATATCCTATGAATTTTCCAATGCTTTCGGTTGCATTCTATACAAAGAATTTGGGACAACCAAATTGACAACTTATTGAACCAATTTCAGTAATTGATTTCCATGTCTGGTCAGCAATGCATTCGAACTCAACCAAGTCTTGACTGAGCTCGATACAAGTGTGGGCAAGCACCAGACACCGGATTCTCCAACAATATCTCTTCTTCATCCATCCCAGCTACTGTTTACCAATACAAGCTACCAATTTCAAACACCATTTAATTGTCTCAAACCACAAGTGTGGAACTTACTTGAAAATTGAAATGATCAACTAGACTACTAGAGTTCTCTCATATCCCCTTAAACCAGCATCATTTCCTCCCTGGCCACCATCTAGAGACACCAACAACTTTACCCCAACAGTAATTCCTCTTCTTGAATTTCAAGGGGCTGCTCTTGGCATCACTTTTATGGATACAGGGAGGTTTTAGTGGATTAGAAATCTATTCGTATTTCTTTGGGGTTTCAATTACTTTCATTATCTTAAACGCTTCTAGTTCCACTGATAGTGCTATGCACTTCCTTTTTTCTAATGCTTAAGAATTGTTCCAACAAAAGCATAAACTGGACAAACTATTTTCTTCAAGTTCTTTGAACAGATTTCTGAATGTCTTTGACCTTCAAGCATTCAATACAATAGAACTTCGAATCAGAATCACCTAATGCGTATACCTGGAATTGGTTCTTGAATTATATTCCCGAGTCAGAGTATTCTTCTAACTACCATGTCGTGGTACTTACTTCGGTACTTAAGCTGGCAATATATTACTTACCGTAAGTTTTTCAAGACTTCAGAAACACCAGAAATGACATATTTCTTCATCCAAAAGCTTTACAATACGAACATTTTACAAATTATCAAACATTTTACAACCAAACAAACAGAGAACTCGTGAAAATAAAACTTCCCACCATATTCATGCACAATTTCCGATATCATACCACATGAGAATTAAGACATACTGAACTAGCACATGCAAAATTGAATCACAGACATAGCAAAGCTTAGGAAGGGAAACATACCCAGAGAATCACCAAACTCACAATACAACCGCAGCACAATGAACAACGGAAGCCCTATTCGGAACAACAAGAATCACATCGGACCAAACAATCGAGCCACTCAACACCCCACCCTTCTCCTTCCAAACCTCAATCTCCGCGCACATAATCTCCATCTCCTTCCCACTCCCCTTCCCTTCCCAAACCACAAACAACTTCCCTCCCACATTCGCCATCGTAGCACCGCACAAAAACTTAGGCAACCCCTTCCCAACTCCCATCAACTCCTTCCACTCATCCTTCTTCGCATCATACCCTCTGATCCTCCCCAAATAATCATAACAATACAAAACCCCATCCACCACCGTCGCCCGTCCCCTCCACCCCATATCCATCCCCGTAGACACATCCCCCCATTCCCCCACCACCGCGTCATAAACCACCCCACCCCTATCCGCCATTGCGTACATCTTGTCATCAATAACAGCACTAGCATGCATCCACTTGTCCCTAACCTCAATCGGGCTCGGAACTGCCGCCCACGACCCCGCCACCGGGTCGAATACCTCGGCCCAGTTCATCGACCGGGCCCAATTATCCACCAAACATCCACCCATCACATAAATCTTCCCGTTTATTGCTCCCGAAGCCGCGAACTCCCTACAAACCCTCATTTTAGGCCCCATTTCCCATCTATTGTACCGGCAATCGAAAACCCAGATCGAATTCGACGGGTTTTCGCTTATAGCCCCACCGATGACGTAGATTTTGGATCCTAGTACGGCAAAAGAAGACCCAATTGGCTGGGAAGGGAGAGGGGGGAGGGGCAAAAGGGTCCTTGGTTTTCTAGGGTTGGTAGGGCTTTGATCGAGTACGTACCAGTTGAAGGAGGAGTTGATGCGGATGTTGAGGTAGAGGAAGTGTTGGGTGCAGCGGAGGAGTGATCGGGTGGCGTGGAGGAGAGGGGAGTTTACGGTGGACCGCCAGGACCTGGAGACGAGGGAGAGGGAGGGGTGGTGGGAGATGGGGACTCTGGCAATGCATTGGAGAGCGACGTCGTCTGGTAGGTTTGGGAGGAGTTGGGGCGGCGGAGGTGAGCCGCCGGCGGTGGTGGAGTCGGTCATGGGCCGGGCCTGGGAGTGGGTCGGAGGTGGTGATTGCCGGTGAAGATATATATACTCCAGGTGAGTGGTGTGGTGGTTGAGAATTGTGAAGAGTTCGCTAGATTCACAGCACGTGTATGTTTTTTTTTTTTCAGTAACGGCGGGGCGTCAAGGAGGGCTGCTTTCCCCACCCCTCACACCCCACCGCCCGGGCCCCACGCCCCATTTTCCATATTACCCCCTTCCCTCCCTCCGTTCTCCTGCTACTCCCCACCATTCCATTTACCTTTTTTTGTTTTCTTCTTTTTTTTTCTTTATTTTTTTTTGTTTTTTTTTCTGTTAAAATTTTTTTTTCATTTTTTTTCTCTTTATTTTCTTTTGATTCCTTCCACTTTGAACCTTTTTTTTATTATTTTAATAATCTTTTCTATTTTCTTTATTTGTTTCTTTTCCCATTTACCTCCCTTCTTTATTTTTTTTTTGGTTAACTCAAATTCTATTTTCAATTAAAATTGACTTTATACTTAATAAATTTATATTATTTTAATTAGTTAATTAGTCTTAACAATGAATAATAAAAATAACTTGTAATGAACAATAATAAATTGAAATAAAATTTCATTTTATTATAATTGAGTACATATTGTCAAAACATGAAAATAATAAAAACACAAATTTTAATCAATATCTCCTCCAAATGCTGCTCCCGGCGTGCTTATACCCATTATTTTGTACCACAATAGCAAACGTGTTTCATAACTGGCAGCCCATCCTTTAGCTTCATCCGAAGAATGCTGCTCCCACCATGTTGGGATGGGTGGTACAGGGTAATGAGGTTCTAAGAAAATTTGCACGAAGTGATTGTTGTAAACACGAGCAATAGCAATTTCTCGGCGGTATTCGACTGGAACTGGAGGGTACCTCAATGGCAAATGAGTAAAACAACCGTAAGCATCCTCATCAAATGTATGCTAGGTTGTACCTTGTTGCGATGACAACTCCCAAAGTCATAGCCTCCATCCAATGATTCTCTGGTGCTGTAGGCTCGAACCAATTCAGTAAAATTAGAAGACGATTTACCCAATCATGCACTGGATAAAGCACACTGTATAGATAATAATTTTGTCGAAGTTCTTCAATAAGCTCCTCTCGTACTCGACTTCAATCATTTTCACTATACCCAATTAGTGCAGCTATCGCCCTGAATCCACAATGACCATCACCAAGCACGTCAACAGTGTGGGAAATATAACGCTGATAAGCCTGAGGTAATCGTTGAATGTAGCGATCAGTGATGGATGAAACTATAAATTGAGTGTTGCGAACCCCCGAACCTCTCCCACGTCTGCCTCTCCCTCTCACTCGCGATGTCACAGTCCTTGATCCTGAAGTGGATGCTTCTGAGAAAGAAGGTATGCGACGTGTACTTTGCTCATCTCTACCTGTAGGTCGACCTCTATGTTCTGTGTTGTACGATGGAGGTCGAACTGTGCTACGAGAGAGATCTGCCATATCGATAATTCTGTCTATGATATGCTCTCGCATAGGTGGATCCATCCCATCTAATATCTCAACGACCTGAGATGTCCTGTCAGATCATGCTCCCTCCTCATTAAACTCGGTTGCGTGTATAGACAACCTAGTCCAATGAGCGTGGATACTCCATAGCGGAATTGGAGTGGAAATGGAACGATAATATGCAAGATCGTGCATGCATGGCAATCCGTGTGTGATTTTGATCGTACAGTTGCAACAGCCAACAATGTGGGGGGATACTTCTAAAGCGGTTTTTAGCTGATCATGTATGAACTCCATTGCCTCTAATGAAATGCGACACCTTACCTGATCAAAAATGTCGTCACGTAATTGTTTGTGGCGTGGAATGTTCAATGATTTCTCGAACGACTTCTTAATTTCTCCGAACTGATTTTTCAACATCTTTTCTATTTTATCAAAAGATGTTTGTAGTGATGACATGGTATCCCCCAAATATAGCTTTAGCCTCGCATGTGCAGACTCTGCCCTGTAATAGAATAATGCACTGTGTTTAAATAGGAAAGTATCAAAAAGTATTTCTTAGTATAGTAGAGAAATGCACAAAATTTTAATAGTAAAGTGAAAAAGCGATTTTACCTTTAACTTGAATTGCTTCCGAGGTGCATACATGTATCTGTCCATGCTGAAACAAACCGCTCTTTGTACGACCTTAACCATGTTTGCCACAGGTAAGTTATGACATACGGAAACTGGCGAAAATCATCGCACATGGCTTGCCACTTATGTTCGAAAGACGAAGGTGTAGATGAATTGATAAGCGAGTGCCATGACTTGATGAAGTGCTTCCATTCCGGACCAAGCACACGGCTGCAGTTCTTCATGACGCACTGATTTATGTGCCAAATACACAAGATGTGACGTGCCGTAGGGAAACATGTTTCAATGGCGTTCATAAGCGCTAAATCCCGATCTGAAACAAACACCAATGGCATCGACGCCCCCTTTTGAAGCATCTAGTTTTTTAAGTTATCCGATACCCATGTCAATGTCTCTTCTCTCTCATTACTAAGATAAGCAAACATAAGTGAGTAAGTTCGCCATGTGGATGTGATACCCACAACCTCCAATAGTGGTTTTCGATAATCATTGGTCTTGTACGTGGCGTCAATGATCAGTACAGACGGAAAGTTGACAGATAGCTCTAGACTCATAGGATGAACTCAAATAATATCTGTGATTTCGTTAGTATCCGGATTTGTAAGAAATTGATGGAGGTAATGTTCCTTAAGTAATTGACGTATGACATACTGAATAGGAGTTAGACCGTCCAATTTGGCTGCTTTGTTTGCAAAAATGGTGTTATAAACGCTCTTGATTCCCGTAGTATTTGACGGGTCTTTTTGCTTCAAAATATTAAGAATCTCACGAGGCGCAGTGCTGTTGGCCATGTCAACCACAAATTGTTTCTCTATTGGTTTTAGCCTTGACGGGTACTCGTGGCCCTCAATATGTTTTGCTATTTCATGGTT
Organism: Rhododendron ovatum; assembly: GCA_019656835.1. Lineage (NCBI taxonomy): Eukaryota > Viridiplantae > Streptophyta > Magnoliopsida > Ericales > Ericaceae > Rhododendron > Rhododendron ovatum. The sequence continues at coordinate 10,467,607 of CM033800.1, forward strand.
ATGGACACCACTAATAACCTCTAAACCCCACCTGATACCGTATGGATGTTGTGGTATACCTCACAATTGAAATTGGCAATCGCATTTTCTCATCCCAGTGTTTCTTTGCAAGGATTGCCCTTCAACCAGATACCGTGGCGGTTCGTACTTTCCTCCTCTTTCGCAACCAAGAATGCACTTCGGCAATTTGCCGCCTTTTAACTTAGCAGAATTTAAAATATTCACCACAATACCATATTTTAGACCAACACTCCGCGCCCAAGCTAACATATCTTCTCTACTTTCAAAAATCTATATAAAAAAAACGAAAATGTATAAATACAACATTAACCAGTCTTAACATAAATAACGAATGTGTAAAACAATAACAGTGAAAACTAACCTGGTCGGTGGTAAATTCTGGTGTATAATCGCGACTATTGTGGGAGACACTCTCCTCACTACGAACATCATTCTCAAATGACCAACTATCTGAAATTGAAAAGTTGTAGTCATCCATTGTTTTGTCCCGAATTTTCCGCTGCAGCGTTCCTAAAAAATTTGACAGATACACAGTCTGTGAGGAAAGCCTAAGTAACCATGCTAAATTTTCACCGAAAATCATTATTCTAAATTTTGTGGATTATGTTTGACATAGAAATAACCAGGAAAGTCCCAGGTCGGATGGTCGGACGAGTCCAGTTAGAATCACCATTCCTTCCTTAGTCGGTACGAAGCCAGACTTGTTGACAAACTTTTGAGGGTGTTAGCCTCGGGTTACTCCACAATTGTAAAAACGATCATAAAGCATAGTGTCACATGGACGGACACCTTTGGAGTGAAAATCACTTATGCTTTAGACCAGTAATTTTAGTAGAATAAGTTTGCTAGCTATCTTTAATACTTCAACTTAATATGCATTTTTAAACACAAAAATAAAATATAACAGAAGGTTACGGTAGCTTACGGAAGATGAATGTGGCTATCGAACGAAGTGACTTCTTACGGTAAGCTTACGGTAGCTTCGAAAGAGAAAAGAAAATACTTTTTTTTCTCTCGAAAATAAATATTGACTAAACTACTAAATTTTTTGGATCGAGAGGCTCGGTGGTGGTGGTTTGGTGGCGGCCTTGGGTTGAGTTTCTTGAAAACTCAAGAAGAAACTCAATAATACCAAGAACAAAGTAAGAACAAAGACAAACACAAAGTTTCTAGAGAGAAAAGTTGGAGAGATTCAAGGTGTGAATTGAATGGTTTCACAAATGGTTCTATTTATAGGAAAATGAGGACCCTCTCCCCCACCCCCCCCCCCCCCCCCCATATTTGCTCTATGGTTGAAGTCTAATTCTAGGTTCAAGTCTAAAAAATATAGTTACAAAAATAAATTTCAATTTTCAATCTATTTGAACTGGTGCAAAGATGTTTTTTTCTGATCATTTCATCCTAAATGGTCGTAATAAATTTTTGCCTCCAAGGCCTTTCAATGAACACCCTAAGAGAGTCTTGAAACTAAATAATGAGTTTTAGGGTTTGTTGAAAAGTTAGAGCAAAAAATTCATTATGACCATTTAAAATAAAATGATCAAAAAACATGATTTTGACCCGTGTATTTATAGAAATTAAATAAATAAGATAAAATTAATTAAATAAAAAAAAATTTAAAAGGTGAAGGTGTTTTAAGAGGGAGGGGGGCCGGATGTTTTTGGGTGGGGGGGGGGATAATCCGGGTTTTAAGGAAAGGCTGGGGTTTGATTAAAAAAAAAACAAAAAGAGAAGGCTGCTGGGGTGGGGGCGGGTAAAAAAAAAAGAAAACAAAATGGGAAGGCTGGGGGGGGGGGCCGGGTTAAAAAAAAAAAGAAAACGGCCAGTGAAAAAAAAAAAAAAAGGAAGGGGGGGGGGGGGGTAAAAAAAAAAAAAAGGAAAAGGGAAGGCTGGAGTGTGTAAGGGTAAGAAGTAAATTTTTGTGGTGTGGGTGTGGTGTGGGTGTGGGTGGGGCGGGGGGGGGGGGGGGGGAGGGGAATAGCAATTTACGTATCAAGAGGCACACATCGATTAATCAGCTAATCAGCCTATCCTATCAGATCAGGTCAAGACAAGTCATCTACAGAAAAGTTATGGAATTCTCAAAAAATTGCTTTATTGCAATACGTTCATTTCGAGATTTGAAATTATTTTTTGTTTATTGTATTTTTTTTGGTACATCAATTTTTTTTTCTTTTTTTTCTTTTCTTTTCTTTTTTTTTTTTTTTTTTTTTTTTTTTGGGGGGGGGGGTGTTTTTGTGTTACGCCAAAATTTCCTTTTGGAGGTAAAACAGGACATATAAATCAACTGAACTCTGCTGGAATATGAAATCCCTTTATTATCATCATGCTACTCATTATAAATGTCGTTTTTATTAAGATGTACTCCCACCATTTTAATTTGTTGGTCCACTTTTTCGGCATTCGCGTCGCTTAGAAAATCGTATATATCTCGCAATTTAAGATGTTTTAAATAATTTTAAAAAATTTATTTAATAAAATTAATTAAGATATATCAAAAAAGATTTATATTGCTAAATAAAAAAATATGATAAATTAAAAAATCAAGACAATTTTTTGAGAACTCCGTAATATTGAAAGTGTTTTATCAATATGTAACAGAGGGAGTATATGCTTTTGTTTGGCTTACAAAAAATATGCTTGAAAGTTGATCTCTCAATCTTTTCGAGAAGTACACTACAATTATCAATAAGATCTAAAGATCATCTTAAGAATAAGACTTATCGTCATTTTTCACGAGCTATATAGGCTACGTTTCGCTAAGAAAAATAAATATTTATTTTTAAATTAAAAGTGATGTATTATAAAAGAATGCAAATCACATAAAAAAAAATAAGTACCTAAAAAATAAAAATCTTGCCGAAACAGGTCTGAATCTCCGCATCAAAAAGATTGTAGGGCCGAGGCTTGAGGAGATGACACCAATATCATCCCACGTACAAGTCAGTAACATGGTGACATACCCAAGAATGTGCAAAACACTTTAACGAAGGTGGAGAAATTTGGACAAAGTTATCTGGGGTAATAAGAGATCATCTTTTATCGCCAGCATTTTATTTTTTTTTGGAAACCAACCCCCATAAATGCTTGATTCTCGGGTTCCTGAAGCCCAGGAGCTACTTTTGAGATTGTGTCTCTTTATGTTTATTGTAACGATCCTAATTTTCGGTAAATAAAAATTTCGTTAAATATTTAAATTTTATTTTAATTACTTGAATTTCTTTAAAATTTTTTTTTTTTATAATCCGTCATAATTAGATTTTAGTCCTCTAAAATTATATTTCTTGACTAGAAATCCTACGTGACAAGTAGAATTAGTTTTCAACCGATTAGTTAAAGGAACCGAACCACCAATTCACATAATTACATTTTCCTAACCCTAGATGGACTTTTTTTACCATCTTTGAGCCTTATGAACCTTCCTAAACCCTAATTGAACCATTAGGCCATTAGAGATAATCATTATCCCCATGACTAGTCATTCAAGCCCATGCCTACCTTATTTATTTCTTTAACCATTGGTTAATAAATGCTAGAGAGATTATTATTCCTTAGTTAATAAACTTTTGACTTGTCAAAATGTATATAACTTGACTAGACAAGTCATAACCATCATTTTTGCTTCTAAAGGAAGCAAGTCTAGCCATGCCATGCATGCACACCTAGGTCTTAGCCTAATTATTTTGCTAGATGTGTGTGTGTGTGTGTATATATATATATGTGTTTGTACATAATACAAGGGAGGGAGAGAGAGAGAGAGAGAGAGAGAGAGAGAGAGAGGGGAGAGAGAGGAGAGGCCGAGAGAGAGAGAGATGTGTGGGTGTGTGCGTGTGATTTTGTACACTCCATCAAGCTACCTATTGACCCAACTTTACACTCAACCCTAGTACTACATGACAACCCATTTCTAGTCAATTTCTAGCATAGAATCCTAGCCTTTAATCATCCTAGAAATTAACTACAACCTAGCCTAGGATTGACTAAACATGGGAAGACTACACATTAGTCTAGCCATCATTTTCTTCTTACTTGCAAGACTTACCAACCTAGGTTATAATTACCTAGGATTGCCTTTAAGTCTTAGAAAATCTTCATAATTACCTATTCTTACACCTTAGTTGGATTGACAAGTCTTGGCATGCATGAAAAGCTTGATTAGACAAGACCATACCTTTCATAATTACCCTTTTAACCATTGGACAATATTTGCTAGAGAAAATTTTATTCATTGGGTAATAGAAGTTAGTTTGGCTATAAATAGCACCCCATCTTTGCCATTCAACACACACCTCCACCCATTCAACTTCTCTCTCTAGAATCCTTGCAATTGTTCTTTGTTCTTCTTGTTTTTGAGTTCTTCTTGTGTTCTTCAAGAAACTCATCCTAGACCGTCACTAAACCACCACTCGACCACCCTTTCGATCCAAAAAAGTTTTAAGTAGTTTAGTCAAAAACAAGTTTGAGAGAAACCTTTCTCTTTCGTAGCTACCGGAAGCTTACTATAGGAAGTTACTCCGCCCGACGTACACATTCTCTCCGTAGTCGCCACTACCGCCAAGAAGAAATGTAGATTATCCTTGTCCCCTATCTCTAAGTATACGTAGAATGTCCCTAACCGTTTTCTTTAAGTATATAAGGTTATCTTTCACCTATAAGGTTTGGAATGCATGATAATTAACAAATTTGTTTTCGCTAATGGAAGTATGAGCATGTTGGAATAATCGACTTTTACTCTAATAAACATATGTTGTTTTGAACTTCCCACCAAGGAAGAAAGAACGATTTTTAAAAGATAAGACTTTATCGTTTGATAGAAGTATTCGTATTTTGATCTTTAGAATGGTTATGAGCACGTATACACGAATTGCTTGCATTACTTGTCTTGTTGTAAAGCATAAGTAATTTTCACTCCAAAGGCATCCATACATGTGGCGTTATGCTTTAAGTTGTGGTTTGAGCATGATGATTAATATAGAGTTGGATGATCTTGCTAGTTTAGTTTCAAGATTACAATGAATGATTTATGATTACGTATGTGAAAAGTCCTACCGCAGAGTCGTTGCATGAAAACGAAATATAGAAATCGAGAAAGTAAAAACATGGCACCTAGGGTGTGTTAATGGCAAGGAATGTTTTGAAACCGCAATGTGGCCGGACGTGGCAGTCCATTGTGTGTAAGAAAACCCGCAATGTGGCTGGACTTGGTAGCCATTGTGTGGATTTGTAAAAATCGCAACGTGGCCGGACTTGGTAGCCCATTGCGTGGATTGTGAAAACCATAATATGGCCGGACTTGGTAGCCCATTGTGAAGATTGCCAATGGAGCCGGACGTGGTAGCCTCATTGGTAAGTTTGGTTATCCACGGAGAAGAGCCAATACAAAGTTTTGTGTGCCAATGGGAACCCGGTGCGGTGGAATCATTGTGAGGATACTCAGGAGACCGGAACGGCGGAATAGAGGTTGGGTGTGTTAAAACAATTTTGAAAGTATTGATTTGGTAAATGAAAGGTGAAACCAGTGACACGGTCTACGAAATGTTGCGTAGGAGAAACTCAAAAATCATGAACGCCAACGATAGTTGATTAGCGAATGTGGATATGTCATTGTTAACTATTTTTGTTAGATATGCATGCACTTCATGGAAATCGTTAATATTTTGATCTAATGTGTGTAAGTTAAATGGTTAGTGGGTATGGATTATTCTATTGAGCTCTCGTAGCTCACGGTGTTACCTTTTGGTGACCCTGACATATTATACTGGTGGCGACGCTGGTATAATGTGTCAGACTTTATAGATGATCAAGGTGAGTTGTACACCTTGGAGGCCTTTAGAGCTGGTTAGGATGGAGGAGCAGGCAGAGCTGTAGTTAGGAACCCTAGTTTCCCTCCCTTTTGAAATGAAAGTACTCTCATGGAGGTTATGATATAATAATGAGCCAGACTCTATTAAGTTTTTCAATGAAATTGTCCATTTAACGTTCCCAAAATTCGGAGCGTTACAACTTGGTATCAAAACTTTAGGTTCAAAACCTAGGCCATTGGTAGAATGGGTAGACCATAAGATAGTTTGACCGTTGCACAAAACGTGAATTGAGTTTAAGTTTAACATCCCAAATTGGGTGGAATTTAGACAGCATAATCTCCAGATTGAAGCAAGGTGTGAAAATTGGCAGTACCGCCGAGCTGAAAATTTTTGAACAATTGAATGATGACTTAAATCAAGAATCAAATGTGGAACTTAGAAACTCGAAAATATTTTTGGTCTTAGTAAATCTTTGCCTAAAAACGTTACTAATTGAGGTTAAAATCTTCCTTGAAGATAAACCACCTATTCAATATGTTAGCTATAGTGGGGTAGCACAGTGTAGTAGTATTAGAATAAGGTCCCAAGAGTCATAGTCGCACTTGTAGTACCCTAAGGCAAATCGGACCACGTAGAGGTATGTAGGATCGTTCCAACCTGTATTAGGAAGAATCTTATCACATGTCTTTACTTACCATTGTAGTAGAATTCTATGCTTATAATTGTATCTCTCTTTTACCTATGAAAAGCTTCCCTTATTTAAAAGGGTACTATCGCACACTACCCGTTAAGCAATTTTTATTTACTAGTTCGTTGAGGAGCCGTTCTTGGATAAATATTTTTCCACACCTCTTAAGGGACGAGAGCAGAACCTAGCACCGAGTGCCGAGCATAACCCCATTAGGCGTGGCAAACCGCACCTTCTAAACTTCAAATTTCAAAATTTCAAACTCCAAATTTAAATTTCAAATCCTTTCCCTCCTCAGCACACCTCTTCCGCCCCTATATATATTCCACCACCACTTCCATCTCTTCATCTCCCTCACCATCTTAACCCCTCCAAATCGCTAGCCTATCGTACCGAGCCATGGCAACCCGACGACGAGGATTTTCGGAAGATGCCGTGTTCCAAGAAATCGAGCGAGCCGAACTAACCATAACAATCCAAACCCTATGGATGCAACTCTTCATCCTCATTTTGTTTTGTGCAGTACTTACAATAAGCATGCCACGATGGTTCGCCGGGAATAACCATCTCAACACCTTCTGGTATTGGGCTCTCGTCGTGGCCGTCGCACTCACAGCAATCATAAAAGAATACGAACGTCGTTTGCGCCAAGCTTTCGATGAAAGATGGTAGGGAATCTCGAGGAGTAGGCATATCTTAGGCCGACCTAGGAGCAATTGTAATCCTTCGGGATGTAGGATGTCGAAAACTAGGATCACTCAAGTCTGTTTAAGAATCTCCTAATCTGTATTCTTCATATGTTATTAATAAAGGGCTTATTTCAGTTACTACTTATTCTTATATGTTTCTTGATCTCTATTCACGTACGTGCTTATCCTTATGTCCCTACTTGCCATTATAGTGGAACCCTATGCTTATGATTGTATTTCCTGCTTATTTGCAAAATACTTGCTTTTATTAAGAGAGTACTGTTGTATACTACTTGATAAACGACTTTCGACTTTTGAAAGAAACACCATTTGCAAAAGGAAAATTGTTTAAGTAGACTAAAACCTTCCCTTTTCGATTTCTACTCGTAGATGGCGAACTGACGCAATGGACTAGGACATGATAATGGAGGACCCAACCCTCTAACGCGAACCTCGACCTAACCCAAATCATGCAAGCATTCATAACCGCCCTGAACGCCAACCGCCAGAACCAAAACCACGACAACGGACCAATGACCCGAACCCGAGCAATGAACGAATTCTGCAAACGCCGACCCCCGACTTTTCACGGAGATACCAATCTCGTCGTGGCCGAGACATGGCTAAACGAGGTCAAAATGATCCTTAGAACCTTAGGGATCACCCAAGATGGAAATCGTGTGGCCTTGACCACATACTAGCTGAAGGGAAAAGCCTGCTACTGGTGGGATCTGATGGAGGCAACCCATGCCATAACTACCATGACATTTGCCGAGTTCGAAACCCTATTCCTCGACAAGTATTTTCCCACACCTCTTCGTTTGGCCAAAGAACAAGAGTTCCTAAACCTAAAACAAGGAACGATGACCATCACTCAATATGCGGCCAAGTTTGAGGAACTATCCCGCTATGCCCAAATTGTCGTTGCAACTGAGGACAAGAAGGCGAGAAGGTTTGAGTGGGGGCTGACAACTCCTAGAAGGGCCGCGGTGGCTCAGGCTTTTCCCACCTATACCGGTGTTGTGAAGTGTGCTCTTCGACTGGAGAGTGTGGAAAATGACTTCAAGACCCAATGGAGGAAGGCGACAGGCAACACAGGCGGACCGATCCGAACTCAACCTTCCAACAATAACCGCGGACCCTACCCTACCAAATCCTTCACCCTGACCCAAAGCAACCAACCCTGTAGGACTGATACACTCGGACGTGGCGAACCACAGAGGGGCAACCGAGATTTGACGACAGTCAGGTGTTACAACTGTCAGTCTATGGGCCACTACAGGCGCCAATGCCCGCAACCTCAGAAGGAGGGGAATGTGAGCTTTGGAAATCAAAAAACTCAACAACCGAGACAGACCGGTTTTATGAAGCAAAACCCTGGAGGCCCATCGCAGCAGCAGAATGGGCAGAATAAAGGAAAGCAACCCATGGGAACCCAGCAAGGCACTGGAGGGCATATCTTCGCGCTGCAGACCGATGAACAAGAGTAGGATCCATCTGTGATCCAAGGTACGCTACTATAGTACCTGCTTTTAAGCTTTGTTTAACTCTGGAGCATTGCATTCCTTTATAATTACTGCATGCGTAACTACACTGGCACTAGAAATAGAACTCCTAAGTACGTGTATAAAGGTCACGTCACCATTAGGGGGAGTATAGCTATTAGTCTGGGGAGTAGAGGGTGCGAACTTGAAATAACCAACTTGCGCCGAACCTGCGATCTTAAAGTAATCAACATGGCGGATTTTGACGTAATCCCGGGGATGGACTGGCTATTAGCACATCGAGCGATCATAGACTGCCGCCAGAAGATGGTGACCGCGTATACCCCCGAAGGGACTCGTTTCCAATTTAAGAGGGATAGACAGACGGTGAGCTCGACGATGAGGAGGTCCAGGTGGCAGAATCAACTGTTTGGATGGCTAGCTAGCCTCCAGTTGGGGGAAGCCGATAGGATGGAAGTGGGATTACCACATATCGTGTGTGAATACGTCGATGTTTTTCCCTGAAGAACTTCCTGGCTTACTACCTAAGAGAGAGATAGACTTTTCTATAAAACTCCAACTGGGAAATGACACCAATCTCTATGGCGCCGTACCAAATGACCCCAGCTGAGCTAAAGGAGCTCAAGACCCAATTACAAGAGCTGTTGGACAAAGGGTTTACCAGGCCGAGTATGTCACCATAGGGAGCACCTGTACTATTCGCGAAAAAGAAAGAAGGGACGCTTCAACTAGGCATCGACTACAGGGAGCTAAATCAAGTCACCATCAAGAATCGAAATCTATTACCAAGGATCGATGACCTATTGGATCAATTAAGAAGAGCACGAAGGACACCTTCGGATGGTACTACAAGTACTCCGGGATAGCCAACTTTATGCCAAGGCAAGAATATATGAGTTCTAGCTAGAAGTGGTTAAGTTCTTGGGGCACGTGGTATCCAAGGACGGAATTGAGGTGAACAAAAGTAGGGTTGAAGCAGTACTGAATTGAAAGCAGCAGTACATCTAAAATTACTGCCAAAAGTCGACGCCGCCAAGGGCTTATTTCATGTGACTGCATAAGTTCTTTCAGTACCTTTGCTAATGATATCCGAATTTGTAGAGTATCGTAGGGTTGCTTGCTGATGTTCGATGTTTCCCCGAAATGAGGATAGAGTACTTATATTTTACGATTATAGAGCTATTCTGCTCAAGTGGATCCATTATTTTCTAGTTTTGGAAATGGGTTTAATATCGTTAGGAGGGGAAGCATGCTGATTCGACAGGGACGTGCTAAGGAAAAGTTTGTAGGGTACAAGTCCGCATGATGATTTGGTAAAAGTTTTGCATTTGACATTGACATTTACGATGGAAATTTCATCAAAGGTGTACAACGAGGCAAATTGTTCGACGGCTGAAGCAACTTCAACCCCGTTTTGTTAAGCAGGACCTGCCAGAGCCTTAGACAGTGGTCGTGTGATGCCAAAGCATTTTGGAGCGTAGCAACTATGTCTAATTCGTAATCACGCACCAATTTCGAGAACGAAATTATTTTAAGGGAGATAGTTTGTAACGACCCTGATTTTCGGTAAATAAAAATTTCGTTAAATATTTAAATTTTATTTTCATTACTTGGATTTCTTTTAATTTTTTTTTTTATAATCCGTCATAATTAGATTTTAGTCCTCTAAAATTATATTTCTTGACTAGAAATCCTATGTGACAAGTAGAATTAGTTTTCAACTGATAAGTTAGAGGAACCGAACCACCAATTCACCTAATTACATTTTCCTAACCCTAGATAGACCTTTTTGACCATCTTTGAGCCTTATGAACCTTCCTAAACCCTAATTGAACCATTAGGCCATTAGAGATAATCATTATACCCCATGACTAGTCATTTAAGCCCATGCCTACCTTCTTTATTTCTTTAACCATTGGATAAATGCTAGGGAAATTATTATTCCTTGGTTAATAAACTTTTGACTTGTCAAAGTGTGCATAACTTGACTAGACAAGTTATAGCCATCATTTTTGCTTCTAAAGGAAGCAAGCCTAGCCATGCCATGCATGCACACCTAGGTCTTAACCTAATTATTTTAGGCTTTACTTTACTAGATGTGTGTGTGTGTGTGTATATATATGTTTGTACATAATACAAGGGAGAGAGAGAGAGAGAGAGAGAGAGAGAGATGGGCCGAGAGAGAGAGGGAGGGGGAGAGAGAGAGAGATGTGTGGGTGGGTGCATGTGATTTTGTACACTCCATCAAGCTACCTATTGACCCAACTTCACACTCAACCCTAGTACTACATGACAACTCATTTCTAGTCAATTTCTAGCATAGAATTCTAGCCTTTAATCATCCTAGAAATTGACTACAACCTAGCCTAGGATTGACTAAACATGGGAAGACTATACATTAGTCTAGCCATCTTTTCCTTCTTACTTGCAAGACTTACCAACCTAGGTTATAATTACCTAGGATTGCCTTTAAGTCTTAGAAAATCTTCATAATTACCTATTCTTACTCCTAAGTTGGATTGACAAGTCTTGGCATGCATGAAAAGCTTGATTAGATAAGACCATACCTTTCATAATTACCCTTTTAACCATTAGACAATATTTGCTAGGGAAAATTTTATTCATTGGGCAATAGAAGTTAGTTTGATTATAAATAGCACTCCATCTTTGTCATTCAACACACACCTCCACCCATTCAACTTCTCTCTCTAGAATCCTTGCAATTGTTCTTTGTTCTTCTTGTTTTTGAGTTCTTTTTGTGTTCTTCAAGAAACTCATCCTAGACCGTCACTAAACCACCACTCGACCACCCTTTCGATCCAAAAAAGTTTAAGTAGTTTAGTCAAGAACAAGTTCGAGAGAAACCTTTCTCTTTCGAAGCTACCGGAAGCTTACCGTAGGAAGTTATTCCGCCCGACATACACATTCTCTCCATAGTCGCCACTACCGCCAAGAAGAAAGGTAGATTATCCTTATCCCCTATCTCTAAGTATACGTAGAATGTCCCTAACCATTTTCTTTAAGTATATAAGGTTATCTTTCACCTATAAGGTTTGGAATGCATGATAATTAACAAATTTATTTTCGCTAATGGAAGTATGAGCATGTTGGAATAATCAACTTTTACTCTAATAAACATATGTTGTTTTGAACTTCCCACCAAGGAAGAAAGAACGATTTTTGAAAGATAAGACTTTATCGTTTAATAAAAGTATTCGTATTTTGATCTTTAGAATGATTATGAGCACGTATACACGAATTGCTTGCATTACTTGTCTTGTTGTAAAGCATAAGTAATTTTCACTCCAACGGCATCCGTTCATGTGGCGTTATGCTTTAAGTTGTGGTTTGAGCATGATGATAATATAGAGTTGGATGATCTTGCTAGTTTAGTTTTAAGATTACAATAAATGATTTATGAGTCGTTGCATGAAAACGAGACATAGAAATCGAGAAAGTAGAAACATGGCACCTAGGGTGTGTTAATGGCAAGGTATGTTTTGAAATCGCAATGTGGCTGAACTTGGTAGCCATTGTGTGGATTTGTGGAAACCGCAACGTGGCCGGACTTGGTAGCCCGTTGTGTGAATGAAAACTCTCAATGTGGCCGGACTTGGTAGCCCATTGTGAAGATTGCCAATGGAGCCGGACGTGGTAGCCTCATTGGTAATATGGCTTGGTTATCCGCGGAGAGGAGCCAATGCAAAGTTTTGTGTGCCAATGGGAACCCGGTGCAGCGGAACCGTTGTGAGGATACTCGAGAGACCGGAACTGCGGAACCAAGGTTGGGTGTGTTAAAATAATTTTGGAAGGATTGATTTGGTAAATGAAAGGTGAAACCAGTGACACAGTCTATGAAATGTTGCGTAGGAGAAACTCAGAAATCATGGACACCAACGATAATTGATTAGCGAATGTGAATATATCATTTTAAACTGTTTTTGTTAGATATGCATGTACTTCGTGGAAATCGTTAATATTATGATCTAATGTGTGTAAGTTAAAGGGTTAGTGGATATGGATTATTCTATTGAGCTCTCGTAGCTCACAGTGTTACCTTTTGGTGACTCTGACATATTATACTGGTGGTGACGCTGGTATAATGTGTCAGACTTTGTAGATGATCAAGGTGAGCTGTACACCTTGGAGGCCTTTGGAGCTGAAAAGCTGGCTAGGATGGAGGAGCAGACAGAACTGTAGTTAGGAACCCTAGTTTCCCTCCATTTTTTAATGAAAGTACTCTCATAGAGGTTATGATGTAATAATGAGCCAGATTCTATTTAGATATTCAATAAAATTGTCTATTTAACGTTTCCAAAATTCGGGGCGTTACATTTATTTTGCGAATTCCTTCTATCTAGTGGAGGAGCTAAGATTAAGAGTTCCAGGAGCTGAGTTGTAATAGGAAAAAATTCAACGTCAAACATCTCTGATCTTTTCATGCCTTACTCGACAAATAAGTAAAAAAAAACCTACCAATATCCTTAAGGACCAGACACCGGACTAAATTTGAAGATTGGCATTGCAAAACTTAAAGTACCTGATACGTCCAAAAGTAGGGCCGTAAACAAGCGAATCGAGCTCGGCTCGTTTATTAAACGAGTTAAAACTTGAGCTCGAACTCGGCTCTAGCCTTAACGAGTCGAGCCCTTAATGAGCCAAGCTTAATCATTTACTAAACGAGTCTCTTTAATTGAGTCGAGCCGAGCTGAGCTTACTAAACGAGTCTCTTTTTAGCTCGTTTACTAAACGAGCCGAGTTTTGTCGAGTTCAAGTTTAGCTCGTTTACTAAATAAGCCAAAAATTTGAGTTTGAACTCAGCCCGAGCCTTAACGATCAAAACCCTTAATAAGCCGAATTTAGTCATTTACTAAACGAGCCAATTTAATTGAGCTGAGCCTCCCTTAATGAGCCGAGCTTTTGTCGAATGAGTAGAACTCCACTCAGCTCGTAAAATAAACAAAGCTGAAAATTCAAGCTTGGCTTGTTTCGTAAACGAGCCGAGCTAAGGTCGCGAGTTGCTTGATTCGTTTACCGCCCTATCCAAAAGAATATGGTCATGTTAGGAAATCCCTGTCAATAACAATTCAAAAGCCTTTCAATAGGGCCGTTTTTCTTGTGGTGGCAGTTTGAGGTGGCCCATATGTAAAGGGCTTTTATTGAATTTTGGGCCGGCCCATTAAACTACCCTAGCCACATGCAATGTTGTAACATACAACGGGCCATCGATTCATGGGCCTTGAGATGATTTTGGAAGGAAGTGGGCCTGGAGGTACACTGTATATGGATCATGGATGGATTTTCCACAGATTTAAGATTCAAAGAAGCTGTAAATGTTTCTTTGTTGTTCTATTTTTCTTATAAGAGGACCATATTAGTGGCGGAGTTAGGATTTGGCTAAGGAGGTGGCACTTTTTGATGAACACTCACTAATAATTGTTACATGTTTTCCGTAAAAGTACGAAGGGAAATTGTACGGTAAAATTAGCTTTGTCTTAGAGTTGTATTTTTTTGTTGAAAAGGAAAAAAAAATCTTGGTTCAACTATCTCGTAGTCTTTAATTAATGAAAGCCACAGAGAGAGAGAAAAAAAATTGGTTCAACTAGCTTTATTTGGTTGGCATTTTAGTTTAATTTAGTTTTAGTAGTGGATGGAGAGAAAAATAGAGTAATGATTGAATAGATGGATAATGATTGGATAGAGATAGAGATAGAGAAATGAGAAAATAATAATTTGAGAAATAAGGTAATGACTGGAAAAAGAAATAGAGTAATGATTGAAAAACTAAACTAAAATGTGAACCAAACATAGTGATTATTTATATGATCCAAACCGTTCATTATTTCATTTGCTATTTTTTCATTATTTGTATAGAATATCACGTTGTTCGAGAACCAACATTAACCCATATTGTTGTGCTTTGGTATTTCTTAATTTCTGTTTAATCTAAGGAAAATGATTTTGGCACTCTACCTTTATTTATTGACACTCCACTTTTTATTGTTTTCCTATTTGAAATTACAATAATACCCTTCTATTCTGTTAGTGTTCATCCACTTTCTCACAAATAAAAGAGTATTGTTGTAATTTAAAATAAAAGAAAACAAAAAATCAAGCGCCAATGGCTGAAGGTGAAGGTGGAGTGTCGAAATCAATTTTCTCCAATTGTGATTACCGCGTTCCCGAATCTCTCCCACTTCTTCTTTTTATTTTTTCTACTACACTTGCTTCGAGAGCTAAGTATAGAAAATCAGTAATCAGAATTATTAAATGTATAGAGCAAAGAAACTTCTGCAAAAAGTCTTGGCGCAACAGATGACAATATTCTTGAGGCACAGGTTCCAGTCAAACTCAAAACCAAACTCCAAAATTTAACCAAAATCGAAACCGAACCGAAACTCAGTTGATTTTCACTCATGTAAACCATAGTCGTACCTAATGGAGATCGGTTCTATTCGATTTTTCTCCGAACTCAAATTTTTTTAATTTTTTTTTTGTGTGCATATATAAGGGCATTTATGTAAATGTTTATATATTGGCACATATTAGGTGTATGTGTGTAACGCCCCTAATTTTGGGTACGTTAAAAGGGAAATTTCATTGAAAATCTAAATGGAGTCTGGCTCAATATTACAGCATAACTCTCACAAAGAGTGTTCTTAATCAACAACAGGAGAGATAAACTAGGGTTCATATCTACTACTCCGCTTCTTCCTCCAATCTGGCCAGCTCCTCGGCTCCAAAAGCCTCCAAGGTGTAGAATTCACCCTGTTCGTCTATAGAATCTGACACATTATACCGGCGTCGCCACCAATATAATATGTCAGGGTCACCAAAGGTAACACCGTGAGCTATAAAGCTCAATAGAATATCCAAACCCACTAACCCTTAACTTACAAACAATATATCATAAAATCAACGGAGTACAAGTAGGTTTAACAAAAACGATTAACGATAGCACATTCATATTCACTAATCAAGTATCGTTGGTGTCCATGTTTTTCTGTGTTTCTCCTACGCGACTCATCGTAGACTGTGTCTCCATTTTCACTTTTCATAACCAAATCAACATTTTCAAAATCCGTTTTTAACACACCCAACCTCGGTTCCGCCGTTCCGGGTTCCCGAGTATCCTCACAATGGTTCCGCTGCACCGGGTTCCCATTGGCACACATTTGCATTGGCTCCTCTCCGCGGATCACCAAGCCACACACCCAACCTCGGTTCCGCCGTTCCGGTCTCCCGAGTATCCTCACAATGGTTCCGCCGCACCGGGTTCCCATTGGCACACACTCACACACACATTTCCCATAATGCCATCAAAATTGGTCATTATGTAGTTTCAAAATATTTTCGTCCTCGAAAAACATTTCCTTTCATTAATCACACCCTAGGTGCCATGTTTCTACTTTTTCGATTCTCGTGTCTCGTTTTCATGCATAGACTCCGCGGTAAGACTTATCACAAAAGTCAACATTCACAAAGGTAAACATAAATCATTTTTTTGAAATCATGAAGCTAAACCAACAAGATCATCCAACTCAATATTGCTAAGCATGCTTGAAAAGATCCAAATATGACTACTTCAAATCAAGCGTTAAAATCTCCTTTTTCGAAATCGTTCTATCTTGCTTTTTGAGAAATTCAATACAACATATGTTTATTTAAGGTAACGTCATTTATCTAACATGCTCATACTTCCATTAGCAAGATAAACTTATTGATAATCATGCATTTTAAACGATAGATAACTTTATTTACTTGAAACTTAAATAATAGATAACCTTATCTACTTATGGAAAACGATAAGGATATTGATATTTTGAGTCGAGAACATTCTACTTATACTTAGGGAAGTAAGTAGAGAAAAATCTACATGATCGAAATGTCATTTCAAGATTTTGTAAAACAAGCTTGCTAATTATTCATAATACTTTAACTTGCCGCATCATAAACAAAAATAACTAAAGTTATACTAGGGAGAATGAGTAAAGATTTATCTACCTTGATCCGAACTTAGTCGGGGCCGAATAAGCTAGTTGGAAATTTCCTACGGGCAGTGAAAACTTGCAATCTGGACCGAACTTCGGACGGCAGTAACTCGGTCAATATTTGGCCGAATACGATCGTTCTTGGGTTGAAATTGAAGCTCTCGAAGTGCTCTACGACTTTCGGGAAGGAAGTTGGTCCTAGAAACTACTTTAGGTGGGAGAAAAATGGGGATAAATGAGAAGACAGTGTGCTGTCTGGAAGTAGGAATCTGAGATTTTTACTGAACTTCGGATGCCGATATCTTTGTCATTTCTTCACCGATTTGGATAGTTCTTGGGTCTAACTTGAAGGTTTCGAAGTGCTCTATAACTTTTCCGAAGGGAGTTGGTCCTAAAAACTATTTTAAATAGGAGAAAAATAGAGATTCGTGGAGGACAGTAAGCTGTCTGAAAAATGGAAATGGCAAGTGAGTGAAGTGTGAGTTGAATGGAAGGTATGGGGTGCTATTTATAGCCAACACTTGAGCTCCTCCTTCCTCCTTTATGGCCAGCCATGTCTCTTTCCCTCTCTCCCATGGATTTGCTCCATTATCTTGTCATTTCAAGCCTTTCAATCAAGTCATAGCATTCCATGACTTGTCACTTCCATTTTAGGCCAAATCTTAGGCCATCATGAAGGATTTTTGACTTGTCAAGTCTATGGGGAGGTTGCTTGCAAGAAAGAATATAATCATTGCACTTTGGAAGACTAGAAATGGGTTGGCATGGTCAAAAATAGGCTTAAGGCTATAAGGGTTACTTGTGTAAGTGTCCAAAAATTACACACACACACTCTCCCTCTCTCTCCCCATCCGGCCTCCCTCCTCTCTCTCTCTCTCTCTCTCTCTCTCTCTCTTGTACATATATATATGTGTGTCTAGGAAAGTAAGTCTAGGGTTATCCTAGGGTTGCATGCATGCATGGCTAGGTTAACTAGTTTTGGAAGTAAAATGATGAGATTCCTTGGCCTATGATTTTGTATGGTCAAATCAAACCTTCATTGGCAACTTAATTGCTATTAACCAATGGTCAAAAATTCCCCTAGCATTTATTAACCATTGGTTAAAGAAATAAAGAAGGTAAGTATGGGCTTGAATGACTAGTCAAATCTAGGTTCTCATTATGGCAAGTCTAAGGTTGCTTCTTAGGAAGCAAAATGATGGGATTCTTTGTATGACTTGTCTTGTCATGCATTTTGGCAAATCAAATGTCTAATAACCAAGAGACGAAAATTCCCCTAACAATTATGGACCAAGGGGTAAAGGAATATTGGTAATAATTTGATATGACTAGCCATGGGAATCTATTGTCCAAGGGATAATATTTTTCCTAACATTTATGGACCAAAGGTTAAAGTTTTCCCTTGCCTTTATTATCCAATAGGTAGGGTAAGTAATGATGCTAGGTAAAGTGAAATGACTAAACATAGGAATAAAATGATTACTCCTATAGTCTAATGGTTCAATAGGGTTCGGAGGGTTTCATAAGGCTCAAAGACGGTCAAAAAGGTCTATCTAGGGTTAGGAAATTGTAACTAGATTGAAACGGTAATTAGGGTTTTCTAACGAATTGGTTGGAAACTAATTCTACTTGCCAAGTAGGATTTCTAACCAAGAAATATAATTTAAAGATTTTATTTAACTCACTAGAAAAAAAATACAAGTGCTTCTACAAGCATACTTGTCTTTAGAAAATGACTAGATTGCTCGGCATGAAAATATATAATTTTATAAATCTCAAATCTAATTATGACGGATTATTAAAATTAAAAAGAAATTTTTAGTAGCAAATCCAAGTAATTAAAATAAAATTTAAATATTTAACGAAATTTTTATTTACCAAAAATCAGGGTCGTTACAATGTGTATATGTATAAGGGCATTTACGTTCATATATAAGAAGTCGTAACAAGTGTGGAGACCTGCGTAACCCATCAAGCCTTACAAAATGTGTAACATATGAATTAGCAAGTGCATATACATTCCTTCATAACTACACCAAAGAAGCACGTATAACACGAATGAAAAACTGCCCAACATTTCAACAAACATATGATATGGAAGAAAGGAGAAAATATGCAAAATGAGACTTCGAAATTCAAACTTGGAACAATAGTCCGCTAACCAATAGGCTGATCTCTTCTGTGATTTGTCTAAGGCAAAATCAGTACCAGATAGCAACATTTTAAGGTCAGGTGGACTTACGTTTTTTTTTTTTTTTTTTCTCTCCGAGGGTGTCTGAACCAACTTACAAGCATTTCGATTATTCCCTGACTCTTCGGTCTGGTCAAAGAACGTTATCCATGCCGGGACTAAGGGATTTACTAGATATTTCTCTCTATTTGCCAAGAAGTTGCCAAGTTTTTGACTCAAAATGTTTGAATTTACAAGAAATTACTGGCGACCCCCACTTTTGGGGGCTTGTCTTGTTCTAACCCCTTTTGTTTTACTATTCTTTTTATAGGTCTTTTGCGTGTGGATAACATATTAAGCATGTGGTTGATGTTGACACATGTTGATGTGAATACTTTGTTACTTTTTGCATTTCAAATTTTAAAATTCAATATATTTTAGTATATACCATTTTTTGTAAAATTTATATTTTTAAAATCTACTCAATGAGATCTATCAAATAAGATACATATTAAATATGAAATTATGTGTCTATTTTGGCAAAAAAAATCATATTCAATGGCTTATTTTTTTCTTTATTTAATTTTTGTTCACATTTGTTTCTTTCGCGTCAAACTATTTTTTCTTATTTTTACTTTATTCAAAAAATTATAAGTTTCAATCATAATTTTTTACTTTTCGATTCTTCTCGTCGAAATGAATCAATAATCCACACGAGTTCGATGCAAAACTAACATTGCAAAAAAATAAATAAAGACAATAAAAATAAGCTAAAATTGGCCTAAAGTTGTTTTCACTAAATGGTACTACCTCCCTCTCATTTTATTTGTCCACTTTTTGACTTTTGTTTGTCCGATACATTTTCTTACTTTTCCGATTTCTCTCGTTAAGACGAATCAATAATTTTCAAAATTTTATCGCAAAACTAACAAATGTAAAAAAAAAAATTAAATAAGAAAAAAACAAAAACAAAAATCCTAAAAGTAAAAAAAGTTCCTAGTGGAACAGGGTCTCATAATGAAGTTCTATAAAGATACTACCATTTTACCATATTTTTCTGAATTGAAGTGACAAGTGCTATTTAAATTGAAGGGCAATTGTGGAAACTTGAACTTTTAAAAGTGTAATAATTATGTCCATTAAATAAGTTGAATTTTCCGACATACAAATTGGGACGAAGTGAGTTTGGTTAATGATGCAAGAAAAATGATCTATCCAACAATTCGTGAAAATTTGGCTTTAGTCCATTAATCCATATAGCTAAGTGGAAACGCACAAAGTCAAAGAAACTAACAACAAAAATAAGCCAAAATTGGCCTAAAGTTGTTGTCGCTAAATGGTACTACCTCCCTCTCATTTTATTTGTCCACTTTTTGACTTTTGTTTGTATGATACATTTTCTTACTTTTCCGATTTCTTTCGTTAAGACGAATCAATAATTTTCAAAATTTTATCGCAAAACTAACAAATGTAAAAAAAAAAATTAATAAGAAAAAAACAAAAACAAAAATCCTAAAAGTAAAAAAAGTTCCTAGTGGAACAGGGTCTCATAATGAAGTTCTATAAAGATACTACTTCCTCCGTCCTTTTTTAAGTGTCCTGCTTCGTAATTCCAACTTATTAAAAAGATATCATCATTATACCTTTCAAATAGGGCTGCAAACGAACCGAGCCGCTCGCGAGCGGCTCGCAGCTCAACTCGTTAGTGGCTCGTTCAAGCTCGGCTCGGAAGTTAAACGAACAAACTCGAGCCGATTTTTTCAGCTCGTTTACACGAGCTCGAGCTAGGATAAGCTCGGCTCGAGTTGGCTTGCGAGCCGGGATATATATACTTAAGTTTAGGATTTTTATTGTTATTTCATAATTTATTTTTTCCATTTTCACTTTTTAGTCAATCAAGGGAAGCGAGAACACACGCACACCAGTATATCCCCGCTCCATAGGAAAATGAAAGAAATATACATTCACAATCAAAATATTTTTGGTTGTATTAGGCCTATGCGAGGATATATATACATTTTTCGTTGGTTCGTTAAGTCTCGTGAACAAGCTCGAGCTCGAATCAAGCCCAGGCCTGCTCGGCTCGAGCTCGATTCGTTAAGTTTTCATTGAGCTCGAGCTCGTGTTCGTTAAAAACTTAATAAACAAGCTTGAACACTGTAAAGCTCGGCTCGGCTCGGCTCGTTTGCAGCCCTACTTTCAAATCAACTTTTTCCTCCACTTTCTCTACTTACCCATCATCATTACACTTTTACTCACTTACTTTTTAAAATGGAATCTACTTTTAGGGACAAAATAGATAATTCACCAACTTTTACCCACTAACTTTACAAAATGAACACTTATTAAGGGACAGCCCAAAATAAAATACCGGACTATAAATAAGGGACAGAGGGAATACTATTTTTCCATATTTTTCTGATTTGAAGTGACAAGTGCTATTTATTTTGAAGGGCAATTGTGGAAACTTAAACTTTTCAAAGTGTAATGATTATGTCCATTAAATAAGTTGAATTTTCCGACATACAAATTAGGACGAAGTGAGTTTGGTTAGCAATTCGTGAAATTTGGCTTTAGTCCATTAATCCATATAGTGGAAACGCACAATTAATAGTCTTGGGGCACCACCACGTGAGGCTCCACACCCCTTAACAATGTAGAATCCATACATTTGGTGTGCCCTACAAAAGTGTGTGATGTTGAAGCATGTTGGTATAGCACGCATGACGGTGCCCAAGTATCTCCCTAGAGAGCAGTGATGAGTAGCTGATTTGATCATTCATCTCGACACGAATAACTTGGATTGAATCTGATTGTATAAAAAATTGAACCGTTCATAACTCAATTAAGATCCGAATCGTTAATTGTCGAGATTAACGGTCAGACCGACCGCTCTGTATCTACTTTGCAGGGATGCTTGGCAACATTCTCGTTCCCCCAACAACCACAAATAGTAGTAGTATAGTTTTTACTTACGGAGACTTAGCTAAAAATCTCTCATATTTATATTTTTTAAACTCAATGACAAATATCTTTTGCGATCAAATATGAGGATAAATGTGCCTATATATGAAAGTACTTATCCTATGAAAGTGCCTAAAACCCTAGGGTACTCTATGAAAACTCCTAACCACTAAAACTCTATAATAATAAAGTGTACCTTAAAACTCTATGAAAATGTCTAAACATGTTTTGATCTTATGACTAAAAAATTTAAAAAATCGAAAAATCTCCACTAAAAACTACTCCTTGGACTAGTTTATCATCCTTAGGGCCCGCTTAGATACAGGTAAAATATCAGAGGTAAAAAATATGAAGGGAATAAGATAGTAGGGGGTATTAATTTTGATGGATTGTCCCACATCGATTTGATGTTTATGGAGGGGGGATAAAATTTGACTTCGTTTGAATGGTTTATAAAATAGGGGGATAAGAAGGGATGGATGATGGAAAAATCTGTCAAATGACTATTTTGCTCATGTTCAGTGTTAAATTTGATTATGTATTAAAATAAGTATATAAATTTCAAAATCAATATATTTAATAAATTTTGGACAATTGGAAGTATACAAAAATAAATTAATTAAAAAATGTCTATTCTAAAAAATTTATATTAAAAATTATTTTTTAACTATATTTTTTAATATATAAATGGTGTAAAAAATAAATGTTCCAATTTTCAATCCGTTTGAACCGGTGCGAAAATCTTATTTTTTTTTATCATTTTATCTTAAATGATCATAATAGATTTTTGGCTCTAAGGCCTTTCAATGAGCACTTTAAGAGAGCCTTGAAATTAAATAAGGAGTCTTAAGGTGCTCGTTGAAAGGCCTTAGAGTCAAAAATCCATTATGACCATCTAAGATAAAATGATCAGAAAAATAAGATTTTCGCACTGGTTCAAACGAATTGAAAATTAGAACACTTATTTTTTTTACACCATTTATATATATTAAAAAATATAGTTAAAAAATTAAGTGTTCCGATTTTCAATCCGTTTGAACCAGTGCGAAGATTTTATTTTCTGATCATTTTATCTTAAATGGTCATAATGTATTTTTGGCTCTAAAATCTATCAATTAGCACCCTAAGAAAGCCCTAAAACTAAATAAGGAGTTTTCGAGTTGAAAAAAGGAGATAAACAGGGTGATTTCGTCCAAATTTCACCCCTCTACATATAGATAAAATTTGGGCAACCTAGGGCCGCCCAAAAATTTCATGGCTAAAACCCTCGTACGCGTGAAAATGAAGGACGGAGGAAAAAAAATGAAGGGAACGAATGGTACATCCAAGCAGCGGCAAAACCATCAGGCCCACTCCTTTTATCTCTTCTTTTATTTTCACTCCTCTTTTGACTCCATCCAATCAGGCTCTTAGGACTAATTTTTATCGTCCTTGGACTAATTTTTCCCTTTTTCTCTTTCCGATGGTCTTCCACACACTCTCTCTCATATTCAAATCGTCACAGCTCTCAATGCATTACTTGAACAGCAAGCTTTTCCTGAGCTTTCCACATCACGCTTCCTTTCACACCTCTCTCTCTCTCTCCATGACTTAGCACGTCGTTTTTAACAATGAGAATCTATGGTTTGTCTCATTAATACTCTGAACCTGCGCTGTCCAAGGTTAATTTTCATTGCCTAACGCCCTTAGACCCTTGGTTCACGTGCGCTTACAGAAGTTTTCGTTAATCAAAAAGTTGTAGATCAGAATTTATTGGTTTTATTTTTATTTAATCTTTTTTGTTTTTATTAATTTTGCATCAAATTTTAATGTACTAATGATTTTTCTTGACTAAAAAAATAAAAAAAAATAAAAAAATATGATTTTACATTTTTTTTTGGAAATATTCATGAAAAATAAAAATAAAATCTTTTTGGGCCTTTCTTGGATATTTTAAGAATAAATGTGTGAAAGTCGTAATTTTTTTACTTTTGTTGATTCCTTTCATTAAGACGAACTTATATTACATTAAAGTTTGACGTAGAACCAACAAAAGCGAAAAAATAAATTAATAGGTGTTTATTTGGTTGAAAATATGGCATGAATTTTTTTAAATTTGATTTTGATTCAAATTCTCACAAAAAATTGAAAAAAACAAAACAGGAACATCAAAAAAAAAAAAATTGATAATCACATATCTCACATCATATAGAATTTCATATCTTTTACAGTGGTGAGATATCGCAAATCTCATCCTGTCCAAAATGACCGCGACAAAACCAATTTTGGCACTACATTTTTCTAGTTACATCTTCAAACTCTTCAAATAAACAAGTCCTTACCGTGAGCTCAAATTTTTTTGACAAAAAAAGATATCATGATTTCAAAGAAAGCTGATCTAATCGATCTTTTAATGTTTTGTTTGGTTTGTAATTTGAATAGTATTTTTGAATAATGAGTGAAGAGAGAAATGAGAATAATAATTTGAGAAAGAGATAAAAAGTGGAGAGAGATAAAGTGAAAAATGAGAATAATAATTGACAAGTTAAAGAGAAAAATAAGAGTAATAATTGAGTTGAAAAATATTTTTTAAGTAGAATAGTGAGGTAAACAAGACATAAGTTTTTCCAGATAAAGTAAATGGATTCTAAAAATTAGTACTAGCAAGTATTTTTGAGAAGAATAAAATATATATAGGAGAGAGAGCTGCTACACACAGCAGTCTGTGCACAGATTGTGCACAGATTTTATTGTGGGGCCCACCACGGGTCCCACACAAATCATCCGAGCCGTTCATTAAATGTAAAACAGTTTTTCAAAGGTACCCGTAAAAAATAGGCTCAATCTAATAACTATAGGTGCTTCATCCAACCATCTAACTTTTCATTTAGATTTCTGGTTAATAAAAAGTTATGTGGTTGGATCGAGCACTTATAGGTATCGGATTGAGCTTATTTTTTATGGGGTCCCTTGAAAAAGTGTTTTACATTTAATGAACGGCTCGGATGATTTGTGTGGGACCTGTGGTGAGCCCCACAATAAAATTTGTGCACAATCTGTGCACAAAGTGTATGTGTGTGTAGACTTTCTGTATATATAGTAATGAAAAGAAACAACTCATCACAATTGGTTGGTTTTACAAGCTAGATTGCGTGTTTAGTACTATAGAATTGAATGTGTTTTCTTTCTTCTTCTTCTTTTTTTTCTGTAGGCTTGTATGGTACTTTTTTCTCTATGGTTCGTATTTAGTCTTTCTTTGATGTACTCTTTGTCGAATTTTCTTAATAAAATTTTGTTGCCTATAAAAAAAAATTGAGCAAACACGAAGATTTTAAATGTTTAATTAGCGGGAGTAACGACTACAAATTTATGACAAATTTTTACAAATGAAAACGAGAGCCTAGAGTACTTTGCAAGTTTCATTTTTCAGTATTTTATGAGCAGCATGACCTATTCATAAAGGAAAAAGTGTATAGACAACGAATAAAAGGCATCAATTTTAATGGACTAAAATCGCCTTTGGCATCGTTTTAGTGGTAATGTCATGTGTACGGTCAGTATGTTATCGGTGTATGTAGCATTCTTCGTTCCGAATCATTCCGAAAGATACATTCAGTATGCTATCAGTGTATGAAGCATTATTCGTTCCGAAAGACAAGACCAACACATGACATTACCACTAAAACGATGCCTAAGAATTTGTTTGGTTTGATGTCTTATTTCTTTATTTATTATTCAAATATATATGCGAGAATTTGAAGTTCAATTTGTGTCCAGGATCCATTGAAATTTGAAAAAAAATAAAGCAAACAAGATGTCAAACTAAACACACTTGAAATCTAAACAATCTCAATATATCATTGTTACATAGATTTGGAGTACTAATTACTAACATTTACACCTCCTATTTTTAACACGGATTATTCCATCTTAGAATTTCTCCAGCAGACTCAACAAAATTTAAGTAAATTAGCTAGAAAAAGTGCATTATTCTGGTTTAGCTAACTCTTAAATTTTTGCACTACCCAACAGCCTAGCTTTTTTAGTCTCTTCAAACCCATTAATATTATTACGCACACACATATACGCATCTTATATTCATATTCCATAATCGTACAACCCATATCTCACCGTCACCACAGTTCTCCATCTCCGACTCTGGCACCGACGTTCAAACTTCTGTGTTCTACATGGAGGTGAAACCCACCTCTCTATCTCGCTCTCTAACTGAAACTGAAACCCACAAATCCTCTTCTCTCAAATCCCACAAACCAGATCTAGAGATTATCCGTACCTCTGGAGCGAGTGTTCTGTCGATTTCGAAAGCTCCAGCAATCCGACAAGTAGAAAAGAGTAAAATACTCTGGGGCGAGTGATCCGTACCTCGCTGGTTCGAGCGAGGTACTGTAGCTCCCAATCAAATTAGCTTGGCTGGAGAAGTCTCCTGGGTATGTGATTTCACCGGTTTTCTCGCCATTTTTCTCTAATATTGGGCTGGAGAGAGTCCCCTGGAGATGATTTTTTTTTAGTGAAAGAGCAAGAAATGTGGAGATGCTCTTATATCACCATTCCCCTCAATACTCACTCCCATCTTCTAGCTTACTCTCTTCTACATCCTTTAGGTACGTCTTTGTTCACATCTGATCCTTTCCCACAATCTTAACTGTGTGTTTGGAATATGTGGAAAGAAAGAGAAATGTGAAAAAAATTCCCTTCCCTTGTTGGTTCGCAATGTAAAAATAGGATGAAACAAGAAAAAAGTAGAGAGGAACGAACAGTGAATTTTTCTCCCAGCTTTCTCTATCTTTTCCTTTTGGAGATAGAGAGAAATACATGTAATTTTAGCCATTTAAAAGTGTTTATAATGGATAGATTTTGTTGAAATACTATTCGCCGTATTGGACTTTATCTCCAATTCTTCGTCAATTCATCTAAAGTCACCCAAGAAAGTGCAACCAAATCAGAGCTACTCCATTAGTTTTAGCTAAGTTGAAACCCTCCTAAAAAATCCAATATGACATCAGAGCTATTTTTTGGAGTGCTGCTATTGGTACATACAATATGTATATACAATGTACAAATAGATTTTGTGGAGCCCAATTCGGGTTCCACAAAGATGATCTGAACCGTTCATTATTTTTAAAACATCTTTTTATGGAGCCCTGTAAAAAATCAGCTCAACCCGATATCGGTAAGGATTTTTTCTGAATTTGTAGGGGCGAAACTAAGCAGTTAAGTAGTTTCGCCTCCACAAATTAAGAAAAAATCATTATCGATATCGGGTTGTGCTGATTTTTTACAGAGCTCCATAAAAAAATATTTGAAAAATAATGGGTGGTTTGAATCATCTTTGTGGAACCCGAGGTGGGCCCTACAAAATTGATATGTACATAATATGTACATTTCATATGTACCCCTAGCATTTTTGTATTTTTTGGGTGATTTAACCTCACGTGATAGAGACTACATACGTTACCCAAGTCAAATGTCCTTGTCTATTCAACTCATACCTCCACGTGCATCCGGGCACGAGGGGGAGTGCTAGACATTATCCTACATTCTCATCTTAAATCACTCAATCTTGGTTAATAAGGCCCCGTTCCAGAACAACAAATAAGTATTTATTTTTTAATAAGGTAATTTCAAGCTCAAAAATCATGTGCTTCCATAAATAATTTTCCTTTCACTATAGATCTTGTTTGATAGATCTCATTGATAGATCTTTTTTGTTGGAGCTGATTTTTTACGGTGCAAAAAAAATTGAAAAACTATCTTTCATTTACGTTATTTTTGAGTTTGAAAATGTGAAATAAGTACTTATTTTTTAAGAAGGTGTTCTGGAACAGAGCCTAAATATCTTAGAAGGCTACTCCACCTACTAACAACAATAAGTCTAGGTACACTATACAATGCACTACATGTTTTGTAGGGTTCACATTGGGTCCCAAAAAAATACAATAAAATATTTATAAAATAATATATTATGCGGCCCTGTAAAAAATCAGCTCCAACAAAAATATCGATAAATATTATTTCTTAATTCGGAGGAGCAAAACTGTGCAGTTAAACAGTTTCGTCCCTACAAATCAAGAAATAATACTTACCAATATTTTTTGGAGCTGATTTTTTATAGGGTTCCATAAAATATTATTTTAAAATTTATAGATATTTTTATGTATTTTTCTGGGAGTTGAGGTGAGCCTCATAAAAAATGTAGTGGATGAATGATAATGTATATAACATCTCTTTATTAACAATTGATTTTTTGTCGAAACCCACCAAAAAAATCTAACGGACTATTCTTCCGACGAACAATCATTCTAAAATCTGAACCATTGATTTGCCCAAATGAATGGATGGAATCGGATCATCTCCATTTTAAACATTTTCTCTTCTTTTCTCCAAATTTCCACAACCTCCAAATTAGCCCCACTTAACGAAAACCTACTCCTAATTACTACCACACCACCACCAAAAACTAGCCTTAATCACTCTTTCGCTCCTTATTTAATCTCCGCACCTTCTTTGCATCTCCTCACCTCTCCCTCTCCCTCTCCCTCAAAACTCCCTACCTTCCCTCTCTCGCTCTCCATTCCCTCGCTCTTTCTCAGAAAAAGCTCTCTCTCTCTCTCTCTCTCTCTCTCTCTCTCTCTCTCTCTCCAGAATGGATTTGGGTTACGTCTCAAAGGACACAAACTGGTGGGTTTTCACACTACCAGCATTCCTCGGCTCCAAAACCATACTCGACCCCTACACCATCCTCTCTCTCCTCACATCCTTCCTCTGCCTCTCTCTCCTCACCTGGGCCTTCGCCGCCGGGGGCACAGCCTGGAAAAACGGCCGCAACAAAAAAGGCCCCACCGCGATCCCCGGGCCCCGCGGCCTCCCCATCTTCGGCAGCCTCTTCACTCTCTCCCGCGGTT
>CM033800.1:10496440-10535183 GCA_019656835.1 Rhododendron ovatum
TGGGGTCACGTCAGGCAAGATGTTGGGATTTCTGATCACCGCAAGGGGAATTGAAGTGAACCCTTCCAAAATCAAAGCGATTCTCGAAATGGAGCCGCCAAAGTCTGAGAAAGGTGTGCGAAGCTTTCTAGGGAAGGTCCAGTTCATCAGCAGGTTCATTTCCAAGCTAACCCTGACCTGTGAACCGTTGTTCCGTTTGCTCAAAAAGGGAGTCCCATTCGAATGGACAGAGAAATGCCAAGCTGCCTTCGAGTCTATTCAGAGGTATTTGCAGAACCCGCCTGTACTAATGCCGCCTACGCCGGGCCGACCGTTGATTCTTTATCTGTCCGTCTCTCTAACAGCTATGGGATGTTTGCTAGCACAAGAAGGAAACAATGGGGTCGAGAAGGCTGTTTACTATCTGAGCAAGAAGATGGTGGGGTCCGAGTAGCGTTATACCCCTTTAGAAAAGACGTGTTGGGCGCTGGTTTGGGCTACCAAAAAGCTTAGACACTACATGCTAGCTTATTCGGTGAGACTGATTTCTCGGATGGATCCCATCAAATATCTGTTTGAGAAGCCTGCGCTCACCCATAAGCTAGCACGTTGGTTGCTTCTGCTGGCTGAGTTCGAACTCTAACACGTCACGAGAAAGTCTGTAAAGGGGCGTGCCGTGGCCGAATTCTTGGCCGATCACCCGATCGAAGGCCCGGAAGACGTAGATTTCCCTTTCCCCGACGATGAGGTGCTAACGATGGTCGAGGAAGTGTGGACGCTCTATTTTGATGGGGCTGCTAACCAGAAGGGATTTGGGATCGAAGTGTTGCTGATCACGCCCGCCGGCGCTCACATTCCGCTCGCTTTCAAGCTGAATTTCGATGTTACCAACAATCAAGCCGAGTACGAAGCCTGCATCGTCGGAATGGAAGCTGCTATTGCGTTAGGAGTCGAGAAGCTAGAAGTAATTGGGATTCGAACTTGGTGGTTTCCCAGGCCAATGGAGATTGGAAGGTTCGTGAGGAAAAGCTGAAGCCTTATCACCAAGATTTGGAAGAACTGATTCCTCGCTTCAATAAGGTGACTTTCACCCATGTCCCACGCTTGAAGAATCAGTTCGCCGATGCTTTGGCGACTTTGGCTTCAATGATCGAACTTCCAATAGGTGTTAAGCTGCGGCCGATTGTGATTGAACAGAGGGACTTGCCTGCTTATGAGTATATCAACGCCATTGATGATGTCGATGATGGCCTACCATGGTACCATGACATTTGGAACTTTGTGGAACGCGGGGAGTTTCTTGCCGAGGCCACAAAGAAGGATCAGATTGCTTTACAAAGGCTAGCTTCTGAGTACATCATCTGTGGGGGGAAGTTGTATCGAAGGTCTCACTGCGGAATGCACAAGCTCTATGTCAGCGGCGTCGAAGCAACAAGGATAATGGAGGAGATTCACAAAGGAGTCTGCGGGCCTCATATGAGTGGCATCATGCTCGCTAGGAAGATCCTCAGGCAGGGTTATTACTGGTCTACAATGGAATCGCAATGCATCGACTACGTGCGGTGCTGTTACAAATGTCAAATCCACGCGAACCTGCAACATGTCCCTCCGTCTAATTTGTACGGCATGACCTCGCCATGGACTTTCTATGTTTGGGGCATCGATGTTATTGGGATGATCAGGTCGTCTGCTTCGAATGGCCATAAGTTCATACTAGTGGCGATAGACTACTTCACCAAATGGGTCGAAGCAGAATCTTACAAGACACTGACAACGGTTCAGGTTGCTCAATTCATTCAAAAGAACATCATCTATCGGTACGGGGTTCCTCAGGCATTTGTGTCAGTTAACGAAAGTCATTTCAAGGGAAGGGTTCTGGAGCTCTTCGAGGAATTCGGTATCGAGATCCACCATTCGACGACCTATCGCCCACAAACAAATGGAGTGATCGAAGCTGCAAACAAGAATGTCGAAATGATCATTAAGATAACCACCGAGTCTGCAAGGGATTGGCATGAGCAGCTGCCTCTCGCCCTTTGGGGGTATCGAACGTCTATCCGCACTTCAACTGGTGCAACTCCTTTCTCCTTAATCTATGGGATGGAGGCAGTACTTCCCATCGAGCTTGAGGTACCGTCGCTGAGAATCATGGTCGAAAGTGGTCTCGAGAAATCCGAGTGATTGAGTGGGAGGTTTGTCGAGTTAATGTTGTTTGATGAAAGAAGGCTCCGGGCTTTGTATCATGTTCAGGGGTATCAGCGTCGGATCGCTCGCGCGTTCAACAAGAAGGTGAAGTCCAGGGGCTTAGTCGAAGGTGACATGGTTACGAAGGAAATCCGAGCCCCAGTGTTTGATCCTCGCGGGAAATTCAGGCCGAAGCGATCCGGGCCCTACATCATCAAGACCATCCTATCCGGGGGCGCTGCTAAGCTCATCGACCTTGACGGCAACGAATTCAACACCCTGGTCAACTTGGATCAACTCAAGCGTTACAATCCCTGAGAGATGCTCGTTGGGTCGAAAACCACAAGGGTGGGTGATTCCAAGCAAAAGTTAGAGCAGCCTGCTTGACCGAAAACCTAATGAGGCGGTTCTAGGCAAAAATAAATAGGCACAAATTGAAAGCTCGCTAGACCGAAAACCTGAAAAGGCGGTTCTAGGCAAAAGTTAGAGCGTAAAAGGAGAGGTAAAATACACAAACAAACCTTAGCCTGAACTACGTTCTGACCTGATTCCTTGAAAAGGGATACGTAGGCAATCTCACCTTGAGATTCGGTCACATTCCATCAAAAGTTCGATCCAGGTTTGACATTTTTGGGTACACATCACAGTTTGGGAAGGTCGAGCACAAGTCAATGCTGCATTAAAGAGAATCAGAAAAAGGGAAACCCATCGTCTTTTAACTTTATTGATACATAAGCTGAGCATAAAAGCCTTAAAACAGTTGAAGCATGAAAAACAGAACGAAATGTTTAAGAAGCCTAACGGCTCACAGTTTATTCTAAGCATAGCAAAGTGGCCCGAAGTCAGTTAATATTTTCTCTTGCATTCACATCCACTCTCAGCCATTGTTTATAACTGCTCCTCAGCCCTGTGGTAAAATCCGGCATCTCAACCTGAAGGGCTCTAAGGCCCCAGCTCCTTTGGTAACCGTTGAGTGTTTGAGCGTTGAAATTCGGGACACGGAAATCCCTAATGCTAATACGGTGATTCTCCTGAGAGGCGCCCAGCTGTCTAAGGATACGGCCGGGAATGTAGAAAGTGAAGCTCGACAGTCCTGTAATCACCATCTTGTCGAATCCGTCAGAGTAAATAGCCATGTCCGGGAGGTCTAGCCAGGGGCACCTCCAGGCGATCTCGTCAGGCTGCATTTGCTGCAGGAACTCATACCAGCCTTCTATGTCCATGTCCGGATACCGCATCTCCCTTTGATGAATTCTCTTTGGAAAGAGATTCCAACCCGCCACTAGAGGTGCAGTAGGCTCGGCTTGTCAGACAACCACAACTGCATGAGCGAAAAGACAAGTAAGAAATCAGATAAAACCTGAGCGAAAAGACAAGTAAGGAGCTAGGAAGCAGCCTAAGCCGAGTGTCGAGGTAAAATGAGAATGTTCGAACAACCAGAAAAAGGTGAGCTGAGTGAGTTTACCTGAAGCAAAAGCGGACTCCCGCTGAAGACGGCCGACTGGCCTGTGTATACCAGGTCTAAACCCAAGAGTGTTTCCGCCAGCACCAAAGGGATCACGTTCCTTCGTGCCCCCATTTGGGTAGCGACACTCACAATTGAAGGGCTGACCTGTCCGTGGGCCGGCACGAGCAGATAGGCGGCAAGCAGGCAGATTACCAAGGCAAAGCGGCGGCGCACTTGAGCTTCGTCGCTATCCAAATCACCGTCTGGACTATACATTTCAATCAAGCGCATGATGTTCTTTTGGCCGCCCTCAAGGATAGTGCTCGCCAAACCCCGGGAGATGTTGAGCGAGCTGTCCAACAGCTTGGGCATGCTTGCTTGATAAGGCGGAACAACAAGTGTAGGGGACGAGTAGGTCCGGAGGTATGCCTGGAATTCCTCAACGGTCGGGCACATCTCATCATCACCAAAGCGAAAGACATGGACGTCAGGATCCCAGAATCTGAAGGCAGCCCGCAGGAGCGCTGGGCGGAGCTGCACATATCGAAGGAAACGGAATGAAGCAAGGCCGTGATATTGGAAATTGAGCCAGTCGACGCTTAAAAATTGAGCCAACCAGGGCCTAAGTAAAGTTGGGAGAGGGTTATCCATGGAGAATGTTGAAATATACTGAGGAAAAGAGGAAGCAGTGCAGCCGTGAAGGCCACAATGCCTATGGCTCTGCTTTATAGGCCATGGCCATTTCATTCCATTACCAGTGAATCAATCAAGCAGCATGCTTTCTTCCAAACCCCACCTCTGCAAAGGACACTGCCTTCTGGGAGCTCAGAAACCGTGTGCAAACCGTGTGGGGGTAAAAACAAAGTGGCCCCTAAAAAAGGACAGTTGGTCAGTCAAGTGGATCTGGCATTCAGAAACCTGGCGTACGCCAGTTTATAACTGGTGTGTACGTGTCCCCAACTTACTGGCGTACGGGCATCAATTTCTGGCGTACGCCAGTAAGGTTCACCAGAAACCAGTTTGCAGCAGCTACTGCCTCCGCATGGTCGTTTTCGATTCCGGGGCTGGCTTTGGCCGTTTGTTGGTTCCTACAAGCACAAATGTCATTTGAGACTATAGCAAAGCGTCGGATTCCAAAAGCCATGCCCGATGAAGATTCCGGACTCCCGGTGGCCCGTTTCAAGCTAAAATCAAGATACGGGAGGTCAAATCCCGTTTCAAGGGTTTTTGCCAAGTTCGGTCATACCATACATGTTACATAGGCCTTATGTGACTGCATGGGGGTGTCGGTTTTGGTCCGGGACCATATCAAGTCATCTTTTGCGTTTTATGTCCATTTTTGTGGCATTTTTAGTTTTTTTTCGGTATTTTCTTCGTACCGGGACAATTCTACCAGTTTTTGAAGTTCGTGCAAGTCATCATGCATCTATATTATCTTTCAGGGTTAGTTTCCTTCCCCGGGGAGAATGTCGGATCTTGGCCTACTGACGCCCAAATTTCCCGTATCCTCCGCGTGTCTGGGATACATGTCGTATTCTAGGACTTTTCTGTCCATTTTTCCTTCGAGCTAAGTCAATCATGTGCAAAGTGTCTTTTGTCGATTCAGAGCATTCATCAATGCATGTTAAATATTAGCAAATGGTTTGTTCGTTTCCTTTACCAAATCTCGTCAAAACAACGGGGAAATTGATAAACAGGAAATGCAGAAATTTTATAATACTGTGTCAAAGCATAAAAGTAGAAATGTATCAAGTATCAAAGTGGCACAACGGCCCAGGCAGAACTAAATGTATCAAGGCACACTTGCCCAAAAGTCAAAAGGCTCGCAGGCCCTATCCAAAAATCAAAGTATCCATCTCAATAGTGTCAAAGTATCAGCAAAATAAACTAAGGCTCGGTGATAGCCCTTAGTCATCAAAAAGGTCCTCGTCGTCGTCGTCTTCCTCGCTATCCTCCATCTCTCGAGGGTCCATCCGGAACCTGGGGTCGCTCGCCGAGTCAGAGTCACTGCTGAGGGACGTCTGCTCCTCTTCTTCTTCTTCCTCTGCTTCCTCCTCCTCTCTCCTTTTCTTCTGCGAGGGTCCCTCGGCCAGCCTCTTCTCTGCAGGCCTCTTCCTCAGCTCTCAGCGGAACTGGAGCTCCTCGCTAGCTGGAGTGATCTGCACTCCCCGTTCTACCCTCGCCGCTGGCCGAAAGAAGCTCGGTGCTACCTTCTTTGTCAGAGGAGGCCGCACGCTTTTCCTCCTAAGAGCGGCCCTAGCATGTCCCTGCATGGTCATTCAAGGCATTTAGCATATATTGTGCATATTGTATATATTGAAATGCTCAGTACAGGAAATTTTGAAAGCAATCCTATTCAAAAGCGGAATGGAAAGTTATACCTTAAACTGCACAGCATGAGCTGGAGCTGGTGGTGGGTAGTGCAGCTGCAAAGAGGTGCCGCTGGCTATCTTGTGAAACTCCTTCTCCATGGCCTTCATCAGGCGAGCTGCCTCCCGCATCCACTCCATCGGAGCCTGTGATACAATTTTGGGCAAAGTCAGAAAACAAGCCAAGTATACATGCTGAAAGTAAAGTATGAAAACTACAAGGGATAAAGAGTGTCTTACCGGCCCTGTGATCTCTGCTGGGTCTGTCCTGGCAGGCTCAAACCGAACTACGGCCTCCTCTCCTTGCACATCCCGCACTGCTAGAGTCCAAAAAAGCCGAGGCAGCTCGGTCGCTGTGGCATAGTCGCTCCTCTCTCTCGGCCGAGCTGCCCTGCTCTCCCTGCTCCGTCTCTCCTCACTAGCCTCCAGTGCTTCGCCCTGCACGGCGACATGCTCCAGCACCCCAAGTGGCCTCGCCAAACGTTGCCTCCTATAGACGGCATAGTCGCGCTCGGGCCTTAGAAAAGCGGCAAGGCCGGCCGGAACAGTGAAGCGCCGCAGCTCAGCCAGAGTGTACTTGTCTGTGTGAGAAGCGTGAGGAGGAAGTGGCCCAGGAACCTGGAACTCGAGGGAGCCCAGTGACTGTCGTGTCACCCGGTCACCCAGATACCACCGCCACCCGAAGGCCGACTCCTGCAGCACTCGGCTCGCTGTCACCACCCTGCTCCATGCAAGGTACTCAGGCTCAGGCTCGGCATTGCTCCATGGGTTCCACTCTACTAGCAAAACAATTGCACAGATTTAAAGGCATCAGCGACAGCATTAAAGCAATTCTAAGGGCAGAATGATCAATTTGACATATAGCTTACCTGAGTACCAGATAGCTCGTCAAGGTACGACCGAAAAGCTAGGAGGCTCCCTCTCGATTTCTTCTTACTGTTGTACATGGGGCCCCAGATCATGGCACGAGGAAGCATCCTCACGTTCGGGCACTTGTTCTCCGGCGGGTACATCTTCAACACTTCATAGGCCCATAGCTGCAAATGGTCAGACAGTCAAAGCATCAGAGTACAGTTCATATGCAAATCAAAGACAAGTGCAAGAAAGGGAAAGCAGGAAATGAATTACAAGCTGTGCTTATTACCTCCCGCACTCTCCAGTAGCCTGTCGTCGCCTTCTTCCCTCATGAGAACTCTCCCATGAAACCGTAGCAGGTGCCCAGAGCTGCTCCTCCCCAATCAAACCTCGAAGCTGTGCTCAAGTCGTAAAGGGCCGGCAAATAAGACAGGTGCATTGTGGACCGCTTGTTTGGGTAAAATGTAGCCCCGAACAAGTACAACAAGTAGGCCCTCGCCATCTGCTCCGCCTCCAACTCTGAGTCCAGCTCCCTCCCATTCATATACCGCTTGAACTAGTCATAGTGGATGGTCTCCGCCTCGCCTGCTGGCGCCTGCCCTAAGAACCACTCCAGAGCCCTGGGATCCCTGTAAATCTCCGAGTCAAACGGGATAGGCTCTCCTCCTACCGTCAAACAAGTGAGAGCTGCAAAGTCCGACGGAGTCACCGTCATCTCCCCGATTGGCAAGTGGAAGGTATTCGAAGAATCCCACCACCTTTCAGCCAGCGCAGTAAGCAGAGCGTGATCGCTCTTCATGGCCGTCAGTGTGAGAATGAACGACCGAAACCCTGCAGCGTCAACCAAGGCCCTGACTCGCTCGGGCAACCCTCGGTACAACTCAAGTGAGCTCGCTGGACCTCCATGGCCCCGAGTGCTGGCTGCTCCTCTCTGCATACAAAGAAAGACAACAAAAAGAGTCTCATCAATAATTGTAACTCAAACAGTCAATCGAATTCAGAATTTCGGAAACAACTCTACGGTCGAAATAGGCATCATAAAGGTCGAACAAAGCTACCGGGCACTCGTATTTCTCTATCTAGTTCTACTATCAATCGAATCAATTCAAAGGTACTTCTCAGTCAAGTTCCGAGCCACAAGGCCTTATTTCTCTCGAGGTACACCTCTCAGTCGATTTCAAAAGTTTTCTGTTTGTCAAGATGGTCGATTCAAACTATTGGACACGCCATTCGGGCATTCAACATGTCATGATAATCTACCTAGTCGAATTCAAGTTCAAAGGACTATCTTATTAAGTCGAGGCAGCTTATGATTGATTCAAGTTCGGCATCAACGGTTTTATCGAAGTCATGGGCATTCTGCAAGTCGTTTCAGTTACGTCAAGTGTTCTATCATTCAAGTCAAGTTTCAAAGTAGAGGCATACTATTCAAATTCTACTCTCTCAGTCAAGCTACAGTTTAGAGTTTTGGCCTACATATGTTACAAGCTACACTACACAATTTAAGGTACATATGGTTACAAATGACAAAGCATAAATATTGAAGTAAGTTCGGAAGTATACCTGCGCCCAGTCCACGGACAGGTGTCTCTGTAGGTCTCTCAGTATAAGCTCTGCGTCATAGCTCTCCCTCAAAGGTGCAAGGCTCTCAACCCCAGACGGGATAAACAAGTGTGGCTTGGGCAGAACGTACGTGGCCGCGTCAAACCTAGCACGGGGTGCCAGCCGTATGGACTCTGCGAGCGTCACTGCCCGCTCAAAAGACCACACCTCCCTCTGAGCCTCCTCGGCTGCCTCGGTCTCGCTCACAAAGGCCTCCTCCTCGGCCCTGGCCCTCTCGGCCTCCTCTCTCAAGCGCTCCTCCTCCTGAGCCCTCTCCACCTGCCGGACCCGATCCTCCCGCGCTGCCAGCACTGCAACCATCACCCCTGGGTTCTCCCGGAGCAAACGGCCGAGTTCCTCCTCAGGCACGAACTCTGCAAAATCCCCTCGAGTGATGGGTACGTGTGCCGAGGACCCCACTACAGGCCTGAACTCAACCTCCTCCATGGGTACCTCTCTGGATACACCTTCCTTGACCACGGGACCCTTGCCCCTCGCTGGATCCCTCGATGGCGTCCCCGTTCGGCCTTCACCATCATCACCACCGCCACTGCCACTACCGTCGGCCCTAGTTGAGCCCAGGCTAGTAATCACCAAGCCTCTACCCCACTCCTAGCATCCAATCGACGAACCCGTGGACCCACTGCACCAACAGAACCTGGCGTACGCCCCACCATCCCTGGTGTACGCCCCTCATCACCGTCGTCCGCCTCTGCTGCATGGCCATCGCCGCCGCTTTCCCCGCCTGAAACCATTGCACTAGCGCCCGAAGCAGCATCCCCTACTGGTTGATCGTCGATTTGAGACCCCAAAGTCTTGATTTCGGCCCTTGGCCGGTCTCCTTTGTCTCCGGCACCCCCATTGCCGCTACCACCGCCGGACTCCGCCATGGACGAGTATGGATGGATATGTTTTGGTAGATTGAGTGAGAAACTGAGAAGATGATAGGGTTTTGGGAGTTTGGAGTTCAAAAAACCGAAGGATGGCGGTTTTTGCACTGTTTCAAAAACTTATACGACGTAAGAGAGTAATTGGGCCGGGTCTGGGCTCGGATCTTTGTGAAAAGTGGCGCACGCCAGTATTTTCATGCCGTACGCCAGTAATTTTTGGGCCTCAGGCCCAATCCATGTCCTGTGCTGGAGTTCATCCTCAAATGAAAGTCCGACTCATTCTGGGAAGTTTTGGACCCGTCCCCAAGTAGAGATCCGTCCAATTTCACGACGATCCACTCGTCCAATTTCAAATCAACGACGATTCCCTCGTCCAATTTCAAATCAACGACGATCCGCTCGTCCAATCTCAAATCAACGACAATCCCCTCGTCCAATCTCAAATCAACGACGATCCGCTCGTCCAATCTAATATCAACGACGATCTGCTCGTCCAATCTCAAATCAATGACGATCCGATCGTCCAATTTCAAATCAACGACGATTCCCTCGTCCAATCTCAAATCAACGATGATCCGCTCGTCCAATCTCAAATCAACAACGATCCACTCGTCCAATCTCAAATCAACGACGATCCGCTCATCCAATCTCAAATCAACAACGATCCCCTCGTCCAATCTCAAATCAACGACGATCCATTCGTCCAATCTCAAATCAAACAGGTTCTTCAAAATTCGTGCATCCTGGATAGCCTTGAAGAGGGTGTCTAGAAAACCTTTGACGTTACTTGTCTCCAGTCAATGGTGCTTCAAGTGCCATGAAAGGGAGGCTTCTGTAGACACCCCATTCTAGACTGTCCAAATAACATTATTTGTCGATCTTTTATTTCCCCAATGATGATTATAGTCGAGAACAGTCTGAGGACGATGGTGTGTTTGAGCTTTGAGTGTCCCGAACCTCTTTCAAACCCTTCAAACCAGAGCCAAACAGCCCCAGCAAAACCCAACTGGCTTACACTAGTAAATTGGTGACGTACGCCAGTTAACTGCCACGTGTCAGTCATCGACCGTTGACTCAGTTATAACTGGCGCACGCCGGTCCATGTGTGGCGCACGCCAGTGAAATCCAGTCAAATCAACTTTATTCAGCCACATGGACGAGACTTTTGTGCCACCCTAACGTCGGCTACAGTCTCCCTGATGATTACATTCGGCAGGGACGTTCCCTCTCTCTCCTACACCCCCCATCAAGGCAAGTCCCATGCGTTTAATGCATGGGAGGCTCCCTTCCTCTAACAACCAGCCAAACAAGGCCCTAGATCAAACTGATCTCAGTCTCTCTCTCCTCTATAAATACCCCCCTTGCATTCATTTGCAAGGGGTTAGCCACATTAAGAAGAAAAAGTTTCCTTCGTCTCTCTTCTTGCTCTCCATCTCTCTTCTTCCATTGAAAGAGAAAGGAAGGCAACACACTTCCATATACCCTGCAGAAATCCAGTCACCATATAAACCTTCCTCTTCAACCTTTAAGCTCAACACCACCTTCAAACCTCAACATAAAGAGGTATACCACCTTTGTGTTCTTTTCTGTTTTCGACCCCTGAGGGGAGCCAGTAAGGCTCAGGCTAGTAAACAATACTAGTCCTGGCCTTAAACTGGAAAAATACAACTATTGTATGAGATGAGACATGGCGCACGCCAGTACACCCATGCCGTACGCCAGTCATGGCAGTACGAGCAATACTGGCGTGGGGATCATGGATCATCATTTCTATTATCTTACATTTCTGTCAATCACCCTTGCATGCTAATAACCAGCTTACTGCTTTCTATATATTTAGAGTGGCTTAGATGTAGTTGTTTATGCTTGCTCTTTATCTGTCCAAAAGGCCTCTGGGATCTTTCTGGTCATGTTCTAGAACCCAGATGATGTAAAGCCAAGTACTGAATCAAGTTCAAAGTGGCGTACAGCTGTCTATGACTGGCGTACGGCAATTGATCCCAAGATCCAGTAACTGGCCCTTGCATCTTAGCTTAATCTTGGCCTATTTCCAGTCCCCACACTGTTTTTGGGGTATTCTGTTGTTTTTCGTGACTTGAAGCCGTTTCGTATGTCTGTAACTGTATATTTTGTGATATATTAACTGCGTGGTTTGTCCTGGGTGTGCGCTGGTCCCCTTCCAGAACCCAGAGGGTTGCAAACAAAGACTGTGAGACCATATAAGTGGAGTACGCCAGTCCTATGGTGGTGTGCGCATGTCCAGTCAACATGTGCTGGATCGGCCAGTGCATGCTGGCGCAGGACCTACTCATGCCCCAGCAGGGTAGCGTACTTCAGTTTATTCAGGCTGCTCAGTGCTTGTTCTCAATCTATATTTAGCATTGCAAGCAAATCATTCATAAACATTTTGTCGCATAAATGCAATTTGTTACGATTTTAATCCCCATTAACTGTTCCCCCGCCCTAACTGGCTAGAAAAATGATAAAATGAGAGAAAAATGCAAGTGTTTTACAAAACAAAATGCCTTAGTAGAGACCGATCTCTGGATTGGGCGAGAGGGGTGCCATAAAACCCTTCCCCTCTCGTAACCTGGCTCCCGAACCTCAGATATCGAAGGTGACGACGGATCGGTCCATGCCTTTTCAAAATCAAACAAACGTAGCAAACGTTTTCGAGTTCGGTTCCTTGGGTATTTCACTGCTAAAACCCGAGTGGCGACTCTGAATCGAGGCGTTTCGCCGCGCTTTTCCAAAAAAGGCCGCACCCAATCTTCTAAAAAGAACACAAAAATGGGGCATTTTTGGGGCGCGTGCCCACATCCACAAAATGAGAACTTCAAAATAATGCATTTCTTTCAAGATAAAATTCGAACTTTTTTCATATAAAGTAAAAGAACGCATCAATATCTAGTGAATTGTTGAAAGAAAATTGAATTTTTCTTGCAAAAGTTGGGATTAAAAAATAGATGGTTTGGATGATATATTAGAAGGAATGGTGTATGTTGTAAAAAACTGTCAAATGACTCTTTTATCCTTGTGCAGTTCTAAACTTTATTATGCCTAACATTAATTATATAATTGCAAAACTTAAGCTATTTAATTGTTTTTCGACAATTCTAAATTATAATAATTTACTTCATTAACTAATTAAATAATTTAACAAATTTGTAAAATATAAATTTCGTTTTTTTAAAGTAGGAGAACTTGTAATACACATGGTCACACGTGTTTTTCAAAATTGTTTGTGACCATTGGATTGCTAATCGACTGCCTTTCACATTTTTCCAATTACATGTATACACAGAGAGAGAGAGAGAGAGAGAGAGAAGACAAAAGCATAGAAGAAGGAGGAGGAGGAGCGGCCCCCCGATTGTCTCTCTTCCGATCTGTACACAACCCATCCCCAATCTGGTAATCGTCTCTTTCTCTCCAATCGGTGAGTTGTCTTGTCTCTGTTTCTGATTTTTACTCAACCCACCCCCAAGAACAGGTACATCTCTCTCTACGTATACATATATGCTTTCTGGGTGTGTGTTTATGTGGTGGTGCTGGTGGTGATCTGTTGGCGGTGATCTATTGTTGTTGGTGTTTGTTG
Source organism: Rhododendron ovatum (assembly GCA_019656835.1). Lineage (NCBI taxonomy): Eukaryota > Viridiplantae > Streptophyta > Magnoliopsida > Ericales > Ericaceae > Rhododendron > Rhododendron ovatum. The sequence goes on from CM033800.1 coordinate 10,509,362, forward strand.
TTCTTCTTCTTGTTTCTCTGTAGCAAATAGAGAGAGGGAGAGCTATTGGGGGAGGGGTATTTGGGTCAAAAATCAGGTGTATACACCCGGATTAGCTATTGCTACCTGGGAGGGTAGCAATAATTTATGGCTGTGAACGGTGTATTAGTGAATACGAGGATTAGTTAATACAAGGAAAAAATGGATGACAAACGGTGTATTCACCTCTCATCCGGGTGTATTGCGTAATATATACACCCATCGTATACACCATCCAATCAGGCCCTAAATGTGATGTATAGTGAGACATGTTCCGTAAAACAGGAGATAAGTACTTAAAAAATAAGAGCCTTAGCGGAACGACCTAATATTCAGATGTAATTTATTTATTGGTAAATTTTACTAACCTGTTGTGAGGTTTCTGACAAATGCATTGACCTCCCCTAATTTTTTCTAAAATTAATACAGTATCATTGACCTCCCTTGGTTTTGAAACTATAATCAAGATTTCTCCCTACCTTTAACTTCCAAAAAAATGCCCTATCTTTTGCCACAACCCTAACAATATTTAAAATCCTTCCCCATTCTTAGAGGTGGCAAATGGGCGGGTCTAGGCAAGTTTGGGCGCGGTTGAAAAATATCGCGGGTCAAATATAGGCGGGTCAAATAGTAAACGGGTTGAAACGGGTCAAGTCGAATATGAGTCAAGTTAAACCCAAACCCGCCCGGCCCAACCCGTTTCCTTTTTTTTTTTCCCCTCCTTCTCCTCTCCCCAATCCCGGTTTCCCTCTTCCTTCTTTTCCTTCTCTACTGTCGTCCCCCGATATGGGTTGAAACACGTTCACAAATGGGCAAAACTCCGTAGGGTCTTTCGGCTATATAAGCCAATTTTTCATTGTCTCAACCCGACCCGTTTTTCATTTTCTCCCATTTTCAAATATAATGTAGAATAACCCCTCGTTCTTCACCCCCCCCGGAATAACCCCTCGTTCATAACGTTGTAAAAAATTTTGCCGCAATGTGATTCTTCGTTTTCTTTAAGACGAAGAGAATTAGATAGATAGAAGAAAGGTTTTTGAGTCAATATTCCAAACATTGCGTAAGAATTAATGGTCGGAAAATATTAATCCTCAAAGTCAAATGTATGGTAGTTTCGGCCTTATTCGCTTAGGGGTTTCAAATTTTCTAGGTACGATTTTCAATATATTTGACCTTTCAACTCAAAAAATTAGCTATCAATGTCCGATCAATTTGATTTTTTGTAAAATAATTTTTTTCCCTGTGTTCAAGACCACGAAGTCAGGAATCCGATTAAAGCCGTTTATTTTAAAGTCGTTTCAATATAAAAACAACTGGGGATCCTCTAGTGCTTTTATGCACTACAGGCTTGCAGTGCAATGAAAGTGTAGAAATTATGTGTCATTTCACATAGCCTTTTTTTTAGGGCTTTTTGGTTTTTCACTCAAGTTAAAAAAAAAAATCGCATTTGTTAGTATGAATAAAGATAAAAATCAAAAAGCTATATGAAACAAGGTTCGTGCTATTCACACAGATCTTGCACATATGATTTCTCAAAACTTAGTGCTATGGAAAAGATGATCCGAACCACTTATTTTTTAAGTTATATTTTATGAATTTCTGTAAAAAAAAATCAGCTCAATCGGATACCAGTAAAGATTTTTTTAGAATTCGATAGGAGAACCACATTGTTTCATCCGACAAACTCTAAAAAAAAGATATGCATATTTAAGAAAAAGCCTTAACCAATATCCTAATAAGCTAATTTTGTATGAGCGGTTCAGATCATCTTTACCAAGGTGGGCCCTACCAATCAAAGAGACTTTCTAATAAAAATATGGGGTACAGGTTTATGCATCCCCACCCTCCAACCGTATTCATTTAGTTATTTATTTGAAAGAGTCACATTTTGGATGACTTTTCTCAAAGAAAACTTATGGTTTTTTTTTTGGGTAATTAAGAAAACTTACATTTTATTTTGGTCTTATTGAATGTTTTTCATCTTTTGGTCAATTTTTCGACGTTTTATTCATTTTGAATAGAGTAATTGAAAAAGATAATACACGTGTATATATGTACTTATGTACCATATTTGGACAAAAACACAAAAGATAAAATAAGTGGTATAACAGCATTTTTTTATCATTTTTAAAAATAAAAAAACTACTTAATTATATGTATCTGAATATAAAATCGTATTCTGTACATATACAATACTTTGTCACTTATTTTTAAAAGAATATTTATACGACTTATTTTTATCTCTTATGTTTTTGTCCAAATATGGTACATAGGCATATATATAGGGCTCCTTGTTGATAAGGACATACTATAGGGTTTAACAAGCAATTAGTCCATCAAAAGTATTTATAGCGGCTTCAGTCCTTATAATCACACGCGTTCCAAAATTATCCATATTACACGCGTTTTCAAAAACATTTTAGAGACGAAGAAACCTAATCGCCGTCGTCATCGTCGATCCTTTCACAGTCGTCATCATCGGTCCTTTCATCGTCGCTGCCATCATCGTTATTGTAGTCGTTCCTTTCACTATCGTTGTCGTCATCTTCGCTAATTTTCGACCATTTCAACAGGTAACTTAACTTTTGTATTCGTTGCTATCGTCATCGTCACTGGCATCATTCCGATAGTCGTCTTTCCTAGGGTTTTAGCGTCATTTCCGTAGGGTTTTAGCATCATTTACTGGTTTTGTCACTTTCTTTATGTTACGGCCAGAAAATATGTTAAATATTGTGTAACTGAGTCTTCGCATGTGTTTACATTGTGATATTAATATCTCCTACTTTATCTCTTTATTTAGTTTGTGAGATACCAACACTATTTATCTGAGATGTTGTTATCTCTTGTTTCATTTTTGCCAATACACTACATTTCTGGCAGATAGAGTTATCTCTTAGTTTATTTTGTTAGGGTTTTAGCTGCACTTAGTCTTATACATTGTGAAATTACTATCTCTTGCTTTATCCATGTTCGAATATGTGTACATTGTAGGATTTTAACATGCACTTAGTCTCTTTTGTTGAGTTTTCGATGAGATAATTTTATGTCTTTATTAAGTTTGTGAGATATCAACACTATTTATCTGAGATACTGTTATCTCTTGCTTCATTTTTGCCAATACACTATATTTCTGGCAGATAGGGTTAGCTCTTAGTTTATTCAGTTTATTTGGGAATTGAATTGGCTGAGATAGAGTTATCTCTTAGTTTATTTTGTTAGGATTTTAGTGTGTACTTAGTCTTTTACATTGTGATATTACTATCTCTTGCTTAATCCACATTCGCATGTTTATACATTGTACTACCAGTAAATGTTTTCGATGAGATAACATTATCTCTTTATTAAGTTTGTGAGATACCAACACTATTTATCTGAGATACTATTATCTCTCGCTTCATTTTTGTCAATACTCTATATTTTTGGCAGATAGAGAATTAAATTGGCTAAGATACTATTTTCTCAGCTGTTCCAACAGGAAGAATATTCAAAATGATACAAAATCCTGAAAACCCTCTTAAAAGCCCTGAAAGACCCAAAAGATATAAAAGATTCAAAATGTTAGTTCACAAGAAGACTACAAAGAAATCATAACAACAACAACAAAAAGAAGTCATAAAAATAAGGAGTAAAACAACAAAGAAAAGGAAAGAGAAAGAGCAACAACTGGAAGAGGAAGAGGAAGAGATAGAAGTTAAACCAAAGAGGAGAACAAAAAAATAGAAAAAGCAAGAAGAAGAAAGAAAAAAAGAGGAGGAAGAGGACATAAAATAGGTGAAGGAAGAGGAGGTTAAACCAAAAGGTTTGCAATACAGGTAACTACTTGGTGTGCCATTATACAATAACCTGAAGGTGTTATTTTTCTGAGATACTGTTATCTCTTTCATTTTTGCTGATATACTGCTATTATCTTGTATCTTTTTTTGTAGGTCGAATCTTTATAGCATTGTAAGCCTTCTACATGATGTAAAGTTCAATGAAATACAATCCGGACAGATTCAAAAATCACCTTTTGCGAACATGTTGTTTGCAATTACTGAAGGCAGTATTGATGAGCAAATGGTGAAGAAATCTGATCCCATCCTTGTCAAGTTGATAGAGACATATAAGAGAAGACAAGCAAAGTTTTTACTTACAGGGAAAGATATTGCTCTAACTAATCTTGAGCTTGGTGTCATTTTTGGAATCACATCTGGACCGGTAAAGATCCACATCACAACCCGTGGGAGAAGGCCAGACACAGAATTTGCCACTCGAGTCTTTTTTGGGGCAAGTACCATTCACCTTCCAACAATGAGGGTGACAATTGAAAATATTTTGAAACCTCCCATCAAGAAGAAGCAGAAGAAGCAAAAACAAGTATCAGAGATAGAAGCTGAAAAGATTTGGCACGTCTTTTGACATTGTACACCATTGGAACACTATTTTTCCCAATAACAGATCTAAACCTGAATTGGTCCTACCTGAAGCTTGTTGAAGATTTGAAAAATAGTGCAAATTACAATACGTTAATGTTCATCACTAATTATCTTGTTAACGAACTCAACTCCAAGAATTCGACGATTGTTGGTGGTTGCACCACTACACTCTTTGTAAAAATCTTCTACCCTTTCTTGTAGTAAAATATCGACAACATCTGACACCCATTTTCATTGAAAACAGTACTGGCTCTGTGAACATACCCACACTATGGAACCAGCTCAACAAACTTTTTCAAGGTTTATGAAATGGAAAATGAATGAACTTGCTGCTAAACTCTTAGAGGCTCCACTGAGCAGCCTTCCGGAGGGAATGGTAAGCATCATTACCTATTGGATTTTATTATGATCATTACCTATTGGATTTTATTATGTATGATGGTCAAAACTAGATAACGGTATCTCATCAAAAATAGTGTATCTACCAAAATAAATCAAGAGATAATGCTATCTCAAACAATAAACTCTATATAAACACACAAAAAAGAAAGAGATACCAGTATCTCAATCAAAAACAGTTCGCAAATAAAATGAGATATAACTCTATCTTAGTTGAAACATTATATCTCATGAATCTATAATCTGAATTTACCTCTTCTAATTCTAAGTCATTGTTCCCTTCTACTCTCAAAGGTCAAACAAGCAGAATTGGAGCTAACTAAACAGGAGAGAGGGTTGTTTGCAGCTCTAGTCTTGCATGAACAAGAAGGTAAACGTAAAGAACCCAAAGTCAAAGAAGAAAACCTTACAGACCGAGAACCTGAAACCCAAGAAGAAAACCCTCAAGAAGAGAATCAGGATGTTAAGAATTTGATTTTAGAGCTTGAACAACGAATTAAAGAGCTTGAAAAAGAGAACAATTTCATGAAAGTTGAAATTGAAGATAGGGACAAGAAGATCCAAGAAAGGAATCTGTTGATTGTTGAGTTACGCCAAAATGTAGAATCCCTTCAAAATAAGCTTTCAGGTTATAGAAAACAAAATGCAAATTATACAGATATTGAAAAAGAAACTTGTAGTCTGTATGTTGAGGTGGAGATGCTGAAGGAAGACATAATCGAAAATCAAGTTGAAATAGGCGGGTTGTATGTTGAAAAGGGCATAGCGGAAGAAAAAATTAAAGATGTGACAGAAGAGTTGCATGACATTGCAGCACATTGTGTTTCCCAACATTACAAAGATCAGAAGATAATTGAAGAGTTGGAGGAACAAAAAAAACAACTTGACTGAACAAAAACAAAGCAAGAATGTGCACCATCATGAATCTCCAATTCATGATGAAGAGGCAACTGAGGAAGAAATAGACCAAAAGATCGAGTTCACAATCTCAAGCATTAAAGCAGAACCACAGCAAACAACGAAGAAGAGATTGAGGAAAGGTCATATTGTGGACCCATCGTCGTTGACAAAGAGAGTGAATAAGAAGGAAGATAGGAAAGAGAAGAACATGGAGGATTTTCAAGTCTATGGGAGGAAGAAAAGCAAAGAGAAACAAGCAGAGAAAGCAGCTCCAGAACTACAACATATGGGTGTTGAAACAACAAAGCTGGCACATCTCGTCTCAAAAAATGACAAGATCTTCTTAAATCACATATTTGAGTATAAGAAAGACATCGGGTTAGTAAAATGGACAAATTTTCTTGCTCAAATAGATATTATTTGTCTAAAATATTGTTATCTCTTTATTCATATTCATTGTTGATATACTGTTGTTGTCTTGTAACTTTGTAGAACCTCTATTTGGGATAACAACCTCTTTGAGCTTGCAAGAAGTCATAGAAATCTTGAATGAAGAAGATGTACAAAACATGGTAAGAAGGGAAAAAAAACTCTCTTCAGGACTGCTACCAAATTTTTGTGCATTTAAGTCTCACATGAAATAATGTGTGCAGCTCATCGATTCTTTTACATTCATGTTGGAAAAAGAGCAAGGAGATGAAAGTAAAATACTATTTTTCAAATCCATATTATGGGTAAGTAAAACACTAGTCCCGCATAACTACTTGACCTCTGTATCTATGCTTAAATACATGTTATTTTTCTGTGATACTGTTATCTCTTGTTCCCATGCACTGTTTTTTCCCACAAAGAACAAGAGATAAGAATATCAAAAACATATTATATGTCTGAGATATTGTTATCTCTTGCTTCGCATATAATGGTTTTGCACACAAAGAACAAGAGATAAGAATATCTCACGAATTCTATGTTCTGAATTATCCATTATAAATACATGTTATTTTTCTATGATATTGTTATCTCTTGTTCACATACACTATTTTTTCCCACAAAGAACAAGAGATAAGAATATCAAAAACATATTATGTGTCTGAGATACTGTAACATCCCGCTTTTCAGTGGCCGGCGGTACTCCAGGAAGCGTCCGAACGGAAGGGGGCAAGTCATGGTTTATAAGAAAAGATCTCTCTTACTTGTACAAGGCCTTTTAAAGCCATGAGGGTGGGTCAAAGCGCATAAGAACTTCACAATTAAGCGTATTCATCCTGGGATAATTCAGGGATGGGTGACCTCACTGGGAAGTCTATGGTCTTTGGGCGTCCAAAGCGGATAATATTGTACAAAGATGGAGCAGATCATTACAGATGGTATCAGAGCACAGCCCTGGTCTACATGGTGGGGGCCACCTCTAGAATCTAGTACGAGCACACTGATTGTGTTGTGCAGAACTAAGTGCCATACCATGGCCACCAGGGGAAGGTTGTTGGGCCTATGCAATGAGGACATTGCGTCCCTAAGGGGGGTAGATTGAGACATTCCGCTTTCCGGTGGCCGGCGGTACTCCAGGAAGCGTCCGGACGGAAGGGGGCAAGTCATGGTTTATAAGAAAAAAATCCCTCCTACTTGTACAAGGCCTTTAATGCCGTGAGGGCGGGCCAAAGCGCATAGGAACTTCACAGTTAAGCATGCTCATCCTAGAGCAATCAACGGATGGGTGACCTCGCTGGGAAGTCAATGAGTTTTGGGTGTCCAAAGTAGACAATATTGTACAAAGATGGAGCGGGTCGTTACATACGGTAATACTTTTTCATATACTATTCAAATCATCATAATTCCATGGTATATTTGCTACAAAAGAATTCAATGTTAAATAACCATATTTTTGTAAGCCAAAAATATAAATTTTATGAAAAATTCATGTAATAGGGATAATTCATAACTCACACAAGCAGTGACTTATGTTGTTGAAATCTTTCCTTTTCAGGTAATCAAGATTAGAAGGGCGGGCCGAGTAACAGTGTTATTAAGCTTATGACATGTAATGAATAATAAAAAAAGAAGAAGTAATAATGTGACTTACGTCATCGTTAGCATAATGAATAAAGAGTTATTGGTTCTATCACTTGAAATGGCTTCTGTAATTGTTAAATTTGTGTATTTCTATTTTAAAAAAATATAGAGATAGAGGCCTTTAGTGAGACAGACTCACTGGCCGTTCACGATATTCAAACCGCTAGATGTGGGTCGTGATAGAGATAGTATCAGAGCACAACCCTGGTCTACATGGTGGGGGCCACCTCTAGAATCTGGTATGAGCACACTGATTGTGATGTATAGAACTAAGTGCCACACCATGGCCACCAGGGGAAGGTTGTTGGGCCTGTGCAACGAGGACGTTGCATCCCTAAAGGGGGTAGATTGTGACACCCCGCTTTCCGGTGGCCGGCGGTACTCCAGGAAGCGTCCGGACGGAAGGGGGCAAGTCATGATTTATAAGAAAAGATCCCTCCTACTTGTACAAGGCCTTTTAAAGCCGTGAGGGCGGGTCAAAGCGCATAAAAACTTCACAGTTAAGCATGCTTATCCTGGGATAATCCAGGGATGGGTGACCTCACTGGGAAGTCTATGGATTTTGAGCGTCCAAAGCGGACAATATTGTACAAAGATGGAGCGGGTCGTTACAGATACTGTTATCTCTTGCTTCGCATATACTGTTTTTGCTCTCAAAGAATAAGAGATAAGAATATCTCACGAATTCTATGTTTTGAATTATCCTTTATAAATACATGCTATTTTTCTGTGATACTGTTATCTCTTGTTCACATGCACTATTTTTTTCCACAAAGAACAAGAGATAAGAATATCAAAAATATATTATATGTCTGAGATACTGTTATCTCTTGTTTTGCATATACTGTTTTTGCGCACAAAGAACAAGATATAAGAATATCTCACGAATTATATATTCTGAATAATCCATTAGAAACCAAGAGATATGGTTATCTCAACTGGTATATGGTATGTATTTTGTCGCATGTAATTTGTGAAACACTTCCTTCTGACAGAGCCTACTGAATGACAAGAAAAATGAGATCAGAAAGATATTCCTTGATGATAAGCTGGTAGAACTCATTCAAAAAGAGCATGTCTATCGCTACTTGATTTTTCCCATGAATTCCTCAGGAGGTAATAAAGAGAACGACAACAATCCATACCATTGGACTGTCCTGCTTTATGCCATTAAGGATGGGCAATGGAGGCTTTACAACTCCATCAGACCAACTGGAAGAAATGCAGATGCATACCTTAAAGATGCTCGTTTAATGGTAAAAATATTGAGACTTCTTGTAATCTATACTCAAATGACACGAAAATAATAATAAACAAATATTTAACCTTGCAAATGCAGAAAAGGTATGTTGAAGAATTCGTGAAGAAAAATCATACCCCAACATTCATCCTCACATCACAAAACGAAACAATCTTTGAAAAGCAAAAGTTTGATGCTCCGATAATCTCACCCGCATCTCCGCAACAAAGACTTGGAACGTAAGCCAATTAATCTTGTTCAGCATCTTATTTCGATATTCCTGTGCACTGTATTATTTCATGTGCATTCTATTTCTATCCTTTTAACTCTGATTATGACAACTTTTGCAACGTTGACTGTGGAATTATAGTCTGCTACATCATTGACAAGCTTGCACAGGGAGATCTCATCCCTGAGTCATTGACAACTGATGAAATCAGACAATACAGAGTATTATTGTTGCAGAGCTTCCTGTATGATAAACCAAGAAAATGGACAGAAGCTCTTTGGAAAGATCAAAACTTGAAGACTAGCTACGTGTTGGAAAGTTGAATAAGTGTTCTTTTGCTGAATAGGTGTTGAAAAGTTGAATAGGTGTTCTTTTGTTAGAACTGACAGATATGAATGGTTGGCTTCGAACAATTGGAATTCACCGTACGAGGGTTGTATATGAAATGTCTTGGCTGCTCTGTTAGAAGTACAATATGTGTTCTCTTTTCTTAAAACTGACACATATGAATGATCGGCTCAGAACAATTGGAATTCACTTTACCAGGGCTTGTATATGAAATGTCTTGCCTGCTCTGTTTTGAATTATAATAGTTATTCTTTTATTTTAAACGATCCATATGCATGGTCGGCTCCGAACAATGGAAAACAGCAGGTCATCATTTGGTTATGATAACAATTCTATATCTTTTCATTTGATATATAACTGATATTGCGAAATAGTCTATCTACCAGAATAAAGCTAGAGATAATGCTATCTCAGCCAATAAAATCTGTACCAACACAAAAATTAAAAGAGATAAAGTATCTCAGCCAATACATTTCGCAAAATAGAATGACAGATAAAGCTATCTCATACAAAACATTCTTTGTGAACCTTTCATTCAATAGTTGTTCTTTTGTTAAAACTGACACATATGAATGGTCGGCTCCGAACAATTGGAGTTCACCGTACCAGGACTTGCATATGAAATGTCTTGCCTGCTCTATTTTGAATTACAATAATTGTTCTTTTGTTTAAAACGACACATATGCATGATCGGCTCCGAACAATGAAAAATAGCAGGTCATCGTTTTGTTATGATAACAACTCTATATCTTTTCATTTGATATACAACTGATACTGTGAAATTTTCCTATTTACTAGAATAAAGCTAGAGATAATGTTATCTCAGCCAATAAAATCGGTATCAACACAAGAATTAAAAGAGATAACAGTATCTCGGCCAATACATTTCACAAAATAAAATGACAGATAAAGCTATCTTATACAAAACATTCTTTGTGAACCTTAAACCCATAAACCGTAAAACCTAAACATGCTACGTAAAAAAAAAAAAGAAGATATATCAATATCTCAGCCAACGTTCAACCTTTCATTCAATGTCCAATGAATATGAATCAACAATAGAATACAATGAATCAATCGCAAGCTTCCTTACATCTCTTCCTATTATGATTTCCTAACTTCTTGCACCTGCCATACTTTATTTGCCTCACCTTCTCACCCCTTGACCGGATTCTTGCAACCTTGGGTCTCCCACATGGCCTCCTAGACTTAGGAGGAAGAATAAGAGGAAGAATAACAATAGAATTTTCAGACACTTGTGCAACTCCAAGAGTAGAAATAGGAAGAGGATGTATAGGACAATCGTAGGAGAATCGGGAAGCATCAGCAATGTATAATGGATCAATATAATTGGATACATCTATGCCATTCTTCTGAAGAGCTGTGAATGCATGCACACAAGGGAAACCATAGAGCTGCCAACGACAACATGTGCATGTCTTATTTCTTATGTCAATCACAACAGCTGGTAATGAAGACACTTCAGAAACCTCATCACTTGATCCAAACACAGTCCATGTCCGTCCTTTATTAAAGAACTCTCTCAATTCCACATCATATTCAAGACACGAAAGACTGTTCAACTTTCTTGATAACTGTTTCCTTTTACACATTTAAGTCATGATTTGAATCCTGATCGTATCAACACATTTAAGGACTGGCAACTTACGAGCTTCAAGAATCCAATTGTTCAAAGACTCTACAGCATTTTAGGTCATTTCCCCATATCGTTTACCTGGGAAATATGCATTCGCCCAATTATACAACGGAATAGAAGCAACAAACTCTTTAGCTCTGTCTCCACCAACCTCAAATAATTCGTTCACACAGTTTTCAAAATCTAATACTGTAGGTGCAAGAGCACAATCATTGAAGAGACTCACTACTCGTTCCCGAAAACCATTAAGTGCTCTTCCTGACATCTTATCCCTCAAGTTATTCTTCAAATGTTACAGACAATAAGAATGATATCCGTTTGAGAAAACCTCTGGCACATGCTTCACTAGACCAGTATGACGATCCGTTATAAAAGTAAGTTCACGAGATGACAGAATAGATTTCAACTTCAACAAAAACCAAAGCCAATTATCGTCGATCTCGAAATCAACAACACCATAAGCAACCGGAAACAAGCCTACACCACAAAAAAACAACAGATAACAGTATCTCAGCAATAACAGTCTCTATATCTACCAGAATAAAATAAGAGATAATGGTATCTCAATAAAAACAGTCTCTACCTACCAGAATAAAGCAAGAGATAACGGTATCTCAGAAAAAATAATCTCTGTATCTACCAGAATAAAGCAATAAATAGGGGAAATTACAGAAACCCCCCACAAACTACCACCCGGCCACACATTGCCCCCTTATACTACCAAATCCAACATTTAACCCCCTCTAACTACAGAAAAATGAAAACCCGACTAACTCTGTTAACAAAAGTGATGAACTTACCTTAATATCCCTCTTTCTTTTGCTGTGCAATATACACACACACATGGGACCAAATCCCCTTTACCTGTGGAAAAAAGTGGCGCCAATATGGTCCCCCATTTCCCTCCACTTTCGTTAGTATATAAAGCAATAGTTGGCTCTTAACCCTAAATGTTCCTTGTCTGTTCTTGCTCCAGTCCAGCTGAAAGGTATGTTCCTTTTGTCCCCTTTTTTTTTTGTTTCCAAAAAGCTGACTTGAATACACTAGTATTCAATGATCTATAGAAGTGGTTGAGTATTAAATGATTAGAAAAGTGTGTGTAGTCAATTTTTGGGAGCATTTCTGTTTTTTTTGTCTGATATGGTCCCAAAAACAATTACTCTTGTTTCTACCCACTAAAATCAGTGGGAATGGTGAAGGATTGTCCCCTTTGTTTTTTAATGTTTGACTTATATGGTTTATCTGATTCTTTAGCATTTATACTACTTTATTGATGAAATCCATGCTAAAGTGTACTTGTTTAATCTATAAATCTCATGTTTAGGATGACTGATCCAAGATTTGTGTTTGAGGTCCACAATGGGGCCAAGGTTGACTTTGTAAGGGATGTGGACAAAGATTTGATGTCATACTTTGAGATGGTCCACATGATCGAGGACTTAGGTTATTCTGAAAAATGCAACATATATCACAAGCTTCCAGATTGTGATTTAGATGGTGGGTTGAGGGATATAAAAACTGATGGTGATGTTGTGGACATGTTTGCTATTCATAATGATAATGAGACTATAAGTATTTATGTGGTTAATCCAGTGGTAGAAGAGGGTCAAGGTGCTAACTTGGTGAATTTAGAAGATGACATAATTGATTGTGATGACAATGAGAGTGAGACTGAGGGTGATGATGATGCAGTCAGTCCCAGAAATAGTATTAGTGATAGTGATCTTGAGTACTTTGCAGATGGAGATGAGTTGGAGAGTGGTCACATTAGCACTGAGTTGGAGAGTGAGACATTTATGGGTCATTCTGAACTTGTGACATTGAAGGAAGGGGAGTGGAATGGTAGTGGGAATGGGTGTAACTATAGCTATGGAGAAGGTACATCACATGGAAAGGGGAAAGAAGTTGAGTTTGATGACATGGATAATCCAAATAATTTATCAGACGAAGAGGGTAAAGTTGAATTTACTGAATTTTTTGAGGATAGAGACATGGAAAGGCCAGACCTTGAGTTGGGTATGATATTTGCCAATGCTACGTTATTTAGTGCTGCACTTAGGAAGCATACCATCCAAAATGGAACTGAGTTTACCTTTGTAAAGAATGATGGTGATAGGGTGACAGCTGTTTGTTCCAATGGATGTGGCTGGAGAGTCCATGCTAGTTACTTCCAAGACACCAAGTCATTTCAAATCAAAAGCTTAGTCAACCATCCATGTAGCTGCCCTAGACAATACAGGCTTAGGCATGCCAACTCTGCATGGTTAGCAAGAACATACATGGACAGGTTGATTGATGATCCCAATTGGAAGGTCAGTGCATTGAGAAAGGCAGCAAAAAGGGAGCATATGGTAGAGGTCACTGATAGTCAAGCCTATAAGGCTAAAAAGAGGGCACTAGAAGCAATTGAGGGCAACCATAGACAACAATATTGAAGGCTATGGGACTACTATGAAATGATTATGAGGCAAAACCATGGCTCAACTGCATTGTTGAGGGTGGAGAGGCCACCACTTAGCACATCCCCTGTCTTCCAAAGGATGTTTGTGGTGTATGCTGCGCAATCAAGGGGTTTCTTAGCTGGTTGTAGACCTATAAATGAGCTTGATGGATGCCACTTGAAGGGCCCATTTGGTGGCCAACTTTTGAGTGCTATTGGGAAGGATGCCAATGAACAAATGTACCCATTAGCAGTGGCTGTGGCTGAAGCTGAGACTAAGGATAGCTGGATGTGGTTTCTTGATAATCTGCTTGATGTAATAGGGAGACCTGAAGAGAAAGAATGGACCTTTATCTCAGATAGGTAGAAGGTATGTTATAAACTGTTGATATTATTTGGTTGTACTTGGTGTAAATATTTATTTTTTTGCATAAATGTACTTGTTCCTTAACTGATTTGTTTTTTTGCAGGGTTTGGTTGAGAGTTTCAATCAAATGCTGCCAAGTGTAGACCACAGATTCTGTGTAAGACACATGTAAGCCAACTTCAAGCTTCTCTATAAGGGAAAAGACCTGAAAGACCTTCTATGGGCTGCTGCTCGTTCATACACTGTCCAAGAATGGGAAGACAATATGCAGCAGATCAAAGCTATCAACAAAGAGGCATTTGAATGGTTGATAAAAGTGCCTGCCAATTTGTGGAGTAGATCAATGTTTAGCACAAGGCCTAACTCTGACATGCTAGCAAATAACATCTCTGAGTCATTCAATCAATAAATAAAATATGCAAGGGATAAACCAATTATAACGATGATGGAGATGATCAGAAGGCAACTTATGAGCAGGCTTGAGGAGAAAAGAAGTTGGATTGCAACATGCAATGGAGTTATATGTCCCAAGATTCAATCAACTTTGGAGAAGCTGAAAGAGGAAGCTCGATTATGGGAAGCAACATATGCTGGGAATGGGATATATGAGGTGAGAGATGGTATGATGACACATGTTTCTGACTTGGCAAGGCACAGTTGCAGTTGTAGAAAGTGGGATGTCACTGGTATTCCATGCCCGCACGGGATTGCTGCTATAGTGAAAGACAAAAGGCAACCTGAGGCTTTTGTCCATGAATTTTTTCACAAGGAATCATATGTGAGGTCTTATGCAGAAATTATTAACCCTATACTAGACCAAACTCAATGGGTGCACACTGACCTTGATGCAGTTATGGCTCCACCATTAAGAAGGCCATCTGGTAGGCCAAAAAAACTAAGAAGGAGAGCTGTTGATGAGCCTAAGAATCCAAATGCAGTTAGGAGGACTCATCAGTCTTTAAGGTGTAGCAATTGCCAGGAATTTGGTCATAACACAAGAACTTACAAAGGGCCAGTTGCAACAAATAGAGGCAGAGGGAGAGGAAGAGGGAGGGGGACTTCAAACAGAGGAAGAGGAAGAGCGAGGGATTCAAGCACAGGAAGAGGCAGGGGGGATACAAGCATAGGAACAGGCAGGGGAAATTCAACTAGAGGAAGAGGGTGGGGGAGATCAAGGGGTAGGGGGAGAGGAAGAGGACCAACACCTAGTCCAGAAAATTCAAGGCCTAACCCTAGTGCTGCTTCTGTAATAATTCTCCCTTTAACTTGTAGTGCATTATTCTTTATTGTTCCTTATTGTTCCTTATTCTGAAAGCTAAATTTTTCCAATTTGCAGATGCAAATGATGGCTACCACTTATGGAAATGAGCTTCCAAGGCCTAACACTACTGCTTCTGTAACCATTTCCTCTTTAACTTCTTGGTCATATGTTATTCTTCTAGAAATTGTTCTAAAATGTAGGTTTTTCCTTCATTTTATAGATGCAAAGGATGTCCACCACACATGGCAATGTATACTTCTCAAGGGGAGATGGTGCTGGCCCCTCACAAAGTTCGTCAAACATGGCTCCAACACAAAGCTCAGTAATCACTCAATCATCTTCTCAAGTCCCTACTTCCACACCAAACTCTGCAATGGCACTTTATGGATATGCAGCATTTTAGTGCTTGAGCAAATGTTGTGGAGCTTTTTATGGCCATGTATGGACTACATACTTGTTTTGATGTTTATGGCCATATCTAAGTATTAGGTATTTTGTTTTGATGGTTTCTGGACCTTTTGTATTGGCAATAGATGTTTTGCCATAGCTAAGTATGATGTAACTAAGTGCTGTATTTATATACAGCCAGCATGTGGACCTGTCTATGGACCATTTGTGGACCTATTTTGATGTTTGCTGAACTAATTAAGTTGTAATGTTGCTGCTAATATATGCAGACATGTTATGGAACAGTTTATGGATCTGTTTTGTTTTTGTGCTATGCAAATGGATGTAGTAGCCAAACCTACTAATAGGTATTTTCGTAAATAATTGACCGAGGAATTTGGCTTTGGGCCTACTTGGGTTCGATCCGAAATGGCTCAACGATCAGGACACATGGCCTTTGTTTTTTAGCCTTCTGAGGCCGTTTAGGCCTCGGAACGGGCGTTCGAACCGTTTTTGGTCTATGTTTGCTTCGCTTATAACTTTTCGTAGGAAACTCTGTTTCAGTCCGTTCTTTTTTCAGAACTCCTGCTTTTCTCTCTATTTCATGGGTCTCTAATAATTTTAGTGTGGTTACTTTATGCTTTCTAGGGTTAGAGTTTGCGTCCTATATATTCTATTGTTTGCCTCTGGGCTGAGGCAGTTGATTATTGACCACACATGCTTGTATGCTTGTGTATGCTTCTGTCAGGTGATCTCAAACAGTGTATGCTTGTGTGCTATTCTGCATTGATTTTCAATTTGTTTTGACCTAGTCTAGCTACTGCTACTGCTATGGTTTTACTACGACAATCTGCAATGGCAGCTGCACACATTTGTTTCAGGAGTTGCTCTGTTCTCTGCAGTTTTCCTTGCTATTTACAGTTCACTGGTGGCAGTTGATAAAGCTTCATTACTGCTATGGTTCAGTCCGGATTCGTATGGCACAGGTTGCTGTGGCTATTGTACCAGTCGATGGTGGTTCTATTTCTTGCTGCTCACTACTCCAGATTGCTCCATTTCAGTTAATTGGAATGGTGTTTCATTGTAGACATAACTAAATGAGAAGACTTTAAACATGAGAAGCCTGCCAGTCATTCACAATGCTTTTTAAGAAATTCACATGTTTCCACAACCAAGACAGAGCCAAACTTTAATTCAATTTACTTTGAAATTGCAATACAACAGGGCTTTAAGGCAGAGGCAGAGCCAAGTCATTGCCAAGCTTTGTACATGCACCACAAAAAATAGAAAAACACAACAAAGCAAACCAACTTCCAGTCCATTTTTCCCTCATTCCTAAACTCTTTTCTAGCATATAACTCATGAATCTCCTTCTGCATAGCTTCAATCTTCATCTCAATTTCTTCACTGATGTTCATGGACCCTAAACTCTCACATTGTTGTTCTTCCACAGTCGTCAAATCCTTTGCATTTGTCAGAACCTTCATTGGCCCCAAATCACTCCTTTCTTGCCAAATAGAAGGCTCATACCAGCAGAAGAACCCACAATCTTCTTTTTTCGTCTATGAAAGAAAAGTTACAATAATGTCAATTTAAGGTTTCAAATCAAACGAAGAACAACTAAATTAGGGCAATGCAGCTCACCTTATACTTTGCACAGCCGAAGAACCTTCGACCTGGGTTCTTTTGTGTGGTAGATTTTCTCAATGGTGATGGTTCTCCACAGAAACACAAGATCCCAAAATCGGGATCATCGGGATCAGCTCTGCCTTTGTCTCTCGAACTGGTTCCTTCCATCCAGAGAGAGGGAGTACCGAGTGAGCAACGAAGGGGGATTAAAGCGCGTTGATCAGGGAGAGAGAGAGAGAGAGAGAGAGAAGAAAGTGTAAAAGTTGCAGTTTAGAAAGAAGATCTCGATATCTCGATATATAAAAAGGGGAGCTGATGGCGAGTTAAGGGCAAATTAGTCCAACACCTTAGTTCCGTACAAATCTTTAACAGATCACAAACGGAGTTAGTCGGGTTTTCAGTTTTCGGTAGTTAGAGGGGGTTAAGTGTTGGATTTGGTAGTATAAGGGGGCAATGTGTGGCCGGGTGGTAGTTCGTGGGGGGTTTCTGTAATTTCCCCCAAATAAATAATGCTATCTCAGCCAATAATCACAAAACTAGAAAGAGATAACAATATCTAAGCCAATACAGTTCACAAATAAAAGAGAGAGATAACTCTATCTCAATATAAACATTCTCCGAATTTGAAAAATTTGCCAAAAAAACTGACCGTTATAAGCATCCTTCCCAACGGTTGCGAGTAAAGTTCCCTTATATCTCCCCGTCAAAAAAGTACCATCGAGACACAAAAATGGCCAACAATAGTTGAATCCTTTGATGCATGCATCGAATGCCACAAATAACCTTCAAAACTGATTATCTTCACAGCATTCAACGTCCACAACACTACCGGAATTTTTGTCCTTTGCTACCTTCATATACAATCGAAATTAGTTAAATGACAATGCATAATCACCTTGAGTATCATTGTTCGCCATCTCAACACCTAATCATGCATGGTGATAACCAATTGTAGTACCGTATCGTTGCCTGAAGAATCTAACAACATCCATAGGCTTATACGATGCCTTTGAACGAACTTCATCAAGAACTTCTTCCGCAACAAGCTTTGAAGACATCCGAGAATTTTTTGAATTACAAATTGTAGCACATCTGTGTTCTTTTTCAAGCTCCTTAATGCAAAAAAAAAAAAAAATGATTTGATTTGTCTAGAATTGCATGAACAAACCATTTACACCCATCTGTCTTAAAAGCACACTCAGCTGTCACTCTTGATTGATCATTCTTCAAGTACTTAAACCTAAATCCAACTTCAATTGCATACTTACACAAAGATAACCTAAAATCCTTAACACCACCTCTAAATTCTTGACCAACATGACTAATCAAATACGTTCAATTAGCAGAAAGTCTTTTTGTCTCATGATGAGGACAAAATTTTTCAAGAGGATCCTTAACAATTTCAGAATGCGAACTACTAGTTACTCTATCATTTCCATTGATACGACTGTTTTCACCAATTTCAAAACGGCTACTAACTCTACAATTACCGTCTTCAATAGATACCTCAACATAACGAGCACTATATGCAGCAGCTAAATCCATCATATTACGAAAATCATCATCATTCTCAATTAGTATATTAAGATGATCACAAACAAAATACAATAACCTCATTGATACCAAACCATTCCACTTGTTAGAAATAATTCCGACAAGATCCTCAAATTAATAACCTTCTGTCACCTTAAGAACAAGACTATAGGATCCATATTTGCACAATAGAAGAATAGAAGAATCCATTTCAACTTCAAAAAACAGTTCAGTCTGCAATCAGATAACATTACATCAGAATGAACAAAATCAGATACACATATCTCAAAAAAGTAGTCTATCTATGAGAACAAAGCAATAGATAATGTTATCTCAACAAAAATAGTCTCAATATCTACCAAAACAAAGAAATAGATATAATGCTATCTCAGCAAATAAACAAAAATAGAAAGAGATAACAGTATCTCAGCAAATATAGTTCACTGTGATACACATATCTCAGTAACAATAATTTCTGTATCTAACAGAATAAAGCAATAGATTATGTTATATCTCAACAAAAAATAATCTCAGTATCTACCAGAATAAAGCAATAGATAACGTTATCTCAGCAAATAAACTCTATAAACACAAAAATAGAAGTACACAGCAAAAATCAAAATAAATACTGAGACAGAGAAGAACACAACGACAGAGAAACATGACCACAGAGATCGCGAACAGAAAAAACTCCGAAGACAAAGATCGTGATCCTGATCGGGAGAGATCGTCACAAAGGAAAACGAGATCGTGATCGCAATACAGAATAGAGATCGTGAAAGTGATCGTGATCCAGAACTGAGCAGTGATCGCGAGAAGAGAGACAAACAGAGAGAGAGAGAGAGAGGCGCGCCAGAAACGAGCTCGAGCTCGTGATCGTGCTAGTCGAGATCCAGAAATGGTGCCCTATCCAGTAATGGCGTGTCGGGTTGAAAAGTAGCAGGGAACAAAATTTAAAAATACCACATTATATATACATGCCAGTCAGGGCATTTTGGTCTAGGACGGACTGTAGACCTAATAAATGTTATAATAATAAACCTTCACAACTATTACACATTAGACTGGACTAAACACCCAAAACCACCTTCAAAACGGACCCTAGCCCAATTTACCGTATATACATATACTTCTTCCATCCCAAAATGATAGTCCCCTACGAATAGAGATATAAAGTTTTTGGATAAAAAAATAAAGTACTTCAATTAGTGGTTTTTTTTAGTTTTTTTGCACTAAATTACATAACTAATCAAGATATTTAATTTGGTGCCAAGAAACTCAAAAAATACTAATGGAAGTACTTTCTTTTTTTATTCGATAATTGCACGTCTTTTCGTAAGGGACTATCAAAATAGAACTGAGGAAGTATTTATTTTTTTTGCTCAGCTAAAAGAAATTTATTAATCTTTATAAAGGATTACAAAGATTAATCAGGACAAGGGCACACTTACACCACCTAAGATGGCAGAAGGACAGCAAGATGCCAACCAAAATAGCAAGAAAAAGCCAGAAAAAAACCTAACTAAAAACACCCGAAAACCTAAACGAAACACCAAAGAAAAACCTCACAACCCACAGCAACAAGCAAAACCAAAACAAAACCGAAGCGAAAAGTCGAAACAAACCAAGAAGCCAAAAGACAACACTACCAACACTTTACAAATCACACCAAAAACCTAGCTATGACACCAGACAAAAGAGAGATAAAACTCCAAAGAAATAGAGGCCTCATCCTCCCTGTCAGATTCATCTAGCTAACTCCAGATACTTCTTTGAGGCATTCTCTCTATCAGCGATTTCTCCTCTTCCAATTTTTTTAGGTTAAAGTTCCTCCCTTTTTTGAGCTCAGTTCCTAACAATGCATCTAACTCCAAAACCCTAATTCCTAGCATTCTTGAATAAAATAGAATCTATTTATACACATGTATAGGTATGTGTGTGTACACGTATACATGTACATAGGTATTAACTTTTCATCTCCTCTATTCAAGATGAATCAAAAAGTAAAAAGAAATTGACCAAAAGATGAAAAAAAAAATTCAATAAGACAAAAAAAATTAAATTTTCTTTTTAAAAATCTTCCAAAATGGGACTCTTTAATTAAAATAAATAATTAAATGAATGGTTGGAGGGTGGGGATGCAATATTACATACATATACTCTATAATTTTATAAATGAATAATAAAATGTGGAATGGTGATAAAGATGGTTAGGGTTACATATTTCTTATCTCCAAAAAGAAGTAAGCATTTTTTTTATTATTAATTAAGTTGATGAAATGAACTAAATAGAACACTGCAGTAGTTGTTTAAAGGGTCATTGGCTGTTGAGAAAATTAATGACAGGGACTTCTCAAAGGAGTATAGTAAACGACACCGTTGCTTTGCTCTACATTCCTGTATTGCAGACGTGCTGCTACGCTACCGTATTTTCTAATCCGTCTTCACACCTCAACTAATCCAAAAATCATGAGTCGCCTTAAATTTGAATTTTCTACAAGCACGCACCCAGACAAATTCTTGGCAGTTGGCACCTTCATTCCGAGATCATAAAAGGCAGGGTGAGATTTAGTACTTTTTGGTACAACATTATCCCTTGGACTTACTAAAATCGGTTCAGCTAGCCAAACTGGGGTTCAGCAGACAAGAGGCTCTATCATGCCACGGTTCCTATCTGGTCCTTATCGATTCGTTTCGTCCAGTTTTTGCATCGGGGCAGTTCAAAAGTGTTTTGAATAGTCCAAATTTGTTCGAGATAAATTTTTATTTGAAAAATCCAAAACACCTCCAAACAAATCTGGGCCACTTTGGACGGCCTGGATACAAAAAACTGGACGAACTAGTCGGTATTGACCGGACAGGATCCGACCCCAATTTCTAAGGACCTTACCAACCATCCATACATGTTTTTGGTAGGTAACTATCACAATCCATTTAGAATTAGCGTCCAAATATCGTTGTTGGTAGGTGACTATCAAAGCCATTGCATACTGTCTATGGCCCCGTCAACAAAAAAACCCCCAAGCTCTACTATCGGCCACCGCTTGGAATTTATAGTATTTTGTCTCACCTACTTGTATTTATTGAATTGGGGTTGGTGGGGGGTTTGTGAAATCCTATCCTATGTTAAAAATAAAACAGAAAGATTAGACTCCCTCTATTGCAATTGGGGTTGGTGGGGGGTTTCTGAAATCCTATCCTATGTTAAAAATAAAACAGAAAGATTAGACTCCCTCTATTGCAAGAACGGACTAACAAGGTCGACAGCTACCCAGCTAACCTTCATAATTAAATACCGTTACTGTTTAGATAGATCTCGTTGCGAAAGACGTATTACTGGATGATTCATCGGTAGAGCCAAAGAGTGGTTACCAAGAAAAATGAAGTAAGAGGCTCCAGTGTACAGAGAAGTCCTCACCATTTTAATTAAGAAGTAACCATAGAAACCCACAATTTATTTATCCATTGACTAATTTTATATTTAGTATGTTTTTGATACCTAGTAGAATACAATTTCTTTTTTTCTAGGCATGCAAAAATTACAACAAAAAAAAAAATCTACAACCACAAATTAATTATACAAATAAATGCATAACTCGACCAGCCCATCTTCCAGGGACGGACGGACATGGGGCACGCGGGGGCACGTGCCCCCACTCGAAATAAAAATATTTTTTAAAGAATATTTATGTATAAATTAGCATAATTATGAAAGTATGCTAATTTATAAACATACACACTTGTATATATCCCGAAAATACACATATAGAATTAGTTTTATGCCTTAATTTCATCATATGATACATTTATACTTGTTACTTTACGAGCTGTTTGTCTATTTGGAGCTATTCTTTCTTAATTCTCTTTGTTTTTAACCGTCTCGGAGAAATATTTTAAAATAAAAATATTAACAAAACTAATTCGATCATTCTAAAATTTGTTAATGTTCATTTAAAACATACTTTAAAAATTTTGTCTGAGATTTTGTGCTCATTTTTATCTAATTTAACTTAAAGCACACTTTATAAACTTTTATAATTAGTATTGCATGCTATAATTTTGAACGATCATATTATGGTTGACTAAAAAAATAAACTTTCGTCATTATAATTAACAGGTGCCCCCACTAGGATACATTCCTCAATCCGTCCCTGCCATCTTCCGACGGGTGATTTTGAGTGGACTGATTTGGTTGGTTGACGGATTTTTCCACATCCCTAACAGTTGGTTTAGCATGGAGTGACGATAATGTTATCTATGGTGATGGCTACATTTTTTGCTACACATATCCTTTTTGTATTTGGTTGGGTTTTGATTAAATTTAAGAAACCATTGGAAACCATTGGGTTAGGTAAAATTTAAGAAACCATTGGGTTAGGTAAAATGCTTATTTTAATGATATTTTAGTGATGGAGTAGGTTTAAGCAAAAAAGTATTTTTTTATCTTCACCTTTTTCGTGTTCGTTATGCACGCAGCAGGGCGTACATCTGTGGGACTTTGCTTCGGGTTGGTGTTGTGCAGTGAGGTGCATAGCACCGTGCTGCGCACTTATGAGTTATCGAATCGTGCATCCGATAGCTTAGATATCATCTCGGCAACCAATGATCGAGAGTCTTTCATTGCCAAAATGAGATCCGAGGCTTTAGATGCACGATTCAACGGCTCAAAGATACGCACACGGTGCTGCGCATACCACTGCACAGCAAAATCCCCTAATTCACTTCTATGTTGCAACTTGCAAGTAGAGAACAGATGCATCAAAATCAGGCAAAGGAATATCCTATCTTCTTTCAGCTTGCATTTTCATTGGTACAATCTTGTTTTTATCCTTGTATATACATGTGTTTTTTTATTTTCACATGTTTTCAAAAATTGAATAGGTATATTCTTCATTCTGTCTTTTTAAATGGAAAAGGAAAATTTTAAACAACTCAAAAAAGTTTGGAACACTTCATACTTCTTGACTACTCCAATACTTTCTTGAATTTTTCTGTGATGCCCCCACAATGGTATTAGGGCATGGGTGCCCCCATAAATATGAAATCTCAGCCATTAGATCAAAATCACTCATAAAAATTAGGGGATTTTATGATTTTTTTCCGCATGCCACACTTACTACAATGTATAGCCACAATCGATACTCATACCACATTGTAATACCATACTTACCACAATATATGACCACAATCTATATTCCAACGGTTGAAAAAAAATGGGACATTCGCCGAACTGGGGCATCTTAGCCGAATAGGTGCATAGCACCAACCAATCTAGCACTATTTCCTTAGTAGGAGCAATGCGTATTTGATACTTTTATTGACATTATGTTGTAGTGGTTCGCTTCTTTTTGCAATCATCAAAGAATAGCGATCTTTGCACTCCCCTTTTTATCATCCACATTTTTAATTTTTTATTCACATGAAATTATCATTTTACCCTTGCATTAGTTTACCTTTCGACATATCAAGGGATAGTGGAATAAATTTACATGAATAAAAATAAAAAGAGAAACGTAAACAGTAAAAGAAGGAGTGCAAAAATTAATTTCTATATTTATCACCTGTTTATGCTAATTAATTAAAGGAAAACAATTTTTACATTCCTTATATTCATTTGCACTCCCTTTTTGTCAAAATTAAGTTGAAATTACTACTCTTACCTCTTGAGGGCAGTTATCCAAAAATACTAAAAGTAATTTTTTCATAATTGAAGCACTTTTAGGGCCCTTTTGGATGCGGAATAAGAATGGAGGATATTAGTTATGAAGGAGGGATAGAATAGTAGAGGGTATTATGTAAGAAGAGTGGACCCATATTGATGTGACGGAAGAATTAAATAGTATTTGGTTTGGATGAGGGATAAAATGGGAAAATAAAATTATTTTGTAGTTGAAATGGAAGAAAGATGGGGTATTATCCGAATGTTTTATGTAATAACTCTCCAGAATCTACCCATAAATAATCTCCCTCTGAGAGCATTCGGGGGTACAAGAAAATCTGAGACTTAGCTAATACCCTGACAAAATGTGTTCTTTAAATCATGGCTTAATCATGGGCCCACAGTTTTAGGAAGGGATATTACTAATATCCCTTCAGTAGCTCCCATTCAAACAGGCCCTAAGCACTTTTTTGAAACAATTATTCTATGACCACACCAATATACACACACAAGTGTGTGAGTCCCATTCACACTGCACACTCTAGTGTGTGTGGATGTGTATATGGGTGTGAAGATGAGTGTAGAGGTAGAATTACTCTTTTTGGAAAACTATCTTTGAGAGCCCATTCCGGAACGGAAAAAAACTCTTATTTTTTAAAAAGACAATTTCAAACTCAAAAATTATAACTTTATTGAAATCTAAAAATATACAATATAGATCTTATTTGAAAGATCTCATCGAGACCTTTCATACAATGCAAAAAAAATAAAAAAAATTTATTTTTCATTTACATTATTTTTTAGTTTAAAAATGTGAAATAAATTACTTATTTTTTAAGAAGATTTTTAAAACAGGCTCTGAGTCACTTTTGTACGAAGGGGCAGATAAAAAAAAAATCGTACGAAAGGCAATTTAATAATCAATAAATCATTAAAGACAAAAGTGTTAATTAATGAATAAAAGGGGGCTTAAAAATCATTTTCCTAACTAAAATTTGATAAAGAATTGGGATGTGTCTGCCAAACAACGTACCTTGAGGAGCAGAACGGAGGAAACCCAACC
The DNA here is from genome assembly GCA_019656835.1 of Rhododendron ovatum. Classification (NCBI taxonomy): domain Eukaryota; kingdom Viridiplantae; phylum Streptophyta; class Magnoliopsida; order Ericales; family Ericaceae; genus Rhododendron; species Rhododendron ovatum. The sequence continues at coordinate 10,534,977 of CM033800.1, forward strand.
CCGGTGCTGGAAAAATTTCTCCAGGTGCACTGATCGAAGCGAGTTTGGTCTAGAGAGAGAGAGAAGAGAAGAGACACCTGTGCTCTTGGTTCTGCGTAAACGTTTGTTGCGGCGTTTGAGATTCATGCCCTGTTTGATTTACTGGTAAGCGCACATGAAATTCTTGTTGTGAAATCCTCCAAAAAAAAAAAATTGGGTATATATATC
>CM033800.1:10535283-10781440 GCA_019656835.1 Rhododendron ovatum
TTTAAAATTTAACACAAAATTAACATGCGTTAAAAAAATCTTATTGATAATGACAGAATAGGATACAGCAAGGGAGCAGCGCAACCGACCTATCGTCCTCTCCCCGGCCCACCCGTTAAAGTACGATGTGGACAGGACATCTTTTCTTCTGTCTAAAACGAGGGAAATAGCTACCCGGGATCAACACATGAACGCGGTTTCGGTCGCCCTTTTTCTCTCTACTCTTTTGTTTTCCTCCGCTGTCTCTCATTTGGCTTTTGTAGACAAACTGCGGGTGTACGTTGCTTGCTCCAGCCTCGCTAGCTGTCCTTTGGCTGGTCATGAAATTTTTTACAGCCGTCCTTTAATCACCGCATAGTTTTGCCGCACATGTCCACTCCATACGTAGGACGCTGGGGGCTGCTGTCGCCGAATTCGGGTTCATTCCGGTCTCGCTCCGATGATCGAAAGCGTTCACTTTGTAGAGCTCGTCAAGTAGAACAACTATGCGATAATCAGCTTAATTGGATATCATTAAGTGCCTAATCGAAACTCATGTAACTCTCAGTCCATGGGTTATAGTGGATTTGATCCAATATTTCGGATCCATTCTTTTCAAAGTAAAAAGGTTCTGATCAGGCACTTAATTCAGGGACAGCAGCGTCCCCATACGTATAGGGCCTACTCTGGTTCTTAGAAAAATATATATGAATTTTAAAATAATTTCTTATGGTGTTTTGTAAAAAATTAACTCCAACGATATTGAATTATTGATAAATATATATTTTTTTCTGAATTCGTAGGGGGCGAAACTGAACAGTTGAACAGTTTCATCCAGAAAAAATACTTATCAATATTAGTTTTACAGAACTCTGTAAAAAATTATGGATGTTTTTTTTTGTATTTTTGTGGGACGTGGAGTGGGTTTTATACGCGTTCGGTGGACATGTGCGATAAAATATGGGGTGAGCCTAGACTCTCTGAAATTTTTATGTGCTCTCGAAGAGTTGAGACCTAAGTCACATGATTCATCCGAGCTATTGCGTGAAAGTTTTGTTGAAACACATCTCATCAACTAAAAATTTGTCAGAGTGGAGATTGAGAGCGCGAGAAAAGTGTGGAGATTGAGGGCGAAAGCACAAAGCATTTCGAAGAATTATGTAACTAAGGTCGAGGGAGGTTGAGATGTAGTTGTGTTACTTACACAACATGTGTGCATGAAAGGGTTTCTTTTTAAAAAAATATCCTAAATTACTAAATTTGCAAGTACAAAAATTAAGAGCGCAAACGAAAGATCTAATTGAATGAATGATCATGTGAATAAGGTCCTAATACTCGTGGGTCGAAAAAAGGTCCTAGTAAACATTACACAATTCTATGAAATCTACGACTAGGTGCCGACTCTACGATATTGCACAATTCTATGAAATTCACGACTAGGTGCTGGCTCTATGTAGAGAGTGATTTGTTCGGCTAAATAAGTTCAATGACTTAAATTTTTTGTCCTTATTTAAATTTTTTTCGTATTTGTTAGTTTTTCATCAATTTTTTTTTTGTAGATTATTGCTTCGTCGTGACAAGAAGAATCTAAAAAATATAAAATTACGATCGAAATCCAAATTATTTTGAATAAAGACGAAAAAAATTGGCTTATTTTTGTCTTTATTCAAAAAATTTAGGTTTCAATCGTAATTTTTACTTTTAGGTTCCTCTTGTCATGAAGAATTAATAATCCACAAAAAATTGACGAAAAACTAACAAATGTGAAAAAAATTTGATTAAAGACAAAAAAATAAGTCATTTGGCTTATTTAGCTGAACAACCTATAAGCCATGGAGCGCCACGCCACACAATTATGCTTGCCCTGACCATCGGAAAAAAAAAAAATAGAGTCTAATTGTTAAAACCTTTTTGGTCTTGATTGAGACATTGTTAATGTGTCCCTAACATTTCCCAATCGATTTTCAACAGTTCTGAATATTGTGTTCGGAGTTGTATTATGAGGCTTGATAGTGTTTCATGAAAACTAAACATGAAAGTCTACACGAAACCCAAAATGAAGGGCTTAGATTCACAGTGAAAACTAAACATGAAAGTCTCCATGAAACCAAAATAAAGGGCTCATATTGACAGTGAAAACCAAACATAAAAATCTCCATGAAACCAAAATGAAGTGCCATATTTTCTAACAATTTCTATTATAAAATTGTATTTCTAAATTTTGTTGTCCTTTTAGACCCCGTTTGTTTAAAGGTTTTAGATTTTAGATTCTAATCATTATCATATTTTTCTTCAATCATTACTCTCATTTTTCTTTTTATATCTCTCATATTATTATCCTTATTTTCAATCATTACTCTATTTTTCTATGCACTCATTACCTAAAAATCTAAATCCAAAATCCCAAAACGAACGGGGTCTTATGCCTTGTTTGGATGACATTTAAAAAAAATATTTTCGTCCCAAAAAACATTCATTACCCATACTTTCAATCATGACTCTCATTTCTCTCTCATATCTCTAATTATTATTCTCATTTCTCTCTATCTCTCTCCACTCATTATTCCTATCTATAATTATTACCTTAATTTCTTTTTTCACTCATTATCCAAAAATCAAACTCAAATATTTTTAAAATACCATCCAAACAAAGTATTACTGTCTCCAGAGTCCAAACCGAAAGAATACAAACCAGTAGTATAAATTACACATGTGGACAAAAACAACCTGTAATTGATTCTTTCTGTGTAGTCTTTTCTTTTCTTTCTTTTTTTGTTGTAAAGGATACTACTATTACGAATAAGCAATAAGTCTAAAGTATTTTTGCCGATAAAAAAAAAAGTCTAAAGTATTTAATCCTTACAGAGTCTTGTTGTAATTGAAATAATATTACATCAAATGCAACAAAAAAAGAAATTAAACCTAAAGGTAAATTGAAAGCCTCCTTCACCATCAAGTTTGCACATTTATTTGCCTCACTCGGAGCAAACCTTAGCTCCACCACTGCCCGGAAATGGGCCAGCAGCCACCTTTCTATCTCCACTGGAAAGTTCCAAAGATCGTTTACTTATATTATGCTTCCATATTATTATAACTTTTTTTCCTGACGTTTTGAGTTCTGATGTTTTGATCAAAACAAGAGAAAAAGTTCACAAGAGAAAAAACTCATCAAAAAAGACTTTTACTCCCACCGTACCTTTTTAAGTATCCTGTTTCGTAACTCCAACTTATTAAAAAGATATCATCATTATACCTTTTACATCAATTTTTTCTTCCACTTTCCCTACTTACTCATCATTATTATACTTTTATTCACTAATTTTTCAAAATGAAATATATTTTTAGGGACAAAATAGACAATGCACCAACTTTTACCCACTAATTTTATAAAATGGATACTTTTATTAAAGGACAGTCCAAAATGAAATATTGGACTCTAAATAAGGGACGGAGGGAGTATTAAATAGCCAAACACAACTTCGGGTAAGATTGGATGACCAACCATAACAATTTTAGTTAAGACATGATGGAAACAATTCCTGCCTTGTGGAGTCAGGCAAGAGGGTTTTCCTACCTGCTAGAGATGAATGAAACGGGGCCTAATCACGTGATCTCTGGGCGATTCAGGCATTGTTTTTCTTACTTTTTGAAATATTTTCTTACTCGATCTATTTTTTTTTTGTATTTTGTTAATTTTACGTCAAATTTCTATAGATTATTGATTCGTTTTAACGAGAAGAATAAAAAAAGTAAATTTTTTTATTTTTTTTACTTTTACCCCAGATGTCCCCCAACACTTTTGAAAATTTTAAAGATAAAGCTCAAAAAGTCAACTTTTGGGGTTTTAACTTGGAAATTTTCAAAAATATTTGACGCAAAATTAATAAACGTGAAAATCCTTCGAATAAGGACAAAACAAGAAAAAGCCCCGATAAGCTTAGGAGAATAAGGCTAGAGTGGTCTTTGGACACCGCCACATTATGTTTCAACACCCTTTTCCCCCCACATATTTCCATTGGGTCCATGCACATAGTATCGGAATCCACACAAATATATGGTGAAAAGGGAGTAGGGAAACCACGTGACATTACCAAAAACCACACAACAATTTTTTCGATCTCTAGATTGGATCACCACATAATCTCAATCCCATCTTGGACTTGGTGATAAGAAACCGATAAATTAGGATTTACCGAGCTAGCATGAGTTTAATTATTGAAACATTGCCTAAAAGACTTGAAGGTTTGTGCAGTGTGCTCCTTGTCTTCAAAATCACATGAGAATGCCCTTAATCTTGAATACGACTATTCTTATTCAGAAATCAAATTGTTTTTTTTAATACACTAACTAAGGTTAATTCCATTCTATAATATTCTCCAGGAATTGTTCTTTTGGAAATTAAGATAAGAATTGAGCTTTCTTGGATACAATGCATGTGGAAGGGAGAAAGTAGATTCCTGTTTTAGTGCCCCTTATTTTACTTTAGTTTTTAAATCGACCCTTAGCTTTTTGAATTAGTGGTCGGTTCAGTGTTATATATATATTTTCAGGTGAACCGCCACTTTGTTAGCAAATGGGGGATCCTGCTGATCTTCACAGGTCAACATATATGTGTGTTGTCTCTCATTCGGACCATTCAAATAATGATCTGGATTTTAAGAAGACCTCTTCCTTGAAATAGTCTTTTTTTTTTTTTTTAAATTTGGACCATTCAAAACACTTTTAGACGGTTCGGAAGAGGGACAATACATATGCTGACCTTTGAGGTCAACTGGATCCTCGGGTTGTTTCATTAGAATGCAATAGAATCTTTGCTTCATTAGAATGCAATAGAATCACTACAAGAATAGCTTGTGATCTTGCCCTTTAGATCGCAAACACCTTCACTCTCATTTAGAAGTTAGATAAAGGCTCTTAGTCCTTCAACGTTGGATGTTGACAAGTCTTGGCACGATTGCTTTTGTACCTCACGCCTTGAGGATTTCCACCTAGCGCAAAAAGTGCTAAACTAAAGGTCACAGAAGGTCTCTTCAGTGGTGGAGGTGGTGGAGGTCATGGAGTTCGTGGTGGTGGAAGAGGATGTCGTGATGGTGGTGGTTATGGAGGTTGTGGAGATTGTACCGATGGTGGAAGGGATTTAAGAGGAGGGGTATGTTGGGGAATATAGAGGGACTTATTGGGTTGTATTTAGTAGATTTGTTAAAGTGAAAAAGGGTTGTGGGTTGTATCTAGAAATTGGGCTGTATGAAGAAAATAAAGGGTTATTGATAGAAATATCCGATGGGAAATTGATACTTAAGGGTTAATTAGAGATTACCCACTTAGACTATTACCGCTTTTCACATCACGCCCTTCACCTAAAGAACCCTATTCATTGCTCTGTTAATCTATTATTTAGTAATCCCTCCGTCCCTATTTAATTGTCCATTACGATTTTGCGTGCATTTTTAACGACTTATATCTCTCAATGTATATTATGTTTTATGTTTTTGAAATTATTGTCTTATAGAAAAAATTGAGATTTATCAAATAAGATCCATATTACATATTTTTAGCAATATACGTCGAGAGATATAAGCTGTTAAAAATGCACGCAAAACCGTAGTGGACAATTAAATAGGGACGGAGGGAGTATTACTTAGCCTCTTGTGTCACTTTTCCATCATATTTGAGTGTTAGAGTCTAATATGATATGCAGATGTGAGTAATTTATGACCAAAATATGTCTTTATATAGCAATTTCTATGGCTTATTTTTTCTACTCCCTCTGTTCTTTTTTAACTGTTCACTACGATTTTGCGTATCATTTCAATTGCTTATATCTTTCAGTGTATATTGCTAAAAATATGTAATATGAATCTTATTTGATAGATTTTAATTACTTCTATAAGACAATGATTTTAAGAACATACAACATAATATACGTCGAGAGATATAAGTTATTGAAAATGACACACAGAACTGTAGTGGACACTTAAAAAGGGAAAGGAAGTACAATTTATAAATTTCCATTACTTATTTTTTTAAGTATATCCTCTAACTCAAAGAACATGTTTTTTTCGTCATTTATTTGTCCTCTTGGGCTCACTCTGACTAATTTCTATGATATTAATGTTTATAAGCATTAAAATATGACTCATAAAAGAAAATTTATACTACTATCTTGTACAAAGGGACATTTTTGTCATAAATTAGTCATATGTGCATGTCATATGAGAGCCTAACACTCAAATCTAGACAAAAGAGTAACAAAATGGGCTAAGTGATAGTACTATATGATAGATTGAGGGGGCAAGTTGTAGGATTTTTTAGATGACAAGGTAAAGTGAAAACTAGTGATGCTAAGGGGGTTATTTGTAATTAACCCATACTCTGACAGTTTAACGATTGAAAAAAGCGTTATCTTACCGTTGTGGGTTAAGGACTAAATGACGGCGACTCAAGGACTGGGTGACAAGGGGATTGGGACATGCTGTCAAGCGGAGGTTCGTGACAACGTGACTTATTGCCATCCGTGGTGGTATTTGTTAATACTTCTTCATCAATTATGCAAGTTTATCAGGTTTGGGTTTTGGCTCTTGAATTTGGTCGGTCTTGACGATAGGTTTTTGAGCTCTCCAACATCATCGATGGGGACGTCTGCACCGGATTCGGTGGTGTTTTTTCAGTTTACAGCGGGAACCAGCTTCTACTCAGGGCAGATCTGGTCCACCCTCCTTCACGAGTGTGTCTGCTGGGTTCGGCTTCGGTGCTGATTTGTTGCGATTTTTTTTTGTTGTACTTCTTTGCTTTTTCAGACCAATGGAGTTCCGGTCCTTTTTATTTCGATTGCTATATACAAATCGAGTTTACTTCCGGTAAAAAAAAAAAATGCAAGTTCACCATGATAAGAAGTTCGATTTTTAGAATAGGAAAAAAACTCAACGTATAATTATTTTTTTAAAATAAATTCAAGCAAATTTAAAGAACTAATTAAGATTCTTTAATTACTTTGCATGAAAGTACTTTGCGGGACAGAGGGGTACAATTTCCACTAATTTTTCCTGAGAAAAAAAGAGGAGGACGTAGATTGCCAAAGGGAGACATAACAACTACGTACAAAAGATCATACAGCTTTTATCAACACAATTACACTATAATGTTGGCCATATTGAAGCACTCACCAATAACAAGCATATAAAGCTTGAGAGAATCACAACAAATATTACAGCTTCCAATAACTAGTTCAATATATAGAAATTCGATATTTGCAAAAGTTTAGAGATTTCACGTCAACCCCTGCGATGAAGTAGAAGGGGATTTTTTTGGCTGAAGATGCTTGATACGTATGTGAAATAGACCATCTCAAGGAGGAGGGGAAACTGCAATAGACAAAATAGAGTAGCAGGTATGACACAAAGAACGATGATTGGAATGGAGGCCCAAGTTAACCGTTCGTGGAGGGTAGTAATCATTGCAGCTCCGAAGGCTATCATCATGGTTACTATAGACAAGAAAAGGCAAGAAAGTCCGATAATCAATTTTGTTGGCAAAGAACGAAAGAAATCATTTTCTGCATAGCGGGCAGTGAGAATGCCTAAGAATATCAACACCGAGGTGGAGGATGAGAACATTGATAATGCATTTGCCATGATAAAAATCACAAATCCATTGCGATTGAGAAGCACAGGCAGGCCCGTCTTTTCATTAGTACCTCCAGGAACTGTAAAAGATGTTGAAAACATAAGGGCGGCAATGAGGGTGCCGACAACCAAGCATGATGCCGCAGTGTTCCTCATCCACCTTTCTCCCTCGTTTGCCAACTCTTTGTGTTCCTCGGTAAACAGAGCACTAGGTGTTTTGTTGGCTTTATTGACTTCTTCTTTGCACTTGGGTTGCACCAGACTCTCCACCTCCTAGGATAATCCCAGAAAGCAAATTTGGTAAGGCTATGACTAGGAAGAGTACATTTCGTTAACTCGTTAAATATTAGATGAATGAAAATATAGATAGCAATTACCTTAAACCATTGTAGTTCCCTTTGCATTTGTAGGGCTGCACCAGAGACGCGTTCAAGTTGAGAAGGAGGAGACAACTTTGCAGCTAGATGCAAAAAGTTGTTTGCAAATACATCGCGCTCACATGCCATAATGCTCTTCATTATTCCCAGTCCATGTATAAGGCTAAAAATTTTTTCTTGGCGCAGCACAATTGCAAGTGAAAAGATTGTTCTACCTTTAACATATTTTCTCCATATCATTGAATCTTTCTTCCTCCATATGACTGAAGGATCTTGCTTGGTTAATTCGACAATGAACTCCAAGATCCCATGCTGAATGACGTCGTGGATTATTACATCCATACCGATATTATCAAGTTGTGACTCACTCAGTTTAATAATCTCCTTACAAATGCACCTGAGAGTTTTTAGGGCTTCATGATGCGTCAACTTTTTGTCATATATATCTGGAACTGCAATTGAAAGAGTCCACATTAAAGACAGTACACATTCATGTGCGGAAATGAATTTCATCAAGAATGTCTTCCGTACCAAAGTTTTTTAAAAAACTGGATATCAGCTCTCTGACCAGGCTTCGTACTGCAAAAATAGATCGTCATAAAACACAAGAAGTTTAGCCGACTCATGACATCAATTGGACATCGTAGCATAGCATGTCAAAGTATCAGATTTCACTTTATTATCAATGTTGTCTTTGTCTATTGCATCATGGATCAAACAACCACAGAAATTTCATAATAACGACTCTAGACCTGGAACAAACAGTTGTTAGAAACCTAAGAAACAGAAAAGTAAACCAACACAGAGACCAAAAGATGAATATACCCTTTGACTCTCCACCAAACAAATCCTCCAAAATCCAAAATCAGGAGAACTACCAACACAAGATTCTTCAACCCATTTTTCTTAAGCATTCAATATATCCATTCACTCACGGGTCCTATATTACTGTGGGTCTCATAGTTGTACACCTGAGCGTATGCATCAATGCAATGGATAATGAAAATGAGTGTTTTGAACTAGCATTTGCTTTGTAACTGTTGAGTAGTCAAGGACAAATGGTTACCTCTTTCCAGTATATATTAAGTAAGAGAAGTATATTTGATGTCCAAGCAACGAATTTTTTTGGCTTGGGTTTTCAAATGCTACAGGCAAGTAGAAATGTAGATAAATAGAGTCAATTTGACAATATCATAGTTTACACCCGAAAGAAAAATTACAAATCTAAGAAATAAACCTATAAATGCCTTCCTTGTGTTAACGGAGGAGCTAAGTAGTAAGACAGAAGCAAACCCACAAATCAATTGCTAGGATTAGTGAGTCACATAAAAGAATAGAGAAAAATATTTCACGCAAAGAAAGCTCCATGTGTGTTACTGGACCTATTGGTAGATGAAATGAAGGGTCTTGACGATAAAAAACCCCCCCTTAGAATTTCAATTTCTCGAGGGACTATTGATAGGTGCTGAAAAGCACCCATTTAGTCTGCCTAACCTATGCTTTGTTGGTCTGTTTACATTGTTACTTGATATATTTTAGTGTTTTGTTGAGCATAGAATATTTGTTGGTGTTGGATTGCATAACATACAATGTTGAGCCCATTAATTAATAGCTTTTTTGGGTAAATATTAATAGCTTGAGCCTTTAGAAGAATTAATTATGATATAGGGTAGGTATGGTTTAAATATAAGCCCTAGTATTCCGAACAATATAAGTGCTGGAGAGGTAAGAATGACAATTAGAAGAATGGGAGATGGAGTGATCTAGGGGGTGAAGAAGAAGGCAGGAGTATACAGAATGGACCAAGGCAGTCACTCTGCATGGGTGGGGTCTACTTAAAATCCCTAGGAGAAAGACAATAGAGACATTGTAGAAAGGATATTCTCCTAAGAATTAGTGCTCACTAACTTTTTTTCTCTGGGTCTCTTATCATTTATGAACAATCCGAGAGGAATGTCTCATATTTATAGACATCAGAGGCCAGTACTAAGGCTCCAGGTGGATCTATAAAGCATCGACATGTGTCCTCTTATGTACCTCTTGACCGCAGGGGTGGGGTAGCTCCTCACGTGGGTCTCGAGAGTCTCAAGTGCCATACTCTTTCCCCTTTCGTGGAGAACTCTTCTTCTTTTGAAGCCACTGAACCACTAGATCTCCCTCATTTTCCATTTGGGCAAGATGATGACTTGTTCTTCCACTACCACAACCAAGCATCAAAGGGCCCCTTAAAACTTGCCTCATGACCGAAGCGAAGCATACATGAACATTTGGGCATCATATAGGAGCCTATTGGCTACTCGTGTTCATCTCATTTTCCTTAGCGCCTTGCCATTGTTCTCTTTCCCTTTAGGGCCGATTCTCCTATTCGGAGTGCCCAGAGGTTTAGTTTCTAGTACGTCGGGCTTGTGCCCTACTTGGGTCCCTCGGGGGGTCGCTTGGGGCCACCCCTCTCACGAATGCCACATGTTTGGCTATCTGACGCGGGTCCTACTTCTTTTGCAACTGTGCCATGTTCACGTCCTCAACCATGTCACTTGTCGCGCGGTTGATGATGCCACTTGTCACGTTTGGGTTGGTTGGTCAAACTTCTTGACCTAGTCAAATCTTTTAATCGCTGAGGTTCCCCACAATTGTACCCTGCCCATGTGCATGATGTGAGCGGCATTTCAAATCGCAACACACATTTTTTTGTTCACTCTCTCCCTCTCTTTCAAATCGAACCTGTCAGTGACACCGTTTGGTTTTCGTTCAACCAACCCCCTCTCCTTGTACAAATATTGAGAAGAGGAGGCAAAAGGGCTCCACTTTTCCATTTTTAGAGCAACACTTCTCTTTCTCTATTGTTCATTTTACCTTCTTTCCCAGACAGAAGTTTCTCTTTCTTCTCTCCTCTCACTCTTCTCACTCCTTCAAAACTTCAAGAGGTATTCCCTATAATTTTCATGGCCAACCGTACTCCCCTAGACCGGAGTGAGCTTTCTCCTCTAGATAAGTGGCGACGAGCCCTTTATCTAAAAGGGGCGGCACCCCTTTGGGAAAGGGTTGAGGAGTTCATGCCCATGGGCCTGGCACAACCGCTTCATTTCTCCTAAGAGGCAACTTTTGAGGAGGTAGACCTGATGACCCCTTCATCCATCCCTCCTCTTCGTATTGAGAGGGGAAAAATTCCGTTTTCTTCTATCCAATAAGGCTCTTGTTGTCACGCTTCCGCATGTTGGGAAAACTAGGTGGATGAGGTTATGCAAACAAAGACTTTCCACAAGGTTTTGGATAAGAATTGCATGATCAACTCCGTCACAATTTCCAAAGACTTGATCCTCAACCGAGAAGTCCCAAATCCTAGTTTTGCCTTATCTCGGTGCAGTAGAGAGACTCATACCTTCATGCTTGATTAGGGAGAATTTGAACCTACTCTGGAATATGTGTCAATTCTGCTTCGTTTGTCTTTGCAGGGGACCAGTTTGTTTGATCCTTCAAATCTGTCCGAGTCTGAGGAAGCAGATGTTCAAAGGCTTCAGGAGGCTTATACTTAAGCGGGTAAGCTAGGTCCTCATTTCAAGTCCAATGATGATAGGGCAGAGATGTGTTTCGTTCCTAAAAAGACTTTGTGGATTTGCTAGTCAAGACATTTCTTCAAGGAGATTCGACCTCAGTCGCGAGGATCTATTAGCCTCGTGAGGAGCAACTAGGCCCTTGTATGGAGGTAATTTATACTTGGCTGGCTTCCTGATTTATTCATCTCTCCTATTTCGTGCTGCCTGATCCCTCTCATAGTCCAACTCAATTTGTCTTTCCCCTTGCTGTCCTTTTAGCAAAAAGTGCTTTTATTCGCCTTGCCCCAATGTTTTTGGCTTGTTGTGCTACCATTAGGACATGGCTCACTTAGGAATGGAGCGTTTGATGGGGTATTCTCCATGATTCGCACCTGTTCTTCTACGAGCGTTTCCCTGCCACAGCCCCTCTTCCCTAAGCTTTCTTTGAACTCAACAGGGTTTATGCCCACGGGGAGAGGGGCCACAAGATACGTGATGAAGAGGGCGAGTTTGTGCGAGAGAGAGATGGGCTGATGAACCCCCAAATTCTGAGATGGTCAAATCGGTTATGTGTGAGGCCTAGGTAGACACAAAGATCATGAGACCAGTGCTTACAAAGAAAGATAATCAAAACCTGCAAGACCTTTGCTATTTATTTATTTTTTGGACAGATGCCTTCACTTTCCATAGGAAGTGAACCTTATCCCGTGGAGAACATGATATTAAGATCTTCAAAATTGTTCTTTTGAAATTTGTTCAGTTTGTCTTTGCCGATTAGGACTTCTTGGACTTAAAAATATCCTTAAATTCGATTCATGATTAGGAGTAGTTGTATAGAAATTGAAAGAAGCTGACGATGAAAAAATTAGAGAGGTAGAAGAAATTCTGAGAATCATTTCACAAGTCTTGGGCATGAAATTAGGAATTGACTGAACCCCCTAGGGTTGGCACAGCGGTAGACATCTGATGATCAGGAGTCTCAAGAAACTTTTGGTTTGGGGTTCAACTCCCACTTGTGTCCTATCAGTTTTTGTGTTGGGTCAATCTATAGCGGACGTTATGCAACATTAATCACCATTGGATGGTGATAATGGTTTTCAGATTAGTTTTTTTTTTTTTTTTTCCGAAAAAGTTCTCAGACTAGTTGGTTTTGTGGGCGTAGATACCAAACTACCAATCAGGAATTGACTGCATCACATAATCAACAAAAGAAAGGTTCACAGCTTTGCAAATTCTCCAATAACCCTACTCTACTAAATTAGAAGTCTTGCATAGCTTCATATAAGCATGAAAAAAATCCTACTCCTAGAAGGATTTCGATTTGCTATGGGCAAATCAAGACTTTTTGACTTCTAAAACCTGTCGAAACAAAAATCAGTGGACATAAGAGTAAGACAACCCATGGCAAGTTCAAAATAATTGAAAATACCCATAGCTTATAGTATACTAGCACTTTGTCCATGCCTGAAGGCACTTACTTGACGAAATTCATTCAAAACCATAATCAACCATACATGACTACCCGCATTGCTCTCATCATCTAGTATTCCGGCTAATTCAATCCCACCTCATCAAAATTATATAGAATTGTGCAAGTTCAATAAGTGAAACTAAAAAAAAGAAAGAAAGAAAACGAAGCTTCTAACATCTAATTGGTCAATTCATGCTTTCAGCATTATAAGAGGGGTAAAAATGATTGAACGAAAATCAGTTATCATCCAACAATCAACTAAACCAATAAATGAATGGATTTGATCAACCACCTTCTCCCAAATATTTTGGAAAGCATTTCAAAATGGACAATTTTTCTGAAACATCCCAAAAATGGAATACCGGACCATAATAAAACACCAGTGGTTTGTGCACAACAAAAAGTATGTAATTTTAAGCATCACTAAGATATTCTTTCTTTATGAATTACCAAACCATCAAAATATATGTGTGCCTTGTAATTCAAAAATGAGAGAGAGAGAGAGAGAGAGAGAGAGAGAGAGAGAGAGAGAGAGAGAGAGAGAGAGAGAGAGAGAGAGAGAGAGAGAGAGAGAGAGAGAGAGAGAATTCTAAAATGGAAATTTTCCTTATGATGAGTTGGATGTCAAGGAGAGAAAAATAGGATTTTTGAAATATGAAATTCCCATATGAAAGGATGGTGCTTCTTTATAGAAATGAGTTAGTTTTCTTTCACATGGTATTTTTCTTGATCTTGTAACTAACCAAAAGTTATCTTGGAAAGGCTAGTATTCTTGGCCTGTGGAAACACAACTTGAGCCATAAGATTGGATCCTTATTATAGATCCTGTTGGGAGAGAAGAGAGGTCTTTAAAACATGGAAATGCCACGTACGGCATTTTGCGAAACCATTGTGTAATGTATTGATTTTGCAAAACTATTGTGTAATGTAATATTGATTGAAAAGATTTAACATAACAAATTTAGTATCTAACTTTAAAAAACATGAAATATCACCAAGACAAGAATCATGAATATATGCGGTTCCTATCAGGCGGCCTTGAAATCAACTCAAATTCCAAATATGGTATGTTTTAAATCTATTTTTCTTGAGCATCATATAGCCTGCATCACCTTGAATGACACATTATTTTCACGTGTACAAATGGAACCAGATACAAAAACATGCATGCGCGCACACGCAGAGCAGGGAAGAAAATCAACATGCCTTTGTCAATTATATTTCCTCTAGCATTCAGCTCGTGCCTGGGTCTTGTTGGATTCTCTTCATCAGTTGGTCCATGAAAGGGCCCACCCCCATGTTTAAGAACCCTTTGTAACGAATTTACACTGATACCTGCCGTTGTAATAAATTTTGGTCAAGACTCCCGGTAAACCAAATCAATCCAAACCAAACTTTAAGTCCCAAACAATCGGGCTTGACGACATGAATCTGTTGAAAAAATGTATAAATGGAAAATAGCGTGCTGCAATACACAAGGCTTATCAAATAAATTTGAATGTGTGAAATAAATCTCCTTAAAATCCATGCAATATGTAACAGGTTTTGATAATAACCCTGGTCAAATAATTTTGACCTATAACTTATCTTACTTGTTAGCCAACAAAGCATTGAACAGATGTACTCACTTGAGTAGATCCATCTTTTCCAGTACACAAGTTTACAGCCACTTGGGAATGCAGATGGTTTTTTAGCCAATATTCTGAGGGTGTAATTTCCATAATGATCTTCTGTGAGACCCAATTGTGGGTTCTGTTCCAGTAGATGCGAAGCCACGTCTGTGGTAAGAAAAAGCAAGGCCTTAGGACTAACAACCTAAACATCATGAGAGGGCATGACTTTAGGCAACAACTGACGTGCATAAACTTACCATACATATCAGCAGTGATGAGGCAATTCAGCAGCGTAGCACCATCCTCGCTACTGAGCACACCAATATTGTGAGTTTCACTGTAGAGGTAATGTACCATTTCTTTGTGGCCATATAGAGAAGCCACAATAATGGGGACATGACCATCAGCACTTTGATCAGTTCTTCTGGTAACCAACTCGCGATTCTTGGGCACTATTAACTTGGCTAATTTTGTGACTCCACTGATGGCAGCAAGAGAGAGGGCTGTATCCCCGTATTTATTTGTCATTTCCAATTCCTCTGCTGACATTGACTTCACCAATTCCTCAGCAATCTGTATATGTCCAGCCAGAATCGCAACATGAAGAGCAGTATCCCCATTGGCCGAAATTTTCTTGCCAACAACGTCGGGTTTCTGTTTAAGTAAATGAATTGTGGTTTTCCTATTGCCACTTTCAACTGCTTTATAAATTGCCGCGTAGCAAAGGAAATCGGTATCCTCTGCAAATTATCTTTGCTTTGAGTGAATGATTGTCATTGGAGTAGGTAGATAAAACATAGATGCACATACGAATAGATTACCATGCACAAGAAGACCAGAGGTATAACCTACCTATAAAAGTATAGGACAATATGGAGAATTTTGAAAATCGAAGTATACAAAATCAATACATCACAAGAATTTTCACAGGTTTATATTACCAGAGAAAATGTCACTGGATTTATTTCCCTACAATGTAGGCTTAACAAGTATTTCCAGAAAAGGATCCAATAATAAGCATAAAAAAAGGCAATCATGACAAAAAGATGGGTGATACATTGCAGTTTTTTCACCATAGAAAATATACAAAGCATGAAATGGAACGTAGTAACCTCGTGATGGTCGATGCTGTTGCTACACGGTCTTGGGTAGAACTCAACCCTAAAAGCTAGCTCATGAAGTGGGAGTGCCCTCACGCTTATATTCTTCATATTACTTTGCTACCTAAGCGATGTGGGATTTCGTTTCACAGTTGTATGTTATTAAGAGGATCTCCCATGAAGAAGATCAATCCTTTTAATAGTATATTGTGATTTTAACAGTTGTCATGGCGTCACGAATAAACTGACCATGCTATTATTGTGGGGCTTTCACCTCAATTATTCTTATGGATACGCTGAAATTTCTTAGAAGAGGTCCATGCAGTTTCTAAAACGGAATCCATTGCGAGTCCAAGGCACATATTTCACCGAGACAAAGAGTGACATGGAAATTTGATGCCGGATATTCCCCATGTAATTTTGGTTGCAATATTTCATCAAAGAAGTATGCAACCAAGTTAAGTAATATTCAGAAATGATTTGCTAAGGCTTCCAAAATCTCTAAAATCCATCCTTATCTGCCAAAAATCACCTCCATCGCAGATATTCAGTTCCAATGTACAATTACCAATTTAAGTTTGCGACGTCCTTAATGAAATATTTCTCCAGACTGGCACGGAGGCAATATTGAGTACCAGAGCATCCATTCCAAGAGAAAAACTTTTTAAAAGGAAAGTAACTTCATGTGATATACCTACTGAATAACTTGTCCTGAAGAAAAGGGAAACTCTTTAGGAATAAAATGCTTGAAAGTACTCACCTGAAGTCTGGACTACATATTACCTGTTATTCTACAAAATCCCCTTGTAAGAGTTGCATCACATTATCCAACAATTCAAAATACCTAGAAAAACAGAAATTACCATTGGCTTCTAGCGTCCCTTCATTGTCATCTGGTCGTGCGAATTGTGATGGTCCCCCCTGCTGTTGAGTCATGGGTTCCCATGAATCCCATGCGTCTTTGGCAGTTATAGAATTCCTGAAGTTATAATATACCTGTTTCCCATATGATTGTTGAATGACAAGTAAAGCCAACGCATTCTTCCTTTCCCAATCCTCATAATCATGCGCACCTTCCGCTGGTTGAGCTTTCGTCCCAGATACAACATCCCACAAGCCTAAACCGATCAAGTACCTTCTCACACATACTTTCCAATATTCATAATTATCTTCTGTGAGTTTTTCGGGAAGAATTCCAAGACTTGGTCCGCTCATTGTCCCCATGGTTGCTCTTAAAGAGAATACACTGACGAAGAGAAAATTAAAACTATGAGATGGTTGAAAAGAATAATTTTGTCACAAGGTGCATACGCATATGCAATTACGCATGTAGAACTTCCTTTATCAGCACATGAGGAATTTGATCGATCATCACTGATATACGAAGGGAGCGCAGGCTACATACAGGATTATGTAAGTGCCATTTGTAATTGTTTAGCAATAACTTTTTACTCCAGATTAGATAATGTGTTCAACAATGCTTAACGGACAAACTCAAAAGTATTTAATGTCCCAGGATACATTGTGCAAAGAATACGTAGTTGTAGGGTGCTAGATTAAAAGAAGAAAAATCTAGGACATAAATCAATCTATTTATGCAGGATAGAAACTGCTTACATGAATTCTGCTTGACTAGTCTGAAGACTTAACTCTTCTATGGATCCGGTGAGAAGCTAAAAAATACAGCCATATATATACAAACAATGGACATATCGATCATAAAGTAGTTTCATGCCTTACATGTCATTAATATTCTCATTCTGCTACTTTAGATGTACTAGAAAGAGGATATTCCAATGATTCGATATTCCGACTCTCTTGGTTTTTTCCCCTTCTTTCTTCCCTTATTTCACACTTAGCATTTAATTCAAGATAGCCATATATGTACTAGAAGTCATCTATTTGGTTTCTTTGCTCATCTGTTTTTCTCTTCTAACTATGACAAGATAGCAAAGCATTTTAGTGATTACTTTCGCAGATAACAAAAGAATACGTTGGGCATGGAGGCATTTGTTGGTACATACAATATGTACATGCAATGTACATAAAGATTTTATGGGGCCCAATTCGGGTCCCACAAAGATGATCCGAACCGCTTATTATTTTTAAAACATCTTTTTATGGAGCTCTGTAAAAAATCAGCTCAACCCGATATCGGTAAGGATTTTTTCTGAATTTATAGGGGCGAAACTAAGCAGTTAAGTAGTTTCGCCTCCGCAAATTAAGAAAAAATCCTTACCGATATCGGGTTGTGCTGATTTTTTACAGAGCTCTATAAAAAAATGTTTGAAAAATAATGGGTGGTTTGAATTATCTTTGTGGGACCCGAGGTGGGCCTCATAAAACTGATATGTACATAATATGTACATTTCATATGTACCGCTAGCATTTTTGTTCAAGAATATATGTGTGTACTTACCTACGTTAACATATCCTAATGTCTTTGACCATCTAAGATGATGTCACATGCCACGAGACAACACTAGATAAAAAACATATGTTTCAGATCTTAGACCAAAAATTCTCCTACCTTTTTCTACTGAAAAATCAACAGTGAATTTTCAATCACAAAAAACCAAAATTCGTGACATAGCTATTTCCATGTTGGTATAAGGGTCGATTTGACCCCTTCTTCCAGGCATTCCAGCTGGTCTTTTACTTTCTTTTCATCTTCCTCTTCTTCTTCCACTGCCCTGCTTGATCGAGATTGCCTTGGTGTATGAAGCACATGTATTCCAAGAAGAGTCTCTTTCATGAACCAGGGTTTAATTATACTTCTTTTGTCATGAAACTTTGTTATTACCCCGCGTACTAGATAACTTGTGGGTTTAAGAGATCATATACTACACAAGTTGATAAGTAACGTTGTTAATATTACCCCGCGAATAAGATTTCAGATGTCATAGAAAATTGCAGTGACGTGCAACATTTCTTATAACAAACACGACCCCTAGTTGCCTAGTCCCACAAGCGGTCAAGTAAAATATCATACTTAGGAACTACTTGAAGCTTTATGAGAGAAAAGCTATATTATCTAGTGTCTACCATTGATAATAAAGTAATGGAATCAGATACTATATACCACCATGTTGGGGGCCAAACACTTTGGAAAATACAAAATTTAATAAAAATTTCATTAGACCCTCCAAATACTATATTATAGATAATAAAGCAACTCTAAATACTTGCGAAAGGTCAAAAGGCAATAATGCAAATACAAAATTCCATAGTGATTAAACAGTAATATTGTGGCAATTGTTCAAATGCTAATGCTACTCATTCTTCAATTTGGAAGGATGATAAGCAAAATTGGACGGGTTGGATGATGTTTGAGACATACCGAAATTAATAAACTCGTCAGTTGTTTGTACATTTGATACTCTTAGAGCATCCCAGATCCCGCACGGTTAATAGGAAGGACGCAACACCCAACATTCCAAAGCGAGAGAAAGAGAGAGTCAGGCCTACGTGGTAACCATACCTCATGCATGCCATACAAAAATTGCGATGCTGGCTCCATACGGGGGAAAAGGTTCAGAGGCGAGGCTTGCTATATGCTGTAGTGGGCCGAACATAACGGTTCGGACACCCGCTTTGTGCTTGGCAGGATGGCCGAGCTCAAGTTCATCTACCGAAATGAACCCGTTGCCTTCTACTCCAATTCTCACTATTCTGTTTTCTCGATCGTCAGTCTTGACCCACGTTCGATTCCAATAATCTTATATCTCTCCACCGTTTTCCAGACACAACTTCGGGTAAGATTGGATGATGACCAACCATAACAACTTTAGTTAGACATGATCGGAAAAATTCCTGCCTAGTGGAGTAAGGCAAGAGGGTTTTCCTAACTAACTGCTAGAGATGAATGAAACGGGGCCTAATTACGTGATCTCTAGGCGATTGAGGCCTTGTTCTTCTTAATTTTTTGAAGCTTTTTCCTTTTTTCTTTTCTTATTCTAATTTATTTTTTTGTATTTTGTTAATGTTATGTTAAATTTTTATAGATTATTGATTCGTCTCGACGAGAGGAATCAAAAAGTTTTTTTTTTTTTTTTTTACTTTAACCCATATACTTTTGAAAATATCAAAGATAAAGATCAAAAAGTCAACTTTTGTGGCTTTAACTTGGATATTTCAAAAAATATCTAGGTACAAGTAAAAGTTTTTGAATTTTATGATTCCTCTTGTTAAGACGAATCAATAATCCAAAAAATTTTGGTGTAAAACTAACATATGCAAAAAAATTAGAATAAGGACAAAACATGAAAGAGCCCCAATAAGCTTAGGAGAACAAGGTCTGAGTGGTCTTTGGATACTGCCACATTGTGTCCCAACACCCTTTTCCCCCACACATTTTCCTTTTTTTTTTTTTTGGTCAAATGGAAATACATACATTTTCATTGGATCCATGCACATAGCACTGAAATCCACACAAATATATGATGATAAAGGAGTAGGGACACCACGTGACAGTACCAAAAATCACACAACAAATTTTCGATCTCAAGACACTCGTCTTGACAAGCTTGGGTCACCACATAATCTCAATCCCATCTTGGACTTGGTGATAAGAAACCGATAAATTAGGATTTACCTAGCATGAGTTTATTGAAACATTGCCTAATAGACTTGAAGCTATGTGCAGTGTGCTCCTTGTCTTCAACATCATATGAGAATGCCCTTAATCTTGAATACGACAATTATTATTAAGAAATCAAATTGTTTTTTTAATACTAACTAAGGTAATTCCATTCTATACACTACTATAATAATAGATATGGGTCACACTAAGGAGATTCAAAAAGATCACGGTTTTTAGCGAAAGCATGATAAAAAAGTGGTGCTTAAATTTTTTATGTCTTAGTTTAAGTTCAAAACTGAGATAAAAAGTGGATTTTAGCACGGAATAAAAGACCTCCCTCTTGCGGCGAGATAAAAGAAAAACTACCACACCCTTGCGATTTGATAAAAGATTTTAGGGCAGAAAATATGAGATAAAAGATCTCACTCTTGTGGCGAGATAAAGGAGAAAAGACCTCACCATTGTGGCATGATAAAAGATTTTAGGGCAGAAAAGAATGAGATAAAGATCTCGGTCTTGTGCCGAGATAAAAGAGAAAAGACTTTACCCTTGTGGCGTGATAAAAATAGAAAAGTCCCCACCCTTGTGGCGTGATAAAAGATTTTAGGGCGGAAAAAAATGAGATAAAAGATCTCACTCTTGTGGCGAGATAAAAGAGAAAAGACCTCACCTTTGTGGCGTGATAAAAGATTTTAGGGTGGAAAAAAATGAGATAAAAGATCTCAATCTTGTGGCGAGATAAAAGAGAAAAGACCTCATCCTTGTGGCGTGATAGAAAACTTTAGCGCTAAAAAAGTGAGAGACATAAAAGATCTCACTCTTGTGGCGAGATAAAAGAGAAAAGACCTCACCTTTGTGGCGTGATAAAAGATTTTAGGGCAGAAAAAAATGAGATAAAAGATCTCACTCTTGTGGTGAGATAAAAGAGAAAAGACCTCACCCTTGTGGCATGATAGAAAACTTTAGCGTGAAAAAAAGCATACCATTTAGGTGCGCGGTTTGAATTTTCACATGGGTGGGCTGGTATTCATTTTAGCGGGTTTTGAAAAGTTATATGAGGAAAATGATGTTCAAGGACTTTAAAAAGTTTTTTTTTTTTTTAACAAAAGGTAAGAAGATAAGTCCTAATTACACTCACCCCAAAAAATCTTTACGTTTCATTTTCATCTTCACGCCCAAAAAGATCGAGAGATCGAGAGAGAGAGAGAGAGAGAGAGAGAGAGAGAGAGAGAGAGAGAGAGAGAGAGAGAGAGAGAGAGAGAGAGAGAGAGAGAAGGCAATTCTCACAACTGGGTTCTACCAATGCCCAGTTGTTTCTTTGATGACGGGTGGGCTATTCCACCAGTGCCTGATTTTCACGTTGGCAAGCTATGATCTTTATGGTTTATTGTAGTAGTGAAACTTAGTTATTTCAGATGTCTTCCAAGTGTTTGACACATTAGCTAAAAAAACAATTATATTATTATGGCTTCACCTTGTCTGAAAAGGATTAAAATCCAATTGGAAAGCCACCATTGAAATTGAAATTCAATATAAACACAAAATCCATGTGAAATGGTTAGTTTATAAAAAAAAATATAAAGTTTGTCGATGATGTTACAATCTGTAGATTGTGATAATTTTCATAAAAATACAAAGTGCACACTACAACTAAAAATACTATTGTCTACTAAATTTACTGGCTAAAACTAAATTTTTCGCCTCAAGAAAATCCTTTGGTGACCAATAACTAATTTTGATTAGCAAAAGATCTGTTGTCATATTTTAAAATTTTTTTAAACAATGTTTATATATGTATTTTTATATATTTTAATATCATGTTAATTACATTTCAAAAAATTCAGCAAATTTTAAGGAAAAAAAAGTTTTCCCACTTTAGGAAGTAATTATATATATTTTTGTTTTCCTGATCTAACAGAAGTTTTTGGTTAACTTAGTGGTAAGGGTTTGAGAAATCAACTAAGAGTGCGTGGGTTTAAAACTTGGCAATGATAAGAAAAGATGGTCTAGTAGATTCAAAGAAATGATCACGCACAATGATTTTCTGTGATCTAAAGTGATATACGATCACACTTAACAAGTGTGGTCATTTTGAACTTTTAATCACGTTTATTACCGTGATCTAAAATATTGGACTTATGATTACACCCAGAAAAGAGAAAAGAGCACGCCCAAGAGAAACAATCACAGCTTATAACCGTGATAGAAGAGAAACGATCACGCCTTTTGGCCGTGATTGTTTTTTTCTTTCAATCACGGTTTATAACCGTGACGGTTTATAACCGTGATAAAAGAGAGTGACTTACAGCCACACCTAGATTCATCACGGTAGCAGAAGCATGATGAAAAATTTACAATCACGACCAATTGCTGTGGTTTTTATGGTTTATTGTAGGGGTGATAATATTCTTCCGGAATTGTTCGTTTGGAAATTAAGAATTGAGCTTTCTTGGATACAATGCAAATGGAAGGGAGAAAGCAGATTCCTGTTTTAGTGCCTCTTAGTTTATTTTAGTTTTAATTCCACCCTTAGCTTTTGAATTAGTGGTCGGTTCAGTTATATATTTGTTTAATTTTTTTTTATTTTATTTCAGGTGAACCACCACTTTGTTAGCAAATGGGGGATCTTGCTGATCCTCTCAGGTCAACATATATGTGTGTTGTTCCTCATCCGGATCGTTCAAACAATGATCTGGATTTTAAGACCTCTTCCTTGAATTTTTTTTTTAATTCGGACCATCCAAAACACTTTTAGATGATTCGGATGAGGGACAATACATATGCTGACCTTTGAGGTCAACAGGATCCTCGAGTTGCTTCGTTAACATGCAATAGAATCACTACAAGAACAACTTGTGATCTCGCCCTTTAGATCACAAACACTTTCACTCTTGTGTAAAAGTTAGATGAAGGCTCTTAGTCCTTCAACGTTGGATGTTGACAAGTCTTGGCACGACTGCTTTCGTACCTCATGCCTTGAGGATTTTCGCCTAGCACGAAATGTGCTAAAGAGAAGGTCACAGAAGGTCTCTTTAGTGGTGGAGGTGGTGGAGTTCGTGGTGGTGGAAGAGGATGTCGTGATGGTGGTGGTTATAGAGGTCGTGGAGATTGTACCGGTGGTGGAGGGGATTTAAGAGGAGGGGTATATTGGGAAATATAAAGGGGACTAATTGGGTTGTATTTAGTAGATTTGTGAAAGTAAAAAGGGGTTGTGGGTTGTATCTAGACTGTATGAAGAAAATAAAGGGTTATTGATAGAAATACCCGATGGAAAATTACTCCCTCCGTCCCAATTTGTATGTCCAATGTCGAAATACGTGTCTTTCAAAAATATACTTATACGGGAAAATTCAAAGGACACCCAAAAAATTACTTAAAAAAACACCCAAAATCTCAATCTCATAGTTCTTGATCAAATTTTTATGATCCAAACCATTCAATGTGTGCAGAATGTGATTTTAAGAGTGCTCGAGAGAAATTAGCAAGAAAAATGACCTGAAAAGGCTTGATTTGAACAGTTTTTATTTGAACCGTTCAATAATAAAACTGTTCAAAATTGTTCGGATCAAGCCCTTCCCGGTCTTTTTTTTTTTTGCTGATTTCTCGCGGGTACCCTTAAAATCACGTTCTGATCACATTGAGCGGCTCAGATCATCAAAATTTGATCGATAACTATGAGGTATTTTTTTTAGTGTCCCCGGAACCGCCCCGATACTTATTTCTTACATTTTACAATGGTTTTTTTTTGTTGAAAATTTTGCATAATAAAACTAATTGAGATCTATCAAACAAGATCCATATTGTATATTAAAAATATTACGAATTGAAAATTACCGCCAATTCTTTGAGAGGTCAAACGCTTTCAAAAAGTTAAAAAGGGGACAAATAAACTGGGACGGAGGGAGTAATACTTAAGGGTTAATTAGAGGTTACCCACTTAGACTATTACCTCTTTTCACATCACGCCCTTCACCTAAAGAACCCTATTCATTGCTCCCTTAATCTATTATTTAGTATCACTTAGCCTCTTGTGTCACTCTTCCGTCATATTTGAGCATTAGAGTCTAATATGATATGTAGATGTGATTAATTTCTGACCAAAATATGTCTTTATATAACAA
The DNA here is from genome assembly GCA_019656835.1 of Rhododendron ovatum. Lineage (NCBI taxonomy): Eukaryota > Viridiplantae > Streptophyta > Magnoliopsida > Ericales > Ericaceae > Rhododendron > Rhododendron ovatum. The sequence continues at coordinate 10,559,682 of CM033800.1, forward strand.
TTTCTTTTTTAAATGTTCACTACGATTCTGCATGCTATTTCAATTGCCTATATCTTTCAATGTATATTGCTAAAAATATGCAATATGAATCTTGTTTGATAGATCTTAATTATTTCTATAAGACAATGATTTTAAAAATATACAACATAATGTACATCGAGAGATATAAACTATTAAAAATGGCACACAGAACCGTAATGAACACTTAAAAAGGGACAAAAGAAGTACAACGTGGCTTACTATCATCCGTGGTGGTATTGTTAATACTTCTTCGTCAATTATGCAAGGTCACCATGTTTGGGTTTTGGCTCTTGGATTTGGTTGGTATTGACGATTGGTTTTTGAGCTCTCCAACATCATCGATGGTGATGTCTGCAGTGGATCCGGTGGTGTTCCTTGAGTCTACAGCAGAAACCAACTTCTACTCTGGGCAGATCTGGTCCAGTCTCCTTCATGAGTGTATTTTGTGGGTTCGACTTCGGTGCTGATTTATTGCGGATTTTCTTTGTTTTTTTTTGTTGTTGTACGTCTTTGTTTTTTCAGACCGATGGAATTCTGGTCCTTTCTATTTCGATTGTTATATACAGATCGAGTTTACTTCTGGTAAAAAAAAAAATGCAAGTTCACCATGATAAGAAGTGCGATTTTTAGAATAGGGAAAAAACTCAACGTATAATAATTATTTTTTTTAAATTTCAAAAAAATTTAAAGAACTAATTAAGATCTTTAATTACTTTGCATGAAAGTACTTTGGGGGACAGAGGGGTACAATTTCAACTAATTTTTCCTGAGAAAAAAGAGGAGGACGTAGATTGCCAAAGGGAGACATAACAACTACGTACAAAAGATCATACAGCTTTTATCAACATAATTACACTATAATGTTGGCCATATTGAAGCACTCACCAATAACAAGCATATAAAGCTTGGGAGAATCACAACAAATATTACAGCTTCCAATAACTAGTTCAATATATAGAAATTCGATATTTGCAAAAGTACAGAGATTTCACGTCAACCCCTGCGATGAAGTAGAAGGGGATTTTTTTGGCTGAAGATGCTTGATACGTATGTGAAATAGACCATCTCAAGGAGAAGGGGAAACTGCAGTAGACAAAATAGAGTAGCAGGTATGACGCAAAGAACGATGATTGGAATGGTGGCCCAAGTTAACCGTTCGTGGAGGGTAGTAATCATTGCAGCTCCGAAGGCTATCATCATGGTTACTATGGACAAGAAAAGGGAAGAAAGACCGACAATCAATTTTGTTGGCAAAGAACGGAAGAAATCGTTTTCTGCATAGCGGGCAGTGAGAATTCCTAAGAACATCAACACCGAGGTGGAGGATGAGAACATTGATAATGCATTTGCCACGATAAAAATCACAAATCCATTGCGGTTGAGAAACACAGGCAGGCCCGTCTTTTCATTAGTACCTCCAGGAACTGTGAAAGACGTTGAAAACATAAGGGCGGCAATGAGGGTGCCGACAACCATGCCTGATGCTGCAGTGCTCTTCATCCAACTTTCTCCCGCGTTTGCCAACTCTTTGTGTTCCTCAGTAAACAGAGCACTAGGTGTTTTGTTGGCAAAATTGACTTCTTCTTTGCACTTGGGTTGCACCAGACTCTCCACCTCCTAGGATAATCCCATAAAGCAAATTCGGTAAGGCTATGACTAAGAAGAGTATGTTTCGTTAACTAGTTAAATATTAGACGAATGAGAATATAGATAGCAATTACCTTAAACCATTGTAGTTCCCTTTGCATTTGTAGGGCTGCACCAGAGACGCGTTCAAGTTGAGAAGGAGGAGACAACTTTGCAGCTAGATGCAAAAAGTTGTTAGAAAATACATCGCGCTCGCATGCCATAATGCTCTTCATTATTCCCAGTCCATGTATAAGGCTAAAAATTTTTTCTTGGCGCAGCACAATTGCAAGTGAAAAGATTGTTCTACCATTAACACATTTTCTCCATATCATTGAATCTTTCTTCCTCCATATGACTGAAGGATCTTGGTTGGTTACTTCGACAATGAACTCCAAGATCCCATGCTGAATGGCGTTGTGGATTATTACATCCATACCAATATCATTAAGTTCTGACTCACTCAGTTTAAAAACCTCCTTACAAATGCACCTGAGAGTTTTTAGGGCTTCATGATGCGTCAACTTTTTGTCATATATATCTGGAACTGCAATTGAAAGAGTCCATATTAAAGACAAAGCACACATTCATGCGTGGAAAAGAATTTCATCAAGAATGTCTTCCGTACCAAAGTTTTTTAAAAAGCCGGATATCAGCTTTCGGACCTGGCTTAGTACTGCAAAAATAGATAGCCATAAAACACAAGAAGATTAGCCGACTCATGACATCAATTGGACATCGTAGCATAGCATGTCAAGGTATCAGTTTTCTCTTTATTATCAATGTTGTCTTTGTCTACTGCATCATGGATCAAACAACCACAGAAATTTCATAATAACGACTCTAGACCTAGAACAAACAGTTGTTAGAAACCTAGGAAAATAAAAAGTAAACCAACACAGAGACCAAAAGATGAATATACCCTTTGACTCTCCACCAAACAAATCCTCCAAAATCAGGAGAACTACCAACACAAGATTCTTCAACCCATTTTTCTTAAGCATTCAGTATATCCATTCACTCACAGGTTCTATATTACTGTGGGTCTCATAGTCGTACACCTGATCGTATGCATCAATGCAATTGATAAAGAAAATGAGTGTTTTGAACTAGCATTTGCTTTGTAACTGTTGAGTAGTCAAGGACAAATGGTTACCTCTGTCCAGTATATATTAAGTAAGAGAAGTGTATTTGATATCCAAGCAACGAAATTTTTTGGCTCGGTTTTTCAAATGCTACAGGCAAGCAGAAATGTAGATAAACAGAGTCAATTTGACAATATCATAGTTTATACCCGAAAGAAAAAGGGCAAAGTCCACTTTCACCCCTTGTGGTTATTGCCATGTGCGGATACCCACCTCATGGTTCAAAACTGACCACATAACCTATCTGTGGTTTTGAAAATATACGGATAGACACCCTGCCGTCCTGTTTTCCATCCTTATTAACGGAAGTGTATCTCACACGCCTCTAGAATGTAATCTGAGTCATTCATAATGCATTAAATAAAGAATAGAGTATCTCTGTAAAAAATCATCTCGATCAGGCATCAATAATCCAGTGATCTAATTTTTAGTAAATTCAAATTTGAAATTTTAATTTCATAACAAAATCGATTTGACCATGAGCTTTTCATTTTTTGATTGACTTGAATTTTGGCATAGATGTAGTACTTGTCAAAATTTATAATATCAACGGGTTGGATTCAATTTTTAGTATATGGGATGGTGTGGTTAGATTTAAAAAAGAAGAAGAATCAATGGACATGATGAGCGTATCTCGGTCTTTTAATGTTGTGTCCGTTAATATGGATGGAAAACATGATGGCAGGGATCTATCCGCACATTTTCAAAACTACAGGTAGGTTATGTGGTCAGTTTTGAACAATAAGGGGAGTATCTGCACATGGCAATAACCACAGGGGTCAAAATGGACTTTGCCCAAAGAAAAATTACAAATCTAAGAAATAAACCTATAAATGCCTTCCTTTGTTGACGGAGGAGCTAAGTAGTAAAAGAGAAGCAAACCCACAAATCAATTGCTAGGATTAGTGAGTCACATAAAAGAATAGAGAAAAATATTTCACACAAAGAAAGCTCCATGTGTGTTGCTGGACCTATTGGTAGACGAAATGAAGGGCCTTGACAATTAAAAAAAAAAAAAATACACGTAGAATTTCAGTTTCTCGAGGGACTATTGATAGGTGTTGAAAAGTTTAATCCGCCTAATCTACGCTTTGTTGGTCTGTTTACATTGTTACTTGGTATATTTTTGTGTTTTGTGGTGTTTGTAGGCCTCAGATACTGATGGGTGCGAAAATGTGCAAATTGGAAGGTCTATGGAGGGTTGCCGCGAAGATTGGCCAACATTTATTCGGTGGAGAAAACAAAATAGCAATAGAATTGGGCTTAAGAATTTTGCTCTTGTTATCCACGTGGGCTTGGAAGTGAAATTGTTATTGCTGGAATTGTTATGCTATGAAACAATAAAATTTATGCGGTGGGCCCGAGTATTAGGAATATTAGACCAAGAGATTGCACCCAAAAGGGTCAGTAAAAAATCGTTCCTGGGCCTATGGCTTGCACGTGGTCTGTGATTTGGTCGAGAGGGAATTGGACACTGATATTGGTTTTAATTGGGTTGGAAAGGGAAAGGGAAAGGGATTGGTATGTGAATTGGAGAAAATTAGGTTTGGTCTTCAATAGGTAATTCTGGGGATAGCTCATGAAAGGAACAGACCAAGCAACACAAAAAGTGTTTGGCTGGAAACAGAAGAAGGGAAGCTCGTAAACATGACTCCAGCTCCAATGGTCGGCTAAACTCTCATCTAGGGGGGAGATGAAGCTCCGCGCCAAGTAATTTCTTTTATGCGTAGGTTTTAGGTTTGTTATTCGAATCGATTGTAAGACTAAGAAACCTTTTCGTTTAAATTGAATGAATTGATTTCAATTCTTCCTATCTATTGAGTATTTGTATTCTAGATTTCAAATACATAGTTTTGCAATGGTTTTCATTGATTGTAGTTGGAGTTCTGAGCTGGATTATGCTCGTAAGACGGCTCATGCCGTTAGGTGGCCAGACCGTGTTATTGACGGTCTGTGCTATGGGATAGTCCATGTCTTTTAACAACTCAATTATTCTCTTGACGATTATCGAAAGGGTTTGCAAGCCCTAGTGATAATCCCTTTTGATTCGAATAATTAACCTAGCTTATGCATGTCGTAGTTATGTCTTCGGAGTAGATTCGAAACCTTAGATACTTTTCCCATCAGTTTCCAAATCTTCTAATTAGTTGCTTTCTTAATTCATTAGTTTCCAAAGTCAAACAACTAAATCTTTTCTTTTCAAAATACCTTAAAAAATTAATCGGACTTCTAGTAACTCAGCCTCACTGTCCCTACGGATTGACACTCGATCTTAACCACTGTTCTATGGAGTATTAGTTAACTCCAAGATTTTATAAATTTATTTTTGATACGGTACGACACAGTCAACTATATTGGAGATTATTTTGTTGAGCATAGAATATTTGTTGGTGTTGGATTGCATAACATACAATGTTGAGCCCATTAATTAACAGCTTGAGCCTTTAGAAGAATTAATTATGAAATAGGGTATGTATGGTTTAAATATGAGCCCTAGTATTTCGGACAATATAAGTGCTGGAGAGGTAAGAATGACAATTAGAAGAATGGGAGATGGAGTGACCTAGGGGGTGAAGAAGAAGGCAGGGGTATACAGAATGGACTAAGGTAGTCACTCTGCATGGGTGGGGTCGACTCAAAATCCCTAGGAGAAAGACAATAGAGACATTGTAGAAAGGATATTCTCCTAAGAATCAGTGCTCACCAACTTTCTTTTTCTGGGTCTCTTATCATTTCTGAACAATCCGAGAGGAATGTCTCATATTTATAGACATCAAAGGCCAGTACTCACGCTCTAGGTGGCTCTATAAAGCATCGACATGTGTCCTCTTTTGTACCTCTTGACCGCAGGGGTGGGGTAGCTCGTCACGTGGGTCTCGCGAGTCTCAAGTGCCAGACTCTTCCCCCTTTCGTGGAGAACCCTTCTTCTTTTGAAGCCATCAAACCACTAGATCTCCCTCATGTTTGGGTTGGTTGTCATCAAAGGGCCCCTTAAAACTTGCCTCATGACCGAAGCGAAGCATACATGAACATCTGGGCATCATATAGGAGCCTGTTGGCTACTTGTGTTCATCTCCTTTTCCTCAGCACCACGCCATTGTTCTCTTCCCCTTTAGGGCCGATTATCCAATTCAGAGTGCCCAGAGGTTTAGTTTCTAGTATGTCGGGCTCGTGCCCTACTTGCATCCCTCGGGGGGTCGCTTGAGGCCACCCCTCTCGCGAATGCCACGTGTTTGGCTATCTGGTGCGGGTCCCACTTCTTTTGCGACTGAGCCACGTTCACGTCCTCAACCATGTCACTTGTCGCGCGGTTGATGATGCCACTTGTCATGTTTGGGTTGGTTGGTCAAACTTCCCGACCTAGTCAAATCTTTTAATCGCTGACGTTCCCAATAATTGCACCCTGCCCATGTGCATGATGTCATCGGCATTTCAAATCCCAACACAATTTTTTGTTCACTCTCTCCCTCTCTTTCAATCGAGCCTGCCAGTGCCACCGTTTAGTTTTTGTGAACCCAACCCCCTCTCCTCGTACAAATATTGAGAAGGGGAGGTAAAAGGGCTCCACTTTTCCATTTTTAGAGCAACACTTTCTTCTCTTTCTCTATCGTTCATTTCACCTTCTTTCCCAGACGGAAGTTTCTCTTTGTTCTCTCCTCACTCTTCTCTCGCCTTCAAAACTTTAAGAGGTGTTCCCTACAATTTCCATGGCCAACCGCACTTCCCTAGATTGGAGTGAGCTTCCTCCTCTAGATAAGTGGCGACGGGCCCTTTTTCTAAAAGGGGCGGCACCCATTTGGGAAGCAGTCGAGGGGTTCATGCCCATGGGCCCGGCACAACCGCTTCATTTCTCCTAAGAGGCAACTCTTGAGGAGGTAGACCTGATGACCCCTTCATCCATCCCTCCTCTTCGTATTGAGAGGGCAATATTCCGCTCTCTTCTACCCAATATGGCTCTTGTTGTCACGCTCTTGCAGGTTGGGAAAACTAGGTGGATAAGGTTATGCAAATAAAGACTTTCTACAAGGTTTTGGATAAAAATCACATGATCAACTCCGTCACCATTTCCAAAGACTTGATCCTCAACCGAGAAGTCCTAAATCCCAGTTTTGCCTTATCTCGGTGTGGTAGAAAGATGCATACCTTCATGCCTGATTGGGGAAAATCTGGACCTACTCTGGAATATGTGTCAATTCTGCTTTGTTTGTCTTTGCGGGGGACCAGTTCATTTGATCCTTCAAATCTGTCCGAGTCTAAGGAAGCAGATGTTCAAAGGCTTCAGGAGGCTTATACTTAAGCGGGTAAGCGAGGTCCTTGTTTCAAGTCTAATGACGATAGGGTAGAGAAGTGTTTCATTCCTAATAAGACTTTGTGGATTCGCTAGTCAAGACATTTCTTCAAGGAGATTCGACCTCAGTCGTGAGGATCTACTAGCCTCGCGAGGAGCAACTGGGCCCTTGTATGGAGGTAATTTATACTTGGCTGGCTTCCTGATTTATTCATCTCTCCTATTTCGTGCTGTCTGATCCCTCTCATAGTCCAACTCAATTTGTCTTTCCCCTTGCTGTCCTTTTAGCAAAAAGTGCTTTTATTCGCCTTGCCCCAATGTTTTTGCGCTTGTTGTGCTACCATTAGGACATGGCTCACTTAGGAATGGAGCGTTCGATGGGGTATTCTCCATGATTCGCACCCGTTCTTCTATGAGCGTTTCCTTGCCACGGCCCCCCTTCCCCAAGCTTTCTTTGAACTCAACAGGGTTTATGCCCACGGTGAGAGGGGCCACAAGATAAGTGATGAAGAGGGTGAGTTTGTGCGAGAGAGAGATGGGCTGATGAACCCCCAAATTCTGAGATGGTCAAATCGGTTATGTGTGAGGCTTAGGGAGACACAAAGATCATGAGACCAGTGCTTACAAAGAAAGATAATCAAAACCTGTAAGACCTTTGCTATTTATTTATTTTTTGGACGGATGCCTTCACTTTCCGTAGGAAGTGAACCTTATCCCGTGGAGAACATGATATTAAGATCTTCAAAATTGTTCTTTTGAAATTTGTATAGTTTGTTTTTGCCGATTAGGACTTCTTGGACTTAAAAATATCCTTAAATTCGATTCATGATTAGGAGTAGTTGTATAGAAATTGAAAGAAGCTGACGATGAAAAAATTAGAGAGGTAGAAGAAATTCTGAGAATCATTTTACAAGTCTTGGGCATGAAATTAGGAATTGATTGAACCCCCTAGGGTTGGCACAGCGGTAGACATCTGATGATCAGGGGTCTCAAGAAACTTTTGGTTTGGGGTTCAACTCCCACATGTGTCCTATCAGTTTTTGTGTTGGGTCAATCTATAGCGGACGTTGTGCAACATTAATCACTAGTGGATGGTGAGAATGGTTTTCAGATTAGTTTATTTATTTATTTTTTTGAAAAAGATCTCAGATTAGTTGGTTTTGGGGGCTAGATACCAAACTACCAATCAGGAATTGACTGCATCATATAATCAACAAAAGAAAGCTTCACAGCTTTGCAAATTCTCCAATAACCCTACTCTATTGAATTAGAAGCCTTGCATAGCTTCATATAAGCATGAAAGAAATCCTACTCCTAGAAGGATTTCGATTTGCCATGGGTAAATCAAGACTTTTTGACTTCTAAAACCTGTCGAAACGAAAATCAGAGGACATAAGAGTAAGACAACCCATGGCAAGTCCAAAATAATTGAAAATACCCATAGCTTATAAGTATACTAGTGCTTTGTCTATGCCTGAAGGGACTTACTTGACGAAATTCATTCGAAATCTTAACCAAACATACATGACTACCCGCATTGCTCTCATCATCGAGTATTCCGGCTAATTCAATCCCACCTCATCAAAATTACATAGAATTGTGCAAGTTCAATAAGTGAAACCAATGTTCTAAAAGTTGCTCGGTGTTCGTCGCTCGGTCGTCCACCTTCGAGTTTCGAGACCTATTAATCGCCGATTAATTGGCTTGTAGCAATTAGTCGGGTTTTTACTTATTTATTTATAAATACTCCCCAATGACAACTCTCATAAAATATTGAACATTCATCAATCAATCCAACAACATCAATTGTTTTTCAAATATGACATAGAAATCTCTCCTTTATAGAAAATTGTTAACATGATTATAACACGAGCTGGTACTGGGTATGGGCCGTTCATTTATTAGTCATTTACCAATTATAATAACTTTATTTATATACACCAAACAATACTACACTTCATGTTAAGATTTAATAAAAAATATTACTACACTTTGTTTCCAGAATCACTAACGTGTCAATATGGGTATGGGCTTTTAAAAAAAAAAAACACTAATGTTCGAGGTTGGTGGAGACGTGGAGTGAGAGGAGATCTCGAATTTGAGAGAGAGAGAGAGGCGATAGGCGGCTCGGAGATCTCTTGTTTTACACAGAGATACGACAGGTGACTCCGAGATCGATCAATCGATGACTGGGTGTTGAACAAGCCCTAAAAACTGTGATTCAAAGCCCTTAAACTGGTATGAGTATATAACAGTTACACCCTTTGATTTTCCAAAATTATAGATTTTACCCCTATTAATTGCCGATAGTCGACTAATCGCCCATTAACCGATTAATCGACTTATCGCCGCTAGACGCCGACTGACTAATCGCCGGTTAATCGGAGTTACCGCCAACTAACTCCGATAAATCTCCTGACCTACAATTCAACCTTCTAGGCATTAATCTAATCGGTTAGGCCAAATTTCCGATTAATCGCCAATTAATCGGCGATTAAATCCTTCTTTTAGAATATTGAGTGAAACTAAAAAAAAGAAAGAAAGAAAACCAAGGTACTAACATCTAATTGACCAATTCATGCTTTCAGCATTATAAGAGTGGTAAAAACGATTGAACGAAAATCAATTATCATCCAACAATCAACTAAACCAATAAATGAATGGATTTGATCAACCACCTTCTCCCAAATATTTTGGAAAGCATTTCAAAATGGACAATTTTTCTGGGACATCCCAAAAATGGAATACTGGACCATAATAAAACACCAGTGGTTCATGCACAACAAAAAGTATGTAATTTTAAGCATCACTAAGATATTCTTTCTTTATGATTTACCAAACCATCAAAGTATGTGTGCGCTTTGTAATCCAAAAATATGAGAGAGAGAGAGAGAGAGAGAGAGAGAGAGAGAGAGAGAGAGAGAGAGAGAGAGAGGATTTTTGAAATATGAAATTCCCATATGAAAGGATGGTTATTCTTTATAGAAATGAGTTAGTTTTCTTTCACATGTTATTTTTTTTGATCTTGTAATTAACCAAAAGTTATCTTGGAAAGGTTAGTTTTCTTGGTTTGTGGAAACACAACTTGAGCCGTAAGATAGGATCCTTATTATACACCCTGTTAGGAGAGAAGAGAGGTCTTTAAAACATGGAAATGCCACGTAGGACATTTTGCAAAACCATTGTGTAATGTAATATTGATTTTGCAAAACTATTGTGTAGTGTAATATTGATTGAAAAGATTTAACATAACAAGTTTAGTATCTAACTTTAAAAAACATAAAATATCACTAAGACAAGAATCATGCATGTATGTGGTTCCTATCAAGCGGCCTTGAAATCAACTCAAATTCCAAATATGGTAAGTTTTAAATCTATTTTTCTTGAGCATCATATAGCCTGCATCACCTTGAATGACACATGCATCTTCACGTGTACAAATGGAACCAGATACACAAACATGCATGCGCACACACAGAGCAGGGGAGAAAATCAACATGCCTTTGTCAATTATATTTCCTCTAGCATTCAGCTCGTGCCTGGGTCTTGCTGGATTCTCTTCGTCAGTTGGTCCGTGAAAGGGCCCACCCCCATGTTTAAGAACCCTTTGTAACGAATCTACACTGATACCTGCCATTGCAATAAATTTTGGTCAACACTCCCGGTAAACCAAATCAATCCAAACCAAACTTAAAGTCCCAAACAATCGGGTTTGGCGACAATATACAAGGCTTATCAAATAAATTTGAAGGTGTGAAATAAATCTCCTTAAAATCCATGCAATATGTAACAGGTTTTGATAATAAGCCTTGTCAAATAATTTTTACCTATAACTTATCAGACTTGTCAGCCAACAAAGCATTGAACAGATATACTCACTTGAGTAGATCCATCTTTTCCAGTACGAAAGTTTACAGCCACTTGGGAATGCAGATGGTTTTTTAGCCAATATTCCGAGGGCGCAATCTCCATGATGATCTTTTGTGAGACCCAATTGTGGGTACTGTTCCAGTAGATGTGAAGCCACGTCTGTGGTAAGAAAAAGCAAGCCTAAGGACTAACAACCTAAACATCATGAGAGGGCATGACTTTAGACAACAACTAACATGCATACACTTACCATACATATCAGCAGTGATGAGGCAATTCAGCAGCGTAGCAGCATCCTTGCCACTGAGCTCACCAATGGGAGTTACATCATAGAGGTAATGTACCATATCTTTGCGGCCATATAGAGAAGCCACAATAACGGGGACATGACCGTCAGCACTTTGATCAGTTCTTCTGGTAACCAACTTGGGATTCTTGTCCACTATTAACTTGGCTAATTTTGTGACTCCACTGATGGCAGCAAGAGAGAGGGCTGTATCCCCGTATTCATTTGTCATTTCCAAGTCCTTATCTGACATTAACTTCACCAATTCCTCAGCAATCTGTATATGTCCAGCCAGAATCGCAACATGAAGAGCAGTATCCCCACTGGCCGAAATTTTCAGGCCAACAGTGTTGGGTTCCTGATCAAGTAAATGAATTGTGGTTTTCCAATTGCCACTTCCAACTGCTTTATAAATCGCCGCGTAGCAAAGGAAATCAGTATCCTCTGCAAATTATCTTTGCTTTGAGTGGATGATTGTCATTGGATTAGGAAGATAAAACATAAATGCACATATGAATAGATTACCATGCACAACAAGACCAGAGGTATAACCTACTTATAAAAGTATAAAACAATATGGAGAATTTTGAAAATCGAATTATACAAAATCAATATATCACAACATTTTCACAGGTTTATATTACCAGAGAAAATGTCACAGGATTTATTTCCCTACACTGTAGACTTAACAAGTATTTTCAGAAAAGGATCCAATAATAAGCATAAAAAAAGGCAATCATGACAAAAAGATGGGTGATACATTGCAGTTTTTCACCATAGAAAATACAAAGCATGAAATGGAACGAAGTAACCTCGTGATGGTCGATGCTGTTGTTCCACGGTCTTGGGTAGAATTCAACCCCAAAAGCTAGCTCATGAAGTGAGAGTGCCCTCACGCTTATATTCTTCATATTACTTTGGTACCCAAGCGATGTGGGATTTCGCTTCACAGCTGTATGTTAAGAGGATCTCCCATGAAGTAGATCAATCCTTTTAACAGTATATTGTGCTTTTGGTCATGGCATCACGAATAAACTGACCATGCTATTATTGTGGGGCTTTCACCTCAATTATTCTTAAATTGGATACGCTGAAATTGCTTAGAAGAGGTCCATGCAATTTCTAAAACGGAATCCATTGCGAGTATAAGGCACATATTTCATTGAGATAAAGAGTGACATGGAAATTTGATGCCGGATATTCCCCATGTAATTTTGGTTGCAATATTTCATCAAAGAAGTATGCAACCAAGTTAAGTAATATTCAGAAATGATTTGCTAAGGCTTCCAAAATCTCTAAAATCCATCCTTATCTGCCAAAACTAAGACCTGCATCGCAGATATTCAGTTCCAATGTACAATTACCAATTTAAGTTTGCGACGTCCTTAATAAAATATTTCTCCAGACAGGCACGGAGGCAATATTGAGTACCAGAGCAGCCATTCCAAGAGAAAAACTTTTGGGAACGAAAATAACTTCATGTGATATACCTGCTGAATAACTTGTTTTGAAGAAAGGGAAACTTTTTAGGAATAAAAAGCTTGAAAACTAGGTCCTTAAATATTACTTCTCAGACTTATTTGTGTCCACATAGTGGAAGTACTCACCTGGAGTCTGGACTACATATTACCTGTTATTCTACATAATCCCCTTGTAGGAGTTACATCACATTATCCAACAATTCAAAATACCTAGAAAAACAGAAATTACCATTGGCTTCTAGTGTCGCTTCATTGTCATCCGGTCGTGTTAATTGTGATGGTCCCCACCGCTGTTGAGTCATGGGTTCCCATGAATCCCATGCATCTTTGGCAGTTATAGAATTCCTGAAGTTATAATATACCTGTGTCCCGTATGATTGTTGAATGACAACTAAAGCCAACGCATTCTTCCTTTCCCAATCCTCATAATCATCCGCATCTTTCGCTGGTTGAGCTTTCGTCCCAGATACAACATCCCACAGGCCTAAACCAATCAAGTACCTTCTCACACTTACTTTCCAATATTCATAATTATCTTCTGTGAGTTTTTCGGGAAGAATTCCAGGACTTGGTCCACTCATTGTCCCCATGGTTGCTCTTAAAGAGAATACACTGAAGAAGAGAAAATTAAAACTATGAGATGGTTGAAAAGAATAATTTCGTCACAAGGTGCATACGCATATGCAATTACGCATGTAGAACTTCCTTTATCAGCACATGAGGAATTTGATCGATCATCACTGATATACGAAGGGAGCGCAGGCTACATACAGGATCATGTAAGGGCCATTTATAATTGTGTAGCAATAACTTTTTACTCCAGAGTAGATAATGTGTTCAACAATGCTTAATGGACAAACTCAAAAGTATTTAACGTCCTAGGATAAATTGTGCATCTTTAGGCCTAACCTAAAGCAATCTTTTCCAACATCTAGTATATATCCCCGTTGATACTACTACGTCATGTGGTACATGTTTAGGCAAACCAGACCAAACAACTACTCGTACTAGGCTAAGCCAAACCTATTTGAAATGATAGATTAGTGCTAGGACCTCAGAAGGGGATAGTACTTTTTATGTGAGGACAGTTTTTTGTTGAATTGATCTTGTGATCCTTAAATAGAATGGTATAGCTAGTTTTTTTTGGCAAAGAATCCGTAATTGTAGGGTGCTAGATTAAAATAAGAAAAATCTAGGACATAAATCAATCTATTTATGCAGGATAGAAACTGCTTACATGGATTCTGCTCGACTCTGAAGACTTAACTCTTCTATGGATCCAGTGAGAAGCTAAAAAATACAGCCATATATATACAAACAATGGACATATCTATCATAAAGTAGTTTCATGCCTTACATCTCATTGATATTATCATTCTGCTACTTTCCCATAGCTACTTTAGATGTACTAGAAAGAGGATTTTCCAATGATTCTATATTCCGATTCTCTTGGTTTTTTCCCTTATTTCACACTTAGCATTTAATTCTGTGTCAAGGCCAAGCAATTCTAGCAGCTCTGGCATCAACAAGATATTTTGAAGACTACATAAAAGTCACTTAACCGTATGAACTATTTTGTGATTGCTGTTATTTTGATTATTCACTTACCATTACAAAGTAACACTAAGGTCTTGTTATACATGTGGGAACATGACATATACTTTGCTTACTCAATGTCTTTATATTGATCTAAGAATGCTTAGAAGTCATCTATTTCGTTTCTTTGCTCATCTGTTTTTCTCTTCTAAATATGACAAAAGAATATGTTGGGCATGGAGGCATTACCGTCTCAGCAAATATGGTGACACTGCAGATCCATGATGTTTTTCATCTCCCTATCACTTTTACATTCAATTCAAGAATATATGTGCGTACTTACCTATGTTAACACATCCTAATGTCTTGGACCATCTAAGATGATTGATAAGCAAATGTAAATTTTAGGATCAACCACATTGTGAAGAATAAGATTAGCTTGGTTCCTAAGATCAAGGTGAGCATGCAGGACAGAGTATTTCTCATCAAACAACTTTATACTCGGTAGAAATTTCTACACACAAAATACTCATAAGTCATAACTACTTTTCTTTTAGTCTTCTTTGATTATCTATCTTTCAATTACCAATATCACACCTACAGACATAATTACTTGAAGCTTTATGACAGAGCTGTCATTAATGGGCAACGATCCTTTAAAATCTGATTTTGATCTTCCAGACAGAAAGATTAACCGATGATGTCACATGCCACGAGACAACACTAGATAAAAAACATATGTTTCAGATCTTAGACCAAAAAATTCTCCTACCTTTTCTATTGAAAAATCAACAGTGAATTTTCAATCACAAAAAACCAAAATTCATGACATCGCAATTTCCATGTTGGTATAAGGGTCGATTTGACCCCTTCTTCCAGGCATTCCAGCTGGTTTTTTACTTTCTTATCATCTTCTTCTTCTTCTTCTTCTTCCACTGCCCTGCTTGATCGAGATTGCCTTCTTGGTGTATGAAGCACATGCATTCCAAGAAGAGTCTCTTTCATGAACCAGGGTTTAATTATACTTCTTTTGCCATGAAACGTTGTTATTACCCCGCGTATAAGATAACTTGTAGGTTTAAGAGATCATACACTACACAACTTGATAAGTTAACGTTGTTATTATTACCCCGCGTATAAGATTTCAGATGTCATAGAAAATTGTAGTGACGTGCAACAAATCTTATAACCAACTAAGCATATATTTTCAAGACCCCTAGTTGCCTAGTCCCACAAGCGGTCAAGTAAAATATCATACTTAGGAACTACTTGAAGCTTTATGAGAGAAAAGCTATAAATTTTATATTATCTAGTGTCTACCATGGATTTTCTTTACACAAATTAAACAATCACAATTCAATTTCACCATGTGTGGCACGCAGTCTTAGATTCAAGACAAGTATCTGCTATAAGTTACAACCAGGATAAAGTAATGGAATCAGATATTATATACCACCATGTTGGGGGCCAAACACTTTGGAAAATGTCCACAAGCACTCTTTTACAGCATATTTAATAAAAATTTCATTAGACCCTTGATTGACCTTCAAATACTATATTACAGATCAAGCAACTCTAAATACTTGTGAAAGGTAAAAAGGCAAAATGTAAATACAAAATTCCATAGTGATTAAACAGTAATATTGTGGCAATTGTTCAAATGCTAATGCTACTCATTCTTCAATTTGGAAGGATGATAAGCAAAATTTGATGGGTTGGATGATGTTTGAGACATACGGAAATTAATAAACTCGTCAGTTGTTTGTACATTTGATACTCTTAGAGCATCCCAGATCCCTCACACTTAACAGGAAGGATGCAATGCGCAACATTCCAAGCGAGAGAAAGAGAGAGTCAGGCCTACGTGGTAGCCATACCTCATGCCATACAAAAATTGTGATGCTGGCTCTATACGGGGGCAAAGGTTCAGAGGCGAGGCTTGCTATATGCTGTAGTGGGCCGAACATAACAGTTTGGACACCCGCTGTGTGCTTGGCAGGATGGCCGAGCTCAAGTTCATCTTCTATCCAGAATGGCTGAACCCATGAGTGAGCTTTTAGGCTCAGTATCTTGGGTCGGCAGCGTTAGTGCTTGGTCCGGCGGTTGAGGATTGTTGGGCAATGAACATTGTGCCAGCTCATCCACGTGATCTTAACCACCTTATCCCTAATCGACTTATCATGACGTCAGCCGAGGCAAAGCGTGAGCCAGGCACATGTGCACGTGGTTGACAGCTCACGTTCCTATCCAATAGCAACCCTACGGGTGTGTCATTTGTGACATCACCCGAGGTGGTTACCATGCGTGCGAGGCACGCGCACGTACTTGGAGAGCTAGCAAGGATTCTCTATAAAAGGAAAGCAAAGCTAACCCTAGAAGGTACATGCCCCTCCAGTGTGGTTCTTTAGCTGTGCTTCCTTGTGCAGGTTAGGTGAAGATGCTAGGCTCTAACCATCTTACCCGAATCACCCGAGAGGTGTACTAAACGGTGATCTAGAGGCCCACATATACCATATAGGAAAAAATTAAATGGTTTAGTAACTTTGGGAAAATAACTCAAACATTACGTCTCTTCACATTGCATCCTTCGAATATCAAATCCTACTAAAAAAAGGTGATTTGACATTTGAAAAATCTGTTAGATATACAAATAAAATAGTAATTAACAAAAAATATAATCTCATTAGAAAATTTTCAAATTCTAACGTGAGACAGCAAAATACACTTCTTGATTGTATTTTTAGAAGGAATAGGATGCGATGCCACATTCATATGATTCCAGGAATTTGATTCCCGATAATATTCCTATTCCTCCTCTAGATTCTGGACATCAAAACATACCCTTACGATAATTTTGTTATGCCCAAGGTGCTCATATAGAAAGTTAACACCACAGGGCTGACGTGGTCAAGGGCTGAGAATTGGGGGTTGGGCAAAGTATAGATTACTTTCCTGTGGCTTAGAGCTTTGGAGCTTTGACACATCACCTCCCTCACATTTGGGACAGTAATATTACCCTTCTTCCTCTTACCCACAACGACAGTGAGGCAATCCACACAATTATGCGCCACCAGTTTCAGTCTGAACCCAAAATTGAAGTCCTACTTGTGCCTAATCCAACAAATCAAACACAATTAAGCAGCCAATTTGAGCTTCATCGTGGATCTGTGGTCTCCCAGCATTGAAAGCCCTTCTTCTATCTACCCACAAAATTCTATCAATCCCTTGGCAGATTCACGAGATACATAACTTAAGAGAGAGACAATTTGTTTTAGTTGGGCCAAGAGGGAGCGATACAAGTAAATAGTTCGAAAGTTTAGATGGGTTTATGAGGTGTTGGATGTTTTGAACTATGGATCAGATGGGAAACAAAAAAAAATATGGGAAAAAAAATTTCAGATCAGCTATGTTGATGACTGTTACGAAACAAGAAAATCATAATGTATTTTTCACACACACAATAAAACTCAGTCTCAGAATGTGGAAAATTGGAAGGGCGAGGTTTTAGATCGACAGATCATGGACTTTGATTCACCGCTGCAAACAACATCACCATGGCAATCCTTGAACCACCGACTGAAATGGATTGGGATGAGAGAGAAAAAAAAGAGAGAGGGTAACACAGTCATTTTAAAATCTTCCGTTAACAGTGTTAGTGTGACTGTGGCACTTTAGTCCGAAACTACGAGGAGGTGAATTGGCCATTTCAAAATGCGAGGGAGGTGATGTACCAAAGATCTAAACCCCAAGGAGGTAATCTATACTTTACCCTTAGGGGTTTGCTCATTCTTAACGCCTCAGGCTCGAAATCTTGCTACCAACATCTTTGCGGCCAATCCATATGCAATTGGGCGGTAGAATTGGGCCTTACAATTAGTCGAGATGTGCATAAGATAACCTGGACACTCATAAAAAAAATTAACTTAGAAAGTTGGGGAGAAAAGAATTCAACTGTAGGATGTTTAGTGAACGTACAATGAAGTTGGTGGAGCAACAAGGCATATGGCATCTGGTGCTAAATCTTGAGATTCTGAGCATCAAGTTGAAGTCGAACGATTCTAGGTTTGAAGATGCTATTCGCGATCTCTTGTGATTTGGCATTTTGAACCTCCATTTCCATGGCGTTTTCGAATCCATCGGGTCAGTTCACACTCAGAATCACAAATTATATACACCGTGCAAGAAGATTTTACCCAATCATCAACTCCTCAACCTCTATTCAAAGTCGGTTACCATTTTGCGTTGTTATTTATGGAAGACAAGAAAGCAACGCCAATTTTGTGGTGTTATACCGTTCTTAGCATAAGGTTTCGTTGCATGAAAGCTACTGGATGCGTGAGTTACCACTCCACCCGGGATGCTTGAGTTGGATTATTAGGGTTTGACCAATCAGTTAGAAGGTGAAATTTAATGTATAATTTCATTGGCTCTCAAATTTTTATAGAGATAGGTATAATTTTTACCCTATTTTTACTAATTTGATCCAATTTTAAAACTTATTTTTGTCCCAATCCAGACAAGGGTTTTCTACTCAAGGGAAATCAAAATAGAATCTGTTCTAACAAAATCCCCAAACGTAGCCCAAATTCATCTTCTATCCTGAATGGATGAACCCATGAGTGAGCTTTTAGGCTCGGTATCTTGGGTGAGCAGCGTTGGTGCTTGGTCCGGCGGTTGAGGATTGCTGGCCTGACGAAGGCAAGTGCTGGTCTGCATCAAGTCAAGCTAGTGTTTGGAAACTGGGCTCGGCGATGATCATTGTGCCAGCTCGTCAACTGTGCCAGCTCGTCCACGTGATCTTAATTCTTAACCGCCTTATCCCTAATCGACCTATCGTGACGTCAGCCAAGGCGATTAAATCGTGAGCTAGGCACATGTGCACATGAGTGACAACTCACGTTCCTATCTAGTAGCAACCCTACGGGTGTGTCATTTGTGACATCACCCGAGGTGGTTACCGTGCATGCAAGGCACACGCACGTATTTAGAGAGCAAGCAAAGATCCTCTATAAAAGGAAAGCAAAGCTAACCCTAAAAGGTACATCGTCTCCTACGCTCAAAACCCTATTTCTTTCCTGCTTGCTTTGCACTTTCTCAACCATACGCCAGAGGACCATTCTGGAGCCCCTTTGGTGTGGTTCTTTAGCCGTGCTTCTTTGCAGGTTAGGTGAGGATGCTAGGCTCCAACCATCTTACCCAAATCACCCGAGAGGTGTACTAAATGGTGATCCAGAGCCCCATATATACCATATAGGAAAAAATTAAATGGTTGAGTAACTTTGGGATGATAACTCAAACATTACGATTCTTCACATTGCATCCTTCGAATATCAAATCCTACTAAAAAAAGTGATTTGACATTTGAAAAATCTGTTAGAATATACAAATAAAATAGCAATTCACAAAAAATATAATCTCATTAGAAAAGTTTCAAATTATTACGTGAGACAGCAAAATACACTTCTTGGTTGTATTTTTAGAAGGAATAGGATGCGATGCCACATTCCTATAATTCCAGGAATTTGATTCACGATAATATTCCTATTCCTCAAGGTTCTGGACATCAAAACATACCCTTACTATAAATTTTGTTGTACCCAAGGTGCTCATATAGAAAGTTAACCCCACAGGGCTGGTGCGGTGGTCAAGGGCCGAGAATTAGGGGTTTTCTCTCTCCTAACGTCTCAGGTTCGAAACCTTGCTATCAACACCTTTGGGACCAATCCATACGCAATTGGACGGTGGAATGGGCCCCATGATTAATCGAGGTGCGTATAAACTGGCCCGGACACTAAAAAAAAAAAATGAACTTAGGAAGTTGGGGAGAAAAGAATTGAACTGCAGGAGGTATAGTGAACGCACAATGAAGTTGGTGGAGCAACAAGGCATATGGCATCTGGTACTAAATCTTGAGATTCTGGGCATCAAGTTGATGTCGATCAATTCTAGGTTCGAAGATGCTATTTGCGATCTCTTGTGATTCGGCATTTTGAAACTCCATTTCCATGGAATTTTCGAATCCATCGGGTCAGTGCACTCTCAGAATCACAAATTACATACACTGTGCAAGAAGATTTTACCCAATCGTCAACTCTTCGACCTCTATTCGAAGTCGGTTACCATTTTGCGTTGTTTTGGAAGACAAGAGAGCAACGCCAATTTTGTGGTGTTATACCATTCTTAGCATAAGGTTTCGTTGCATGAAAGCTACTGGATGCGTGAGTTTCTGTTTACCCCTATTTTTTGCCAAAAATTAGAAAATGAATTTATGGGCTAAAAGGTGGCCTTGAAAGTTCTCTGGTCTTGAAAGCCTTATAACCATTTGCCCACGAAATAGGGCCGGTTTGGAAGCCATTGACTGAATTGAATTTTGCAAAGGCTTGGGTCAAATTAATGTCTAAAATTTCGTTATCGCAAGCCCAAGCCCAAGATTGGCCGAAGATCTGGGTTGACCCACTAAATCTGAGTGTTTTATCTAGGTCTAGGCCAGTTCTTAGAAATAATAAGGCCTTCTAAATGGGCATAAATCAGTTAAAGCCCAAGTTTTCTTTCTAGACTTGGGCTCGCATGGCTTACAAAGAGAATAGACCTATGATGCTCCTCAAGTTCAGGCCCAAGTAATAGATGGGCCTACTTCTTAAAAAAAGAGAGTCACATATGACCTTTAATTGATAGGAAAAAGCCTTATGCTGCTCAAAGGCCTAGAATGTTCTTACTGGATAGGTCTGGACAAGCTGCTTACAAACAGCTCAAGGTCTGAGTGGCCACTATCTTTCAGCATGACGCAAGGCCAAAGATAGGTGGCGTACATGTAGCCGTTGGAGCTGCTGGTGAATGACTCATGCAGACCTAAACAAGCTGCTCACAAGCAGCTCATCTAGATCTGGTTGATCCTTTGTTTCTTGAGTCTTCTTCCATAAGAAATCAAGCTTAGAGGAATTAGGGGCCCACAAGAGATGCAAGGACTAATATAATGGTGGGGAGGCCCGAAGTAGTCTCAGTCTTCAGCATTGGTGGGCCTAGAGGACGTCCATTCAAGTAGTAGCTTGAGTGTTGAAGCAGCTCAAAAGGCCTAGATGCTGAAGGAGCCGAAATTCTTTTTGCCCTTTTTCAAAGTTTTATGCAAGGAAGAAGAATTTTTTCAGGCCTTGGCCATTTTCTTGGAGTGAAGAGCACATTTTGGTTAGGAAGCAGCCTCTCATTGGAACATTTTGAAGCATCTCAAGAGGGCCACATGACAACCATGCATTGAAGCATTTGAAGCAACTGAAGGCCTGAAGCTCCTGCCTATAAATTATAGTTTTGAAGGCCTTGGCAAAGGTCCAGAACCATCAAAGCCTACGGCTCATTGCAATTTCATTATCAATTTCCTTTACTTTCAAAAGTCCAGCTTGTACTCAATACAACTTAGCTTATGTTTATCCTGTCTTCCTTGTAATCAGACTTTATTAAACCGTTAATAAAGTCCTTTTATTTCTGTTTTTGGCCTTGCTCTACATTTCTTTCCATTTTCTAACAACGGTTAGGAAATTTTAAGTCCTTTTCGTTAAGGCAACCCACGAATCACCTCACGGTCTCCACCTGTTTACACCCGTTTTTGGCACCCAATCCAGGGCAAGCGTTGGAGGGCCATTTAATTGTTGCTTAATTAAATTGGGCCAAAAAGTAGAGATGTATTCGATTAAAATTAATGGACCAGGATAGTTTTGATTGGGCCCGATTAGTTTTAATCCAATCCGGTTATGCTTTGAGATCAGGGACCATGGGTCGTATTAATTATAAGTTCAAGTCAAGGCCCAATAAGTGAATAAGGCTTTATATTCACAAGGCCCATTATCATTTGTTTTGTATCTGATAAAGACCCATGAAGAGCAAAAGAACGAAGAAATGGGAATGGCTGCCACATGGCTATTTGACTTAGTCAAATTAGCCCATTGTTCGTTAATACCCACAGAAAAAGGGAATGAGGTGGCCCATGATCTTCGTCAACTCCCAGTAACTTCCCACGATAAAGAGAATTACATAGGCAACTGCCCATTATCCCATGAAATGCACAAGTGGGGGAGTTACATGGGACACGTGTCATCACGAGAAGAAGGCTAGCAAATCCTTTTGCATGCGATGCCGTGGCCTATAAATACTAGAAGCAAAGAAGAAAAAATGGTTCACACACCAATCAAGCTCAACGCTTAAAACCAAAGCCTTCCCAGCGAAGCAATTATCTCACTTTCTCACCTATTTCTATCTCTCTTATACCCCAACTTCGTTATTACGACATAACAAGTTATTCTTATCTCTCTTGTATCCCCAACTTTATTATTACGAAATAATAAAGTTGCTTCTACGTTGTTACTTCTTTTCCTACACGGTTAGGAAATTATTAAGTCCTCGCTCGTAGAGGCAAAACCACGAACCAACACTGCAATCCAGCCCTTAAGTTTGCAGCACTTTTGCCCTCACGGTTAAGAAGTCAGAAAAGGTTCATTTAGTCCTTTACGTTGAACGCGACAAGTCCTGGCACGCCCGCTCAGTCCTTGAGCCATTTCGGAGCCAAACACCACCCTTAGGCCGTGCACTTTTGTCCAGTTAGAAGTCAGATTGAGGCTTCCGGGCCTTGATACAAATTCGGATAGCAATCCTGTCCTGACATGCCCGCGATTCCAAGCCAATTTGGTTTTTGCACTTTTTGTGGAAAACAGTTTCCACTCCACCATGGATGCGTGAGTTGTATATCAGGGTTTGACCAACTAGTTAGAAGGTGAAATTTAATGTAAGTAGTCTCATAGGCGCGTCTGGTGGTTCCCCCACCTAGTGGCAGAGGGACATAGAGACAATGGTGGACAGTCGACGCCATTGGCTCTCAAATTTTCATAGAAATAGGTATAAGTTTTACTAATTTGACCCAATCTTAAAATTTATTTTTGCCCCAGTCCATAAAAGGATTTTGTACTTAAGGGGAGTCAAAATAGAATCTCTTCCAACAAAATCCCCAAATGTAGCGCTAATCCCCAAACGTAGCACTAGTTTGTTCGTTTTTTCAAAACAGATCAAGGTTTCGTTCATGAATTACACATAGTTTAAATTTCTGACCCCATTTATTGAAAATCCTGACTCCGCCTAGTTGCTTCTCCCTGTCCCTACAACTGGTCCTAGATAGATTAGTCACATCCCGTTTAGGTATGGAGCTACCTCCTATGCTGTTAAAAAACAAAAAAACAATGGTGGAGTGAGGTAGGGAAAAATAAAAAGTACTTTTGTTATGCGGTCTTTCATATAATAAATTTCAGAAAGTTGAGTAGAAATAATTTGTGCAAAATGTGTGCTTTTGCAGGACAATTTTTGAGGGAAAGTGAATCCCTGCGAAAAGTTAAAGACGTGGATACCAGGAATTTTTTACTAAACTGAAACACATTAAAAATGATGAAAAGTACCGTAGAACAACCAAAGGAGACCTAAGGACGCCACCCTTCATTTTCTCCTCACAATCAAGTTTGGTACGACTACGATTAAAAAGAAGTTTGGCACTACAAAGATGGAGTATGAGAGCACCTTCAACCATGCTCCAAATCTTCGTATTGAGAGGAGATTTTATAATTTATCCCATATTTTCTTTAACTTTGTTTGTATTTTATAAGAGAATCATGGAGGGGCTCATTGTCCTTTTTAGAATTTTGGTCTCTAAATTTACTTTTGGGTCTCTAAGAATAGAGACCTCACATTCATTTTGAAGACCAAATAGAACCTTAAGGCAATTCTTTCTTTTAAAGTCATTGTATATTATTTATGAAACCTTAGAGATAGTTCTTTTTTTGGCCTCAAAAAATGAAGGCCTGACCTTCATTTTGGATACCA
Organism: Rhododendron ovatum; assembly: GCA_019656835.1. Classification (NCBI taxonomy): domain Eukaryota; kingdom Viridiplantae; phylum Streptophyta; class Magnoliopsida; order Ericales; family Ericaceae; genus Rhododendron; species Rhododendron ovatum. The sequence goes on from CM033800.1 coordinate 10,583,787, forward strand.
AATGAAACAAGACAATTCTTTCTTTTAAAGTCATTGTATCTTATTTATGAAATCTTAAGACAGATATTTCTTTTATGTTTCAGTTGATCCCACCCATAATATATGTTCCAATAGCTTAGTAATAAAGATCACAGTGTAATTTTTGGCACATAAGACACGGTCTAGATTTTCAACTTCATTTTGTTTTCACGACTCTTACACTACTAAGATAACTAAAAACAAGACCTAAGGAACAAAAACATAATTAAACAAAGACTTATCTCAATCATACATCTTTTCAAGTAATCAAAATTACAAGAAAAAAAAACTCATTTCGACTTTTTACTGCACAGTGACATGTAGAATCAAGTTGTTGCGCCTAGGAGCCAGACATGGAGGCAGGCGTCTGGGAGCAAGAGGCAAGAGCACTCTACTGGGAGACAAGAACAGTAGCACACGACTGAGTGGCAGGGGCAGTAACAAGTGGTTGGGAGGCGGAGGCAGGAGTACGCACTTGGAAGGTGGGGGTCGGGCAAGAGCACACCATTGGAGGCAGAGGATCTAGCACACGGTTGGAGGGGGGGACAAGAGCACACGACCGTGAGGCAGTGCCACTAATGACTGAGAGATAGGGGAAGAGCACATAGCTGGGAGGCAGAGGTAACAACACTCATTTGAGAGAGGTTAGGTTTTCTGCCTTACGAGAAAACACTATAGAAATAATTGGATGATTTTTGAAGCAATTCTTCCATTCTCAATGAATATATGTTTTTTTGAGTTTGAAACTGCGTGGATTTTTGTAGGGGATATTTAAAGTGGGACGAAGGGAGTAAATTTTTTTAGGGGGAGAAGGCATGGATATGGGAGAGACACGTATAAGGACACGACATGGGTTAAATACGTAGAGTTTGGACACCACAAACTAATTTACTTATATTGAATACTCTCACTTGCACACAATACAAGATTACACAAGTACACACTCACTTATAAACAAAGCACATCTCTTTACACTTGAGAGCCTTCACTCGTACTTACACTCACTCACACCTTGAGTGTTTCTTTCTTGTACTCTAACCATATGAGCTCTCATCTCCAATTTATAGGGAGCACAGAAAGTTTCAAGACAAGATCATCTATAGACAAGTTTTAGAAGTTTCCGGAGAAACCCGAAAAACTCCATTACATTCTATAGGAATGCAGAAGATTCCAAAAGGTTCTATCATGCTCAAAACACCTAGGAGAAGTCCAAAAGGCTCTGGAAGAGTCCGAAATATTCTAGTGAATTTTACAGAAATCTAAATTATTTCAGAGATATTCGGAGACATCCGAAGAGTCAGTGATGACTCTCAACGAAATATGGAATGTTTTTAATTTATTACACCAAATAACAAATTAGGGCCCCCACTCCGAAATTTGACTTACGCCCTAACTTGGTTAAACAAATATTCAAAGTCCTACATTAAAAGTAAGAAACACATATAGTTAACAATTCAAAACTCAACAACTTGGCTTGCTTAATTTGTTTCCCTAAAACAGTGTCAATGGGAATTTCTTACGACTGCAATATCTAATTACTTGATACCAATAAGGACACAAATTTATTTTCCAAGTAGAGTAGGATCACAAAAACAAAGACATCAGGTGGGTTTTTAAAGTTGTAATTTTCCAAGAGCACCCAATGCATCTCATTTTCTGCTTCATGGGTTTAGCATCAGGGTAGAGAGGAATCTTATGCTAAACAATGTTCTGGCATATCCTCGTAAGACCATGCGAAAATATCTTTCAATTCTTTTAGTAAATCAGCAAGGGATTGGCATTCTTGTGAGGATAGCAAGGAACATATGTAGACAGTTTTAAGATCTTTCTGAGTACCCACGTTTAATGAAATAGTCTCTTCTATAATAGGTTAAGCGCGCCTCTCTTCTTTTCTCTCGAACATTTCCTATATGTTTTTGAGGATTTCTCCCTCATGCTCAACGAGATCATCAGGATTTACACAATTAATTAAAGACACAACGATATAAGCAAACTCATCACTTTCATTAGTGGTAGGGATCCATACAATAGACTGAAATTCAAAATAAAGAAAGACTTGGGGGAGTTAGCTAAGCTCTCCCCACTAGACTCAACTGAATACAAAAAGAAGACATACTCGCTATCAAACTAAAAATCCTTATCCGTCCTAGTTGCAACAGGCTCATACTCCATACCTTTTGTCACTTTCCATCTCTAATGAAACTAGTGTCATCCATAATCAATAAAGAAGGGTCCAATTCTTTTCCAAGTCTGTCATCATCACCTCATTGTCGTCATCCACACTCCAACCATCATAATAGTCTTTGTTGAGTGTGAAGTCGAATTCGGCGTTTTCAACACATTTTCTGGAGTTTTAGCATCTCTGGTCTATACCAAGCCTTGTGTGGTCTGGACTAGGCAAGAGGAAGCAAAAACAAAGTTGCAGCAAGTGTAGTCTGGTGGTTGTCCGAAGTTCGTCCGGATGAGCGGAGCTGCTTGTGTGCTTTTTTGGCATTTTTAGGGTTTTTTTAGGGCTTCTCTTGTATTCCTTATTAAAGGCTAAGGTTGGGCAGCCCCCAATGTAATCTCATTCATCTTTTCATTATAGTGAAACCCCAACACCCCGTAGAGTACGATTAAGTGAATTACTTAAGTCGGAACCACGTATATCGCTTGTCTTGTTTTTTCGATTACTTGTTTATTTTTCGCTTGTGTGTGTTCTCTTGCCCTAACGATCTTGAGCCACCACAAGCAAGTTTTTGTAGCCTCCTCCTGAGACCCCTTTATTCTCTGTACTTCTGCCACGTGCATTCTCTGTTCTGCCTATGACCACCGGGTTTGCCAAGTGCAAGTGTCTCCAAAAGCCTGTTAAGTGTCTTCAGAGCGTTTGTGCAGCTCATTTATGGAGAGTAGAACTTCTGTAGATATTATGAGCTTTTTAATTTCTTCCAATATCTCACAATCTTTTGGTTTACTACCGTCCGCATGAAAGAATTACGGACTAAGTTTACTGCATGTAACAAAGAGTTCAACTTTTTAAAGGAAAGCTTCATGCATGCTAAATACAATGTCACGCCATTAACTTTGTAAGTTTGTTGGATCAGATTGCATGATGGCCTGGAGTCATACAAAAGTAGATGAGTTCTGGAGTTGTTTTTCTTGGGAGTGGAAATTATCCATTGTTTCCACAATTCCACTCATCAAGCTTCTAATCAGAAAACTTCTTGAAGCAAATACCTTGTTAGTTCCACAGAGCACTGTTTAACTTGCCCAAATCCAATGATAATTGCATTTGAAGCCCTGAAGGCACTAAAATAAGAGAAGCTATATACGTGTCTACAGACTTAATGCTGTGGATATATCGAAAATAGATGTGTCCAAAAACGATCCAATGTTTGGCTGCACTGCTGGGGTTAGTTTTGGGTTCTTGGGTTGGGCTTGGCCAATTTGGGCCTCGCCTTTAGAGTGCTAGGGTTTTGCCCTTTAGGTGTTGTGGGCTTGGCTTATTGGGTGTTTTGGATTTTGTCCCAACTGTTGTTTTTTTTATATTTATTTATAGAAAATTAAAGGCTGGTCCTCATTTTTAGGTTCGGTTTGATCCCAACTCTGAATATTTTATGTGCTACTATTGATTGCCCGTGCCTGAAAGCATGGGTCAATAAATTTGTTATTCAGTATGATTTTGAGCAAGCTTAGCTAGCGGAATGCCCGTACCTAAAGGCACTTGCAAACAAAAACCCAACTATCTTCACAAAATCTACTTTATAAGTTTGAAAGAAGATTGAGGTGGTCTCACTTCCAACATGGCTTTTGACGTTGTAAGGTTGGTCATTACAACCTGTAAAAATCAAATACTGTTTCAGCTCATACATAACATTTCAAACATCAAGTATTTTAGTAGAAGTCGATGCCATTGCATTATTGGACTTGCATCTACTAAACCTTTATACAGGTTATTCCTTAATTTCGAAAACTAATGACATATTCGTTAACAAAGAAGCAAATTTGTAGGTAGTTATAATCTACAAATTGCTGGAAGTTAACGCATTAAGAACTCAATTTCCAACTCATCTTTAACCTGGTACAAAGAACTCAGCTTCCAACTCATCTTTTTCAATTTCCATGGACAACGCATTAAGAAAGTACAAAACCACCAAATACAACCAGAGAAATCAGCTTCAGTGTTCCAAATTCGTGAGTTCCCCCTTCATATTTATGACGCTATTTGCCACAAAGCTAACTTGTCATTAAACACAACTACACTATTTGCTCCAACAAAAGAAAATACTAATCTCTAGTTGGAAACAGAAAATGAAGACCAAAACAGACAACAACAAAGTAAGAAAACGATCCCGCCGTTAGAGAAGAAGATCAAAATAGATACTGGCAAAACGCTCGACCTCCTATTTGATCGGGTATTCCTCCAAGAGATATACACGTAGTAACTACAAAAGATACCGGCAATACCGTTGGAAAAAATATGAAACACTACTTGAAATTAACACTCAGTCAGCTACATATGAATTACGGGTAGAAAAAAATAATTAGGGCAGATATTTAAGTGCTTCAATGACATGCAAAAGTTTCAAGGGCAAAACAGAACCGGCAATATCGAAAATAGAAAATGACCAGCAAAATCTATTATATCTGGACGCAAGGTATATTGGTTTCAGATTTTATCAAGCAAGAAGTGTTTGTGAAATCCTACCACTAGAGGAGCGACAATTTCCTTTCCCTTTCCCTTGGCTACACAGCTGGCCTTCTTATTCCCTTTAGAAGGTTCCATTGCTCTTTAATTTGGAAGAAATAAATAAATAAACCACTCGTTAGGATAAAAGAATTTTGAGCCAATATTTGTTTAATTAACGAACTCAAAGAGATGGGAATAGCCTCCATAACCACAATTTATGATTTGTACATATTGGTTTAAGTTTTGGCTGGACAAACTTTGTGGGTGCCTATGGCAGTACCCCAATTGGAATTACCTTTTAAATCTTGGTGGCGGCTCAAATACTATCGTAGCTAGAACTAAGCCAACCCCTCCACTAATTTATAGATCTTGATAAATGAAATTCAACTACCTACGTATAAATAGTCCGGTATTTCCTGACCTAATGATGTGAAAAATCGTGTGCATCAATTTCACTGTTGGGTTTTTGGAAAGACCAAATTCTAATTTTACATGAAAGACAATGGCCTAATTGCATGCTTTTACACATGCAATTCATCCAGAGGTAAACTGAAGTTTTGTTGTGAAACTGGAGAAAGGTTTCAAGTCCTTAGCAAGTAGATATTCAGCCCATGAAATTTTTAGGTTAGTTCATTCTTAGTTAGAGTATATGTAGGCACTGAAAAAAAAGGCGAAAATACGACTTAAGGGCTTGTTATTAATCCTATCAAGGCCTCTACGTTCCGTGGCAATTGGCTTTGAATTCTCTTGGAAATATTTCTAGTTCCCAAATCACTCATTTTTTATTGGTCTCTCGCGCATTTCATTGAACACGTAAAATGCGAGTAAATTTTAAGTAGAAATTTCTACTTCTACTTGCACATTTCATCTTCCACGCAGCTTTCAACGTTGTTTTTGATGTTGGGACCTCGGTGGATTTCATCGCGACACCAATGACTGCGGTGGATTTTGTTGCTGGTGACACCAGTGAGAGCGGTGGATTTTGTCGAAGTAAGAGATGAGAGAAAGAGAGGGGGAGCAGTGTAGATGAGAGTGAGAGAGATAAAAGATTACCATTCTTCTTGCCAATGGTGCAGATTACCAGAGAAATCCATTACCAGGGGAAACCAAAACGACATTGGTTTTTTTTTTTTTTCCCGACCAAATCCATTCTACTCGACTAAGCTGAGTTTTTTTCTTCTTTTGATCAACACAACAGAAGCCGATTTCAGAAGCCGATTGGTAAGGGAGAAAACACAAACCGATGGCGTTTTTGTAATATATTTGAAAGAGCATGGTTACATTATTAAGAGTATGAGAACACATTTCGGCCATTAAATTAAATGAATTTCAACCCTTCTAATAATTTGTATTTGTCTGGAGTCTACACCATTGTATTTTATTATATTTTATGTGCTATTTTCGAACAACAAAGATAATATTGATATAAATATGTTAGAAGTTGCTCCTATGGTTCCAATCCCCTGTCCGGTCCCCTCTCGGCCGTTAATCTCGCAAATCAACTGTTGAGATGTGCCGAGCACATTTTACTCCAAAACGATCGACGTCGTTTTGGCTCGACACATCTTAGCTATTGATTTGCAAGATCAACGGTCGAGAGGGGTGGGACAGACCCCTGTCCGGATTGGAGTCGGACAGGGGATCTCGGTCCAGTTTATTGAGCTATACTCGTACCTGAAGACACTATCAACATTATTGTCGGATTAAAGGCGATTTGAACCGATCTTATAAAATGACTTTTAATGGATTTCATGCCGTTCTAATTTATACTACACATTAGGTATGACTAGTGCCTAGAGACACTATCAAAATTGTTGTTGGAGTAAAGCGACTAATTTCAACTATTCTAAGGAAATGGCTTTTAATTGATTTCACGCGGTTTTAATTTATAATATAGATGTAGATGTGCTGTGTCAAAAGATACAGGGCAGCTTCTATATATAGTACATTGGCCTGCATTAGGTATATATGAATCGTGCGTAAGGACGCGATGGACATTATTGTTGGAGTAAAGCGATTCATTTCAATCATTTGATCTACTAATAAAATGGCCTTTAATGGAGTTCATGCCGTTCTAATTTGTAACGTACTGGAATGACTAGTGCCCGAAGACATGATCAATATTATTGGTGGAGTAAAGCGTTTCGTTTCAACCATTCTAATAAAATTACTTTGAATGGATTTCACGTAGTTTTAATTTATCGATAACATAGTTATCGATACGATAAAATAGTTATCGATATGCTAAGTCAAGGATACATGACAAATAGCACAATATAGTTTTTTTTTGTATCATTAACAATAAGAATACCATTTTTTACGTGTATGATTAATAATTCGAAAGATTGAGGGGTGGGTAAAGTTTTAGAGAGTAGCAACACTAGGGGAGTCTTTTTTTTTTTTAAATTTTTTATTGGCAAAAAGATTTTATTAAAACTTGGTAAATGGTATATTCAGCGTCCAATAAAAAATTGGACAGGACATCAAAATGGTAAAAACCTGAACACCCGAGGGACAACTTATGTTACTCCTCGAAGCTCTCTCATGAATTTCTTATTGTAATGATTTCATATCTTTTGACCTTTATGATCACTGCGAATTTTCTTAGTTGGTTAATTAACGGAAGCCTATGCTCACAGCTTAACTTTTACCGCTCTCCCCATCACTTTCAATCTTTTTTGGAAGAGTTCTTTTAAAATCCGGACCATTGATTGCCTAGACGGACGGTGAAATGTTAAGTGGTGAAACTGAGCGATAGGTGTAACACCGCTGTTAATTAACTGCATTCTTTTTTTGCTCAGGATAAAAGAACTACATTTCCAAAAGTTTTACCTTCGAATTAATTGGAAGACTAATAAGAGGAATCCATTTCTGGTTTCATTGCATTTGTTAAGTTACAGATTATTGCATATTACCAGGCTAGCACACTTTGTAGATCAAGAAGGCTATTACCCATACTCTTACACATATCAAAGTAGGAATTGCCAGCATTAACAAAGTACTAAGCTTCAGGACCATCTTCTGGTAACTCTAACCTTTAAACCATGCTTCATAAAGAGAATTATGGAAACATTAGGGCTGACATGGTGGCCTTCCACCACTCGAACATCGTAGTTGTGGATTATAGCCGCAGCAACCGCCTTCATTTGAGTGAAAGCCACCTCCTTCCCTAGACAAGTCCTCGGTCCTGCATTGAAGGCCAAGAACTTGTACGATGGCTCATGCTTGATTGTTCCTCCCTCTGAAATCCATCTCTCTGGCTTGAATTCCGAGCAATTGTCACCCCATATGAAATTCATCCTTCCCATTGCATAAAGAGAAAACATTATTTTCATTTTTGAATCGACGCGATGACCGCTCGGAAGGATGTCGGGCTGACACGGCTCCTTGTGCTGGAATGGAACTGGTGGGTAAAGCCTCAATGATTCACAGAGTGCACTGTGCAAATAAACTAGCTTGCTTACCTCTTCGACACTGAATACCCGCCGTTTGTTAGCTGCTTTTTCCGGTATGGTTGTTCTGAGTTCTTCTCTGATCTTGGCCTCAACAATCGGGTACGTTGAAACAAGCCAGAGAAACCAAGTGAGAGCTGAGCTAGTAGTGTCTCGCCCTGCAATCATGAAACTGAGAATAGTATCTCTCAAGAACTTATCGTTGCATTTCAATCCATCCATGACCTCATCATCACTTAAATACGATGTTAATAGATCAACACCTTCTTCCTCTTTCATCGGCTCGTTTCCTTCGCTCAATTCATGTTTCTTTGTTGAAATAAACTTGGCTATGATTTGGTCCAGGGTTTCACAAGCCTTGCTCAATCTCTTCTCTTGTCCAATCCCTAGCCATTTTTGGAGCTTCCAAATGCTTACTGGCACGACATGACGACTAAATACAGCTTCCTCAGCAGCATCCATGGCCTTTGAGAATGGAACATCAGGGAGTTCAACAGAGAGGCATCCGGGATCATAACCGGTAACCAACATGCATGTGGTGTCAAATGTTAACCTCTGGAACAAATCTTGCAAATCCACCACTAGTCCTAGTTTGGAGACATGGTCAAGGAGGGGTACGAGCCCTTGCTCCACTTTATCTTGGCTGGTCTTGACCAAAAACTGGTGGAAACGCTGATGAGTGATTAGCAACCGAGCCAGCTTTCTCTGGTTTCGCCACGAATCTCCATCGGAATTGAAAATCCCATCCCCAAGAAAATCGAATATTCTTAGGAATCGGGGTCCCTTGGGGAAATTCGAGAAGTTAGAACTCATTATATAGTGTATGTTGGCTGGATCAACAGTGGCCAACATGTCCATGTTAGCGAAGCGGGGGCCTTTGAGTAGAAAAGTTCCCCCGGATTTGCCTAAAACATCCGCGCATTTTTCATGAATCTGACCGATGTTGAGGAGAAGACTCGGTAGCATTCCAACGAGCGGCCAATTCCACACGAGCCCATCCGCGGTTCCGAAGAAAGAAAGAAGGATACAGCAGGTGAATGCTATGAGGATTTCATAGTAACCTAGCAACGCCATTTGAGTTTTTTCAGGTAAGTTTGTAGTGAGGAAGCTCTCTATTTATATTACCTCTCTGTTCCTTTTGTTTTTTGTTTTTTTTTAAACAAAAAGATTTTATTAACAAAGATTAAATGGATCTCGGGCATACCGGAAAATGCCACTTGAGAACCAACACCAAAGGAAGGCAAGAAATGAAGAAACCAACCGACCAAAATACCTGAAACCTACAACCAAAACCAAAAACGCCAAAAAACACCTTAAGCAAAACCTAAAATCAACAGCCAAAAACCAAACCGAACGCCAAAGAATAGACCAACCCAAAAGAAACTCTGTTCCTTCTGATTATATGTCGTTCTCCATTCTCCATTTTCATCTTATATAAATATGTGTTACGGCATTCCTACGTAGTTGTTGCGTTATACAATTTCTTTTGCTGAGTGTTAAAAAAAGAAAAAGAAAAATACACTATCCGACAAGAGTAGGTACCATTGCTGTTAATGATTGGAGTATCGATCATCAGGAAAGTGATTTTGGCATTCCACGTTCAGTCATCGATATTTCACTTTTTGTTTTTATCTTTTGTTAAATTACCAAATTACCCTTTATTTGTTAGTATTTATCCACTTTAAAGGGTATTATTGTAATTTCAAATATAAACAAAGACAAAAAGAAGAGTACCAATGACTAAAAGTAGAGTATCAAAATCAATTTCCTAATCATCATCATATACACTTGTAACTGTTTTTGTTTATAGTCATTAAGTGTAGTTAACAAATTCCTCATGGCACCTAACCTGATCAAGTCTAGTTCCCTATCGTCCAGTCCGGTCTAGTATTGGGTCATTTGTGGTCCTTTTCGGGCCCCTAAAAACGATCAAAATCATTCATTTTTTAGAGCTCGCCAAGAAAATTAAACTTGTCGAAAATCACATCGATCCAATACATGATTTCGAAATGCATTAAGTTCGTAAAAAAACAAGTGTGCAACACTGGATTACAACTTCTGTAATACAATTATATGAAGCTTAATGCATTTCAAAATCATATAAAATGGTATTGGATCAACGTGATTTTGAACGTGATTAATGTTTTCGGCGAGTCTTAAAAAGTGAACGGTTCCAATCGTTGTTGTAACGCCCCTGAATTTTGGTCGGTAAAAATTTCGTTAAAAATTTAAATTTTATTTGAATTACTTATTTTCTCTTGAGTGCTATATGATTTCTTGTTTATCTCGTCGTAGATAGATTTTCGGTCGTTGGTTAAACTCTCGACTAGAAACCCTACGTGACTAGTTTGGTTAGTTTCCAACTAACTAGTTGGAGGAACCGAGTAACCAACTTACCTAGTTACTAGATGAACCTTTTGGACCTTTTGAGACTTTTGAAGCAAAATTTTGCTTTTACCCATTGGTCCATAATGGTTAGGGTAAATTTTATCCATTGGATAATAAAACTTTTTATTATAAAAGTTCATGTAGTCTTTTTAAAATATTATTTTAATAAAAAGGTATTTGTACTCCTTTTGTCCATTGGTTATTAAAGGCAAGGAGAATTACTACCCATTGGGTAATAACCATTAGGGAAGTTAGTAACCCTTGGGTAATAACTCTTTTAACCAAATAAAATACCGATGTGACTAGGGAACCTTCCAAATAAAGTTGATTTGACTTGTACTTTATTATTATTTTAATGGGGAGAATCCTAGTCTTTTTATTTAATTGGGGTACTTGGTACCACACCTATATTTAATATAAGGCTTTTGTCACATGCTTTAAAAAGTACTCCTTGATTATTTTAATATAAAAAGTTTCCTAGTAGCTATTGTCCATTGGACAATAAAAGTTAAGAAATTTATTATCCATTGGGTAATAGCCCAAATCTTTCTCCTAAGTACTTTGTTATTATTTTATATTGGGGTTTTGTACCCAATTGGATTAATTTATTGGGGAGTTGGTCTTCCTAGAGTACACTAGTTTATTTATTTAAAGGGGCATGTGCCTAATTGGATTTCTTAAATGGGTATTTGATTTTGAAAATTTTGTACTTTGTACCTTTCTTTATTCTTTCTTGCATTTGTGTATATATATATATATATATATATAGGCATGTGTGTGTGTACTTGAGAGAGAGAGAGAGAGAGAGAGAGAGAGGAGGAGGAAAAAGAGAGGAAGATTGGTTTGTACCTACCTTGATCTTCCATGATCTTTCTTCATCTTTCAAGTCCATGGGAGAATCTTTCTCCTAACCAAATATAACTCCTCATTTGTACTCCCATGCTTTGTTTAAAGCCAAATCTTGTACCCTTGTCTCCAAATCTTCCAACAAATCTTCCATAATCCCATCCAAGGACAAATCTTAGCCATGCAAACCTACCATTTAGCCTAACCTAGCCATGCAAGCCTAGCAATTAGACTTTGACCTTCCATGAGTGCTTGACAAGTGTCAAAATTTGAAGTATGGTGAGAGGGAGGGGGGCCGGCCTTGAGAGGAGAGGGAGAGCCCAAGGTGTTGCCTATAAATAGGACCCCATTTCAAGCATTGAACTCACACCTTCTCATTGCTCTTCCTTCTCTCTAGAAATTCTTGTTCTTTCTTTTGTTCTTCCTTTGTTCTTGAGTGTTCTTGAGTTCTTCAAGAAACTCAAACTAAGCCGCCATTAGACCGCCACTCGACCACCTTTCGATCCATAAAGTAGTGTAGTGTTAGTCAAGTAGAAGTTTCGAGAGAAACCTTTCTCTTTCGAAGCTACCGGAGGCATACCGTAGGACGTTACTCCGTCCGACCACCGACGTACTTTCCGACCGCCGACTAACCTTCCGTAAGCCGTTACTACCGCCAAGAAGTAAGGTAGGATCTTCTTATCTTCCACCCCACGTATAAAGTAGAAATACCTTATCGTTATTCTTAAGTATAAAGTAGGTTATTCCTATTTACTTGCTTATCGTTTGTTTAGAAGTATTTGTATTTTGATCTTTGAGATGATTATGATTATGCATTTATGAATTGCTTGTATTAATTGTGGTGTGATAAAGCATAAGTGATTTCACTCCAAAGACGTCCGTACATGTGGCGTTGTGCTTTGAATAAGCATAAGTGATACACTCCAAAGGCGTCCGTACATGTGGCGTTATGTTATAAGTGATGATTTAACATGAAAAGTAGTATAGAATTGGATGATCTTGTTAGAATGTTTCATGCTTACCGCGGAGTCTTTGCATGTAAACGAGACACGAGAATCGAGAAAGTAGAAACATGACACCTAGGGTGTGGTTAATGAAAGGAAATGTTTTCGAGGAAGAAAATATTTTTGAAACTACATAATGACCGATTTTGGGTGGCATTATGTGAGTTGTGTGTGCGTATTTTGAAAAGGGTAAAATGATTTGGAAAACCGCAATGTGGCCGGACTTGCCCATTGTGTGGTGTGTGTTTTGTGTGTGTGCCAATGGGAACCCGGCGCGGCGGAACCATTGTGAAGATACTTGGGAACCCGGCGCGGCGGAACCAAGGTTGGGTGTGTGCTTGGTTATCTGCGGTACGGAGCCAATGCAATTGTGTGCCAATGGGAACCCGGCGCGGCGGAACCATTGTGAGGATACTCAGGAACCCGGCGCGGCGGAACTGAGGTTGGGTGTGTAGCTTGGTTATCCGCGGTACGGAGCCAATGCAATTGTGTGCCAATGGGAACCCGGCGCGGCGGAACCATTGAGAGGATACTTGGGAACCCGGCGCGGCGGAACCGAGGTTGGGTGTGTGTGCTTGGTTATCCGCGGTACGGAGCCAATGCAAATGTGTGCCAATGGGAACCCGGCGTGGCGGAACCATTGTGAGGATACTCGGGAACCTGGTGCGGCGGAACCGAGGTTGGGTGTGTGTGCTTGGTTATCCGCGGTACGGAGCCAATGCAAATGATTTTGAAAATGTGTGCTTGGTTATCCGCGGTACGGAGCCAATGCAATTGTGTGCCAATGGGAACCCGGCGCGGCGGAACCATTGTGAGGATACTCAGGAACCCGGCGCGGCGGAACTGAGGTTGGGTGTGTAGCTTGGTTATCCGCAGTACGGAGCCAATGCAAATGATTTTGAAAATGTGTAGCTTGGTTATCTGCGGTACGGAGCCAATGCAAATGGTTTTGGAAAGTTGGGTGTGTAGCTTGGTTATCCGCGGTACGGAGCCAATGCAAATGTTTTTGAAGGGATTGGTTTGTAAATGAAAATGTTGACACGGTCTATGATGAGTCGCGTAGGAGAAACACGAAAATCTTGGACACCAACGATAGATGATTAACGAATGTGGATGTGTCATTGATAGCTATGTTTATACGTATCATGTGGAAATTGATGTTTTAGTATAGTCTTGTTTATAAGTTAAGGTTGGTGGGTAAGGATTTCCCTATTGAGCGTTGTAGCTCACGGTGTTACCTTTTGGTGACCCTGACATATTATATTGGTGGTGACGCTGGTATAATGTGTCAGACCTTGTAGTTATTCAAGATGAACAGTTCACCGTGGAAGCCTTGGAGCTGAGGAGCTGGCTAGGACGGAGGAGCAAGAAGAGCTGTAGTTAGGAACCTTAGAATCCTCCTTCATTTGTGTAAACATTGAACTCCTGTTGAGAGTTTGTTGTAATGAGAGCCAGACTCCATTTGATTTTATGAATAAAATGTCCTTTTAACGTACCCAAAATTCGGGGCGTTACAGTTGTTGTGGGACTGAAAAGGGCCCACAAATAGCCCAAAATTGGACCGGACGATAGGGGACTGGACTAGACCTGCTCAGCACCTAACCTATAGCACTAGGTATTAAGGCCTATTTTGGTCTAATAAGCAAAATGGCTGAATTCCTGGATCCGTCACCGTTGTGAAAACTCTCGTTTTTGGCAAAGGCGTGGATACGTAGTGCACGGGCATGCCAAGACTTGTAGCACCTAACTTTTGATGAAGATTCCCGTGAATCTTGACTTCTAATGTATGAGCGATTGCGTGTGACCCAAAGGTTAAAGATCACAATGTGGTTTGTTGCTTGCCACACGGTCGTGGACTTAAAATTTCCTAGTCGTATAGGAAATGGACGTAGAAACGTGAACTTTATTACTCCAGGATAATAAAGTTTGGTTACAAGAAAAATAAAAATCCAAACTACTTGAAAAAGTGAGTTTGAATGGGGTTTGAGTATGAGGTACTCGATAGACTACTTTGCTGAAAGTAGGAAAGTATGCTTCGCTGGGAAGGCTTTGATTGTAAGCGTTGAGCTTTGATTGGTGTTGGACCCATTTTTCATCTTCGATTCTGCTATAAATAGGAGCTGCAAGATGCTAATTCAGGCCTGAATCCGAATTCTGCATTCCACCATTAGTTGACATGTGTCCCATGATTGCCCCACTTTTCATGCATGTTTGATCATGGGCAATTTTCAAAGATTTTGAGCAGCTACCAAGGTCATGGGTGACGTGGCAGTCTCCCCACTATCCCTCTCTTTGTGCTAGCTTGACACATGGCCAATTGACTAAGTCAATTGGCCTTTGAACTTGGAGGGAAATAACCACCAGCAATAGCAACTGAATCCCTAAATCCGTGGGTTACGCCATGCGGACCAAATCAACAGTTCTTTAGTGGGCCCAATCGTGGGCCACCTTCCTAAAAGATCTAGGGCTACATTCCTCAAATGGGCCGCATGTTTCTTGGGCGCAAATGGAAAATACCCACAGCTCAAGATTTACCCAATCAATTACTTAGCTTTCGGCCAAAATTAATTAAGGAATTAATTAGAAATCCAATCATGATTAGCCCGATCCATGGTGCCAAAAACGGGTATAAACATTGCCCCCCCTACTCCTTGATTCTGTTAAGATTAAGGTGTTTGGAGAAGAGCAATTTTTGGCATCCAAACAGATCTTGATGTAAACAATATTTTATCAGGCCCAAACGTGGCCTAATATTTTTTCTCTTTTTGAATCGGCTGCAATCATCATCAGATCTCCATGTGGGCTATCATCCATAAAGGAGGTCTCCTTTCTCCCTTGGGACTCTAAGAACTTCCAAAAGATTCCTTTTCAACCCCAAATTCCTCTTGTTGTACATGCAGCCTTCATTAAGATAACAACAAAAATTCAAAAAGTAGAGAGAAGAAAGGAGGCGGTACATATCCCCAAGCCTTTCAAAACTGTTCCTCAAAACAAATATCAGCACCGTCCCTAATAAAGCTGACCTCTCTTTCTCTCATCCTTCACTTTTCGTTTTCGTTGCCCCTTTCTTTCTCATCCAAAGTTGAAAAAACCCTAGCCACCATTGTTGAACCCACAAAGCTCCAAATAATGTCGTCCTTTAGGGCCAAACAACCGGCCAAGAACCAAACTTCCTACACCGACGAAATCAAGAAGATCATTAAGTCCGAAAGCCTTTCCATCAACTCTGAAATCTTAATCGATCGTACCCCACCCCACATATCCACTGTTAAAATGGGACTTGGGCTAGCCTTCAATGGTTATTTCTCGGAGTTGCTCTACCCGTTCTATCCCCTTGTTGAAGAAGGCTTGCCGTTTGATTTCATCACTACCGATTGGACTGCATATCCCAGGGATATCCCAAATTGGCTCTGGCACAGGCCGGACAAGCAGTACGTCCAATGGGTCAATCGTGTAGCAGCCGTGAAGGAGGGACTGTGGAAGGAGGTAGGGATCTACGAAGCCATCATGCTCAGATGCCATCTCATTGATATGGATAAAGCCCTGTTCATGGCTGCGGCCCAGTTCTGGTGTGTTTCCTCTAACGCTTTTCATTTTCGTGTTGGTATGATGGGTATCACGATGCAAGATGTCCCCTTTCTTATAGGCCTTCGCCCCCATGGGATTAAGGCCGATTGTTTTGTTTCACAGAAAACCCCATCTTTTACATACCCTAAATCAGCTCAACTGGCCTATTCCAATTTCTTGAAATGCTTTATTGGTGAAGGAGGGGATGAAGTCACCGAGGAAGAGCATATAGCTCTTCTCATCTATTGGTTGAACAAATGCATTTTTTGTGTTTCTTCAAGTAGGATTACCAAGGAATTCATTGACATCGCTAAGGCCTTGGCTTCGGGCTAGAAATTGGCCCTAGCCCCACTAGTCCTTGCTCATTTATACCGCGACATGCAGGAACTATTAACCAACAAATTTTTCTTTGCCCCCGGCCCTCTTTGGATTGTCACCCTTTGGCTATGGTCATATTTCTCCACACTGGTCCCAAAAATGAACAAAAACCTCGCACATGCATGTTACGGCCGTCACTACGTGGGTCAAGAACTCCACTCACACGACTTTAACTCCTGCTTCACCTACTTTACCATGAACTAACCACTTTGGGCAAGGGCTACATGCCATTCGAAAGGGAAACTGTACCTCTATGGCTGAAAACCCCTGCTGGTGAACCTGGAGAGAACTTTGATGAGCACAAGGAGGTCTGGGCCAGCTTCCTTGTTTTGAGAGACCTGTTATATGGCATGAGAATGTTCACGGCAAACAACAGATGTGGGACGGAGTACTACAACGCTGCCCAATTCGCTCGCCAATTTGGGCTTATGCAGCTCATTCCAATCCCCCCATATCTGTCTTGCAACGAGGATTTCATTGATAGAGTCATCATACCAGAAAAGACCCTAGAGACCATCCGGAACCAATTTGCCAAGGACGAGGCCACCTTTCAGTTAAGGCCTTACCCTGAACGTCGAGAAAAGTCCCTTAGATTCGGAAAGTGGTGGGCAGCACATGTAGACAAATACTTTGCCGAAGACCTAGGTAAGGTTTTGGCAAAAATTACTCTTGTTGCCATAATTGTGAAAGATGTTGATCATGTCAAGAAGAAGGCCTCTCGTTCTGAAGGTTCCTCTCCATCCGCAAGCTTGAAAAGGAAAGGTATGCACAAAGAACTAGCCTCCTTGCCCAGTTTGCTATCTCAATTCAGGTCTTTACTATACTCATTCATGTAATTTCCATTTTAGGTACACAAGAAAATATCAGACCTGAACCAACGAGAACCCCGCAGAAGAAAAGGCTTAAGAAGCTATCTGACAAGAGACTTGCAACTGTATGATCTGCTCAACTCTTTCCTTTCTTATTCAACGTTGTGATTCAGACCTAAATGCCGAAACCTGCAGGAGAAGACTGCTGCCATTGCTGGTAGGACCCATAGCAGCACCAAGACTAGCTCCCCTGTACAGGTTAATCTTTCTTCCAAGGTATCTTTGTATCAAAGCCTGAATCTCACTTTCACTAAGGCCTGAATACTTAAATTCATACCTTCATTAAACTTTTTGTTTTCATTCAGGCCAAATTGAAGGAAACCACCCACCATGCTGAATCAATCCTAAAAAAGGTAACCAAAAAGACAAAAGCCCAGATGATTCGTTCCAAAAAATTACAAGGGGAGGAAACACAAGAAGTAGAATTGAAGAAAAGTCCTTCCACTGCCTCTGGTGATACTTCCATTGCTTCCTTGGAGGTAAACATCATATCTTGACTTTGATTCTCCTAATTCTTTCCTGGCCTTATCTTGACAAACTTATTTCTTTTCCTCTGATGAACCGAGGCCACCACGGAAGGCCCTCCAACCAACCCTGAGCATGAAGCATCATCCCGAACTCCTGAAAAATCTAAGGCCTCTCCAATCAATCCTGACCTAACACCCATCCAAAAGGAAGAAATTGTTGATGAGGCAGCTGATGAAGACATGGAAGACTTCTTCAAAACTGCTGCTAGCCTCGTTCAGGTATCCATTTCAGGCGTTTCTGGAGATTGGTCCAGTCCTACCCAAGTGCCCCCAACAGCTGGAGAGATTGTCGAAGCCAAAGAGACATTTAAGGCCTTGATCAAGATGGAAATCAGGACAGCTCTTCATCCAGGAAGGGTTTCCTCATTCAATAAGGCTCTCGGCATTTTAGCCCGGGCGCAGGCCTTCAGCGAAGCCGCTGAAACAACTCTGCAATACTTCTACAAAGACTTCCTAGACATGCAAAAATCATATGACCATGCGTCTCTAGAACTCTCCAAAGTTGACATGAGCCTTACTGAAATTGAGGAACTTCGCCAAGATTTGGGCAAATGTGTAGGTGGTTATGAAGCTTTCAAGACCCAAATTGAGGCACTTGAGGTGCAAAAAGCCGACCTTACCAAAGACATCCAGGCCTGGGAAAACCAGATCCAAGAGCTGAAGCAGAAACAAGAGGATGCAGAGAAAAGCATGGTGGCCTTGGTGACCCAACAATCAAGTCTGGAGGCTCAGCAGAAAGAACTATTTGCCACATCCAAGGCTGTCAAGATCAAGCTTCTACCTCTGGTTCCCAATCAATCAGGCCTCCAGACCTCAAAAAAAAGGTTAGAGGCCCAACTCAACAATCTCGCTGCCTCATGGGACAATCTTCGATCAAGCCTCCTTAATGAACTATAGGCCATCCTAGCCTTGTAATAAAGTAGAACTTTTATGTAGCCCTGAACTCTAATCCTTAGGGCTGTTGGTGTTTGCATGGCCTGATCTTTAGGCCTTTTTGACTGTTAATGTTTTTGGTGGCCTAAACAGATTCAGGCCTTTACTTATCTCCTATGGCTTTGATGGTAGCTTTTCATTAAAATCTCTCATTTCCCATATCGTAGGATAATGATGTTTTAAAAACTTTCCATTGATAGTATGTTTATGCATTCCACCATCTAAACCCATTAAAAGATAAACATCACCTTCGAACACCTTGCAAATTTGATAAGGCCGTTTCCACGTTGGGGACCACTTTCCATACCTTGGGGTTTATGCACCCAATGGGAGAACTACCAACCACACCAGATCTCCTTCTGTGAAGCTTTTTCTTCTAACTCTTCTATTATAAGCCTTAGCCACGTGATGCTTCTGAATCAGCATATGGTCTAAAGTAACCTCACCTCATCAAGGTCTTCCATCTCCATCAACATAGTTTGGCTATAATCAGCAGGACTTAAGCCATTCTGGTAAGCAATTCTGGCCGATCTAACCGTTACCTCCATAGGAAGTACGGGGTCATGGCCATATACCAACATGTACGGAGTAACATTTGTAGCCTCTTGCTTTGAAGTTCTGTAAGCCCATAATGCATCAGAGAGGAGCTCATGCCAAACCCTTGGATTTTCTTCTATCATCTTCTCAACAATCCCAATCAAGGTCTTATTGGTTGATTCAGCCTGACCATTCCCTTGTGCATAATAAGGTGTTGAATGAGAGAGCTGTATATTGAATTGGCTTGCAAAGGCCTGAACTTGTGCTCCAAAGAACACTGAGCCTCTGTCCGCCACAAAATGCTCCGGTGTTCCAAACCTATGAATAATCTTTTTCCTTCATAACTTTGATCACATCCTGTTGATCCACAGATTTCAATGGAAAGGCCTCTACCCACTTTGTAAAATAATCCGTGGCTACCAAAATGAATCGGTGCTGTTTCGATGAAGGGGGGTAAATCATCCCAATTATATCCAAAGCCTAGCCTCTAAAAGGCCACAACTTTACTACGGCTTGATAATCTGTCGCAGGTGTGTGATGTACTGGGCCATGAGCTTGACAAGGCTGGCAGCCCTTAGAAAAATGTATACAATCCTCTAAGATAGTGGGCCAATAATAACCATACCTTCTAATCAGTCACCTCATCTTTATACCGGACTGATGTGCTCCACAAATCCCTTCGTGGACTTCTGCCATTAACTTCATGGCCTCGGTATGGCATAAGCATCTCAATAACAAATCATCTTCGAGACCTTTCTTGTATAACTCATCCCCAAGAAGAACATAACTCAATGCTCTTCTCCTAACCTTCCTACTAGCTCCCAAATGTGGCCGTTTTAGGTAAGCAATGATAGGATCCCGCCAATCCTCCTTACCTTCCTCTTCTTCTTCAACTGGAAGGTCTGAGACAAATACCTCTAGGCCTAAACCTCTTCTCCTTACAGAAGGGAGTAGTCTTTTCTGTACCGTAATGATCTTATGAAGAGTCTCTGGTGATAGCTTCAGGCCCGTTGAGGCCTGAGCCAAGCTGTTTGCTTCAGTATTCATACTTCTTGAGACATGTTTGACAGTTACGTTATCAAAGTCTTGAATTAACTACACCGCTGCCATGTAGTAAGGAGCTAGCTCCTCACTATAGCATTTAAACATCCCCACCAAATGGTTGATTACAAGGTTTGAGTCTCCTAAAACCCTTACTTCTCTGGCCTCAAGATCCCTTAGGATCTCAAAGCCTATTACCACTGCTTCATATTCAGCTTGATTATTTGCACATGGAAAATCAAATTGAAAAGATAGCTCTGTTCTCAGGCCTTGAGGAGAAATAATGATAATTCCACAGCCTGAGACCATTTGAGTTTTTGATCCATCAAAGAGAAAAGTCCAATGAGTGAGTGAGATTTCAAATGTGCTCAACCCTGTATCAGATTCTTTGTCGATATCCACGCAAGGATGATCAGCAAGAAAATCTGCTAAGGCTTGACCCTTTATAGCCTTTTGAGGGACATATTGAAAACTGAACTCCATTAAAGCCAAAGACCATTTGCCTATTCGGCCTCGCATGATTGGCCGAGAAAGCAGGTACTTAATAAGGTCTGTTTGACTCATTATGTAAACCACAACGGGAAGCATGTAGTGCCTCAATTTTATTGCTGCAAAGCAAAAAGCAAGGCACAACTGTTCAATAGGAGTATATCTCCTTTCACAAGGAGTTAACAGCCTACTTAAATAATACACAGCTTGCTCTTTCCCTTGCTCGTTGTCTTGTGCTAAAAGGCATCCAATAGAACCTTCTGCAGCTGAAATGTAGAGCTTTAAAGGCTTGTTCTTGATGGGAGGCATAAGGACTGTAGCCCTTGCTAAGTAGCCTTTGATCTCGTCAAAGGCCTTCTGATGGCTTGCCTCCTGAACAAAAGCATCTTGATCCTTTAGCTTCAAAAGTTGAGAGAAGACCTGAACCTTTCCTGCAAGATTTGAGATGAACCTTCTTAAAAAGTTGAATGATCCCAAGAGCTTCTGCAACTCCTTCTTGGTAGTAGGAGACTTTGCTTCTATGATTGCCTTGGCCTTATTCTTATCAATCTCAATCCCTCTATTGTGAACCAAAAACCCTAGGAACTTGCCTGCGGAGACTTTGAAGGCACATTTTAGGGGTTCACCTTCAAGTCGAATTGTTGTATTCTCAAGAACGACCTCCTCAAGTGTTCCAAGTGTTCTTCATAGGACTGAGATTTGACCACTATGTCATCGATGTAGATCTCCATGAAACGGCCAATAAAGTCATGAAAAATAGCATTCATTGCTCGTTGAAATGAAGCACCAGCATTCTTTAGGCCAAAGGGCATCATGACCCACTTGAAGGTTCCCAAAGCTTCGGGACACCGAAAAGCAGTCTTAGCCATATCGGCCTCATCAATGAAGATCTGATTATATCCGAAATGACTATCCATAAAGGACAAAACCCTATGACCAGAGGCCCCATCTACCAAAAGATCTGCAACTGGCATTGGATACTTGTCCTTCAGGGAAGCCAAATTCAGATTTCTGAAGTCCACACAGACCCTGATCTTGCCATTCTTCGTAAGGACTGGTTCGACATTAGAAAGCCAAGTAACATACCTAGCCGTTCGTATAAACCCAGCATTGAAAATGCGTTCGATCTCATCTTTCACTTACAAGTAGACCTCATTAGACATCCTCCTTGGTGGCTATTTGAAAGGCCTGAATCCTGGCTGAATAGGTAACTTAAGTTCCACCAAATCTCTAGACAGGCCTGGGAGTTCGTCAAAATTCCAGGCAAAACAAGACCTGAATTCTGTTAAGAGCTGAATGAGCTTTTCTTTCACATCCTTTGGCAAAAGTTGACTAATATATACAGGCCTAGGATTTTCTGAATTTCCTAGGTTAACTTCTTCCAAAGGATCTTGAACATCAGCTTTCTAGTCGTCTAACTTGGCAGGAGCTGCCTCCAAGTCTTCCAACCCGATCTCATCCAAATCCTCCTCCAAATTGTCATCTTCATTGATTACTTCGGCCGAACAGGCCGAATAATCTTCTTCTTCCTGCTCTTGTTCTTCTTTAAGCCTTTCTTTGAGTAAATAGGAATCAAACTTTGTCAACGTAACCAACAAGGCCATGTCCTTCTCTTTTTCTGAAGGCCTTACTGACATTTAAATGATCGTTTGGTTGAAGCTGTAATCGACCTATTTGACTCCGTGATCATTGGGCCGATTAACTCTTGGTATAGTGCCTTCACCTCCTCTACCGACTTGTGAGCAGAAACAGGTACAA
Organism: Rhododendron ovatum; assembly: GCA_019656835.1. Classification (NCBI taxonomy): domain Eukaryota; kingdom Viridiplantae; phylum Streptophyta; class Magnoliopsida; order Ericales; family Ericaceae; genus Rhododendron; species Rhododendron ovatum. The sequence goes on from CM033800.1 coordinate 10,606,263, forward strand.
TCTTGTGATGGCCATACTTATCCAGGCCTGCCACTTTCATTGGGTTGACATCTTCGTCGTATAATCTTGCCTCAGCATGATTGGTTGAGGCATGAAAAGGTCTACGATCTACCCATATTACCTCCACATCTTCTTGATTCCAAAAAATCATACATTGGTGCAAGATTGATGGCACGGCCAAGCAAGCGTGAATCCAATCCCTTCCCAACAAGATGTTGAATGAAGATCGTGAATTTACTACAAAGAAAGGAGTTGTGAGCGTCTTTGACCTAACCGTTAAATTCATGATCAAAATTCCTTGACAGATTGTTTCTTGTCTAGTGAAGTCAGTCAAAGTAGCGGTTGATGAAACCAGGTCTTTATTTGTTTTGCCTAGCTTGAGCATGGTAGATCTAGGCATGAGATTAGCTGCCGAACCATTATCAACAAGGACTCAATTGATTGGCATTCCGTCCATACATCCTGAGATATACAGAGGCTTTTCAAATATCACGCTTGCTGCTCGGTCTTCCGTGGAATTCTCATCCTCATCCTTCAATATTATCACCGAAGGCCCACCTCCATTCAGACCTGAATTGAAGGATTCCTTTAGTATTTCAGCGGTTTCACCCATTTCTACCACGTCACCCTCCATAGCAGTAAGCTTGTTGTCTTTCACCTCTAATTCAGATGGAAGAAAGACAACCATGTTGCATGGCATCCTTGAAGCCTGTCCAGGCCTGAATTCTTTGGCCTGTGGATTCAAGCGTGGCTTGCTCCCAGAGTCCTGTTTCTTTGACTTAAGAGCTTCCTTCTTCAATAAAGTAACCTGCCTTGGAGGAGGCCTAATTCTAGCCTCCTCAAGGGTTTTTTCCAGTAAAGCCTTCTTCTCAAACCGAGGAACCTGCTCTAAAGATGAACCGGCCACCTCTTTGTACGTTCTCTCCAAGGGCTTGTGTTCGTTCCTAAGCTTGACTGGTTCGACCTTTAACTTTTCTGTAGGTAACTCCATCACCTTTTCCTTACTGGGGTCATCTTCTTCCAACATGTCCCCAAGCAAATCTTCTTCTTCCTAAGCCCTTCTTACCGCCTGCCTAAATCGTTGGCGGAGTCTTTTTTGAGACCGGGACAATGGTAGTTGTGGAGTGGGAAACTTAGGATGTTTAACTTTATGCCACTCATTTAGAGGAATGACAGGAGGTTTAACGGTCCTAGACCTGCCTTTGGATGGGGCTGAAATTCTGAGATTGTTGAGCTCATCTTCAATCTCCACCACACCTGGCTGGATTTTGTTGAATACCGATTCCCGTTTGATCTGGATCTATTTTTGTTTAAGCCTGCGTATCTCTGCAGGGCTGACTTCATTTCTGCCCACGATTATGCTCTTCAACACAGGTCTGGATGGAACTGCATGATGCCCACATTCGGTGCACACCAATGAGCAACTCGGTTTCTCTGGTTTTCTGACTCCTTCAGGCCTTAACCACCAGGACTTCTTCTTTTCGAACTTCCTCACCCTTTCAAGAGTGAAATCTTGCTCATAATACGAATCCCAGTAGTTGTCTGATTTAGGTCTGAATGCCGCTCTGGAAGGTGCCCCCAGGCTTACTTTAGGCCTAGGTGCAGTCCTGGGCATGGACCTCATATTCACCGAAACCATGTTTGTGCTTAGGCCTGAAGGAAATGGGTTACCATCGACTCCCATGGCTTGCTTGTCCTTTTTGGGAAACTTAAATTCTCTCCGGTCAATCTTGTCTTGAATGTCATTTCTAAACACAAAGCAATTATTTGTTGAATGACTCCAAGAATTATGATACTTACAGTATTCTTTGCCCTTTAGCTCATCCAATGCTGGGATCTTGTGGCCAAAGGGCAACTTCAACAATTTGTTCGCCACGAGCTGATCAAAAATAGCCTCCGCCTTGCTGATGTCAAAGGTATAGGCCTTGGTCAGCATATTAGACGCTTCTTGGATCTGTTGTTTCGTAGGTTCCATCTTGACGAAGGCCTTGCAGACATAAGGCTTTCTATTGACGATCTCAGCCACATTGACATCGACACTAGCCTCTGTCTCAACCGTGGCAACATCATAATTAGGGTCCTGATAGTACGTCCCCTTGGAAGCTGCCTTTTTGTCCTTCTCCTCTTCCAGAAGCTTTTTATAACGCGAGGCCTTTGCAGACAGTTCAAACAGGTCTCGAAATTCTGTACCGTGATACTTCTTCTTGAATTCAAAGTCCAAGCCGTTCAGTGCTAAACGCACATACTCAGCCTCGGGCAAAGGAATCTTACACTTGAAACGTGCTATCTTGAATCGTGAAAGATAGGATTCCACGCCTTCTTGTGGAAGTTGACGATAGTGTGACAAATCCGCCATCGTGATCTTTGGTTCAACCCTATAAAACTGTTGGTGGAACATCTCCTCGAGCTGAGCCCAGGTCTGGACAGAGTTGGGTGGCAGATTGATATACCAAGTGAAGGCTATTGCTGTCAAAGAATTCGGAAAAAGTCTTAACTTGAGTTTGTCATTCGTTCCAACTTCTCCACACTACACCTGAAACCGAGCAATGTGTTCCACCGTGGACTGCATATTCTCCCCTGTGAAGGTCTGAAATTCAGGAACACGATATTCCTTGGGAAAAGGCTCTCCGTCAACCTCTTCTGTATGGGGCTTCCTGTACATGGGTCTGCCCACAGGCCTGAATCCAGGCCCTAACTATTCTTGAAGCAAATCCAGGACTTGATCTCTCCCAATCATGTTTGGCATTGGAGGCGGCTGTGGGCTTGCCTCCTGTGCCTGCAGATTCACGCTTGGGTTTGCCCCCTGAGTCTCTGGGACTGAATGGGCATGAGACACATTCTTATCTTTAGCAGTACCTTGTCCTCCGTGAGGAGGCCTTTTGTCTGCCTTTTCAGGCCTGTTTTGGTGCTCCACCAAAATGGCCCTCTGTTCCTTGTTCATTGGAAGAGTCGGTTCTCTTCCAATAACCACTCTTTTAGCCTTTTCTCCTGCCGGTGCAGGACTGTTTGACGAAGAAGCCTGATAGAACACTTGTGGTGGTGGTGGTAATGGGTCCTTCAGACTTGTCTGTTCATGGCCGTTGCCATAAACTCTGAACTGTGGTAGAACTTGTTGCTGAGGGACGAGTGGCAGCCTTTCTGTCAATGTGGCAATCATGTTATTGATTGCTAGAGTCAAAGGCTCTATGGACTGAGACATCGTTTATGACACGGTGTGAGAAATCTCTTGTCCTGCAAAAAACATATAATTCTTGACACTATCCGTAGCGTCATGGAGATCTTGTGCACTGAGTTGAGGAGCAGCCTCCTCGAGCAGCGGAACGTCAACAGCAACTCCTTCAGGGCTGCCTGGAGGATTGGGCAGTGTTGGATCCGACGATGGTGGATCTGGTTGCAGCTGTTGATTCTTCTTTGGCGGCATGATAGAACCTTTGAACGACTAATGTCCCACCGGGCGTGCCAAAGAAAACTCTCGTTTTTGGCAAAGGCGTGGGTGCGTAGTGCGCAGGCGTGCCGAGACTTGTAGCGCCTAACTTTTGATGAAGATTCCCGTGAATCTTGACTTCTAACGTATGAGCGATTGTGTGTGACCCAAAGGTTAAAGATCACAATGTGGTTCGTTGCTTGCCACACGGTCGTGGACTTAAAATTTCCTAGTCGTATAGGAAATGGACGTAAAAACGTGAACTTTATTACTCCGGGATAATAAAGTTTGGTTACAAGAAAAGTAAAAATCCAAACTACTTGAAAAAGTGAGTTTGAATGGGGTTTGAGCACGAGGTACTCGATAGACAACTTTGCTGAAAGTAGGAAAGTATGCTTCGCTAGGAAGGCTTTTATTGTAAGCGTTGAGCTTTGATTGGTGTTGGACCCGTTTTTTATCTTCGATTCTGTTATAAATAGGCGTTGCAACATACTGATTCAGGCTTGAATCCGAATTCTGCATTGCACCATTAGCTGACATGTGTTTCATGATTACCCCACTTTTCATGCATGTTTGATCATGGGCAGTTTTCAGAGGTTTTGAGCAGTTACCAAGGTCATGGGTGACGTGACAGTCTCCCCACTATCCCTCTCTTTGTGCTAGCTTGACACATGGCCAATTGACTAAGTCAATTGGCCTTTGAACTTGGAGGGAAATAACCACCAGCAATAGCAATTGAATCCCTAAATCCGTGGGCTGCACCATGCGGACCAAATCAGCAGTTCTTTAGTGGGCCCAACCGTGGGCCACCTTCCCAAAAGATCTTGGGCTGCATTCCTCAAATGGGCCGCATGTTTCTTGGGCCCAAATGAAAAATACCCACGGCCCAAGATTTACCCAATCAATTACTTAACTTTCGGCCCAAATTAATTAAGGAATTAATTAGAAATCCAATCACGATTAGTTCGATCCGCGGTGCTAAAAACGGGTGTAAACACGTTGTCCGATCATTTTTCATTAGGGTTGTAGATAAACATACTTACGATTTTCTTAACGAAATATCTCTCTCTCTCTCTCTCTCTCTCTCTCATTTCAAGAGCATGAGTAATAAGTGCCTCTCTGTATTGAATTCCTGAATTCACCACTGCAGTCCGATATCATTTTTTTATTTATTAAGGAAGTCAAGTGATTTACAAGTTCAAGAAATAAAGACGTACTTACAATTTTCTCAACCAAATCTCTCTCTCTAGATGGAGCCAGGGCTGACAAGTGCGGGCGGCCCCCATTGCAACAAATTTATGAGAAAGTACTCCCTCCGTCCCATTTTTAGTGTCCAAAATTCCCCTTTTTTGTGTCCCAAAATGATCGTCCATTTGAAAAGACAAAGGCACAACATTCTTTATTTTTCCCTTTTTGCCCCTCTCTCAATTGTCAGAAAGTGTGGAAAGTTTGAGTTTGACATATGACCTTTGGAAGAGGGAAATTTGAATTTTAAATTTTGTATGCCTTTTTTAGGACTTGGCTGACTTGTTAGTACACCACAATTTACCAACACAAGGATTAATATCCCTCAAGTTTCTGACTGCGCCTTGCGCAGGCGTGCCGAGACTTGTAGCGCCTAACTTTTGATGAAGATTCCCGTGAATCTTGACTTCTAACGTATGAGCGATTGTGTGTGACCCAAAGGTTAAAGATCACAATGTGGTTCGTTGCTTGCCACACGGTCGTGGACTTAAAATTTCCTAGTCGTATAGGAAATGGACGTAAAAACGTGAACTTTATTACTCCGGGATAATAAAGTTTGGTTACAAGAAAAGTAAAAATCCAAACTACTTGAAAAAGTGAGTTTGAATGGGGTTTGAGCACGAGGTACTCGATAGACAACTTTGCTGAAAGTAGGAAAGTATGCTTCGCTAGGAAGGCTTTTATTGTAAGCGTTGAGCTTTGATTGGTGTTGGACCCGTTTTTTATCTTCGATTCTGTTATAAATAGGCGCTGCAACATACTGATTCAGGCTTGAATCCGAATTCTGCATTGCACCATTAGCTGACATGTGTTTCATGATTACCCCACTTTTCATGCATGTTTGATCATGGGCAGTTTTCAGAGGTTTTGAGCAGTTACCAAGGTCATGGGTGACGTGGCCGTCTCCCCACTATCCCTCTCTTTGTGCTAGCTTGACACATGGCCAATTGACTAAGTCAATTGGCCTTTGAACTTGGAGGGAAATAACCACCAGCAATAGCAATTGAATCCCTAAATCCGTGGGCTGCACCATGCGGACCAAATCAGCAGTTCTTTAGTGGGCCCAACCGTGGGCCACCTTCCTAAAAGATCTAGGGCTGCATTCCTCAAATGGGCCGCATGTTTCTTGGGCCCAAATGAAAAATACCCACGGCCCAAGATTTACCCAATCAATTACTTAACTTTCGGCCCAAATTAATTAAGGAATTAATTAGAAATCCAATCACGATTAGTTCGATCCGCGGTGCTAAAAACGGGTGTAAACACGTTGTCCGATCATTTTTCATTATGGTTGTAGATAAACATACTTACGGTTTTCTTAACGAAATATCTCTCTCTCTCTCTCTCTCTCTCTCTCTCTCTCTCTCATTTCAAGAGCATGAGTAATAAGTGCCTCTCTGTATTGAATTCCTGAATTCACCACTGCAGTCCGATATCATTTTTTTATTTATTAAGGAAGTCAAGTGATTTACAAGTTCAAGAAATAAAGACGTACTTACAATTTTCTCTACCAAATCTCTCTCTCTAGATGGAGCCAGGGCTGACAAGTGCGGGCGGCCCCCATTGCAACAAATTTATGAGAAAGTACTCCCTCCGTCCCATTTTTATTGTCCAAAATTCCCCTTTTTTGTGTCCCAAAATGATCGTCCATTTGAAAAGACAAAGGCACAACATTCTTTATTTTTCCCTTTTTGCCCCTCTCTCAATTGTCAGAAAGTGTGGAAAGTTTGAGTTTGACATTTGACCTTTGGAAGAGGGAAAATTGAATTTTAAATTTTGTATGCCTTTTTTAGGACTTGGCTGACTTGTTAGTACACCACAATTTACCAACACAAGGATTAATATCCCTCAAGTTTCTGACTGCGCCTTGCGCAGGCGTGCCGAGACTTGTAGCGCCTAACTTTTGATGAAGATTCCCGTGAATCTTGACTTCTAACGTATGAGCGATTGTGTGTGACCCAAAGGTTAAAGATCACAATGTGGTTCGTTGCTTGCCACACGGTCGTGGACTTAAAATTTCCTAGTCGTATAGGAAATGGACGTAAAAACGTGAACTTTATTACTCCGGGATAATAAAGTTTGGTTACAAGAAAAGTAAAAATCCAAACTACTTGAAAAAGTGAGTTTGAATGGGGTTTGAGCACGAGGTACTCGATAGACAACTTTGCTGAAAGTAGGAAAGTATGCTTCGCTAGGAAGGCTTTTATTGTAAGCGTTGAGCTTTGATTGGTGTTGGACCCGTTTTTTATCTTCGATTCTGTTATAAATAGGCGTTGCAACATACTGATTCAGGCTTGAATCCGAATTCTGCATTGCACCATTAGCTGACATGTGTTTCATGATTACCCCACTTTTCATGCATGTTTGATCATGGGCAGTTTTCAGAGGTTTTGAGCAGTTACCAAGGTCATGGGTGACGTGACAGTCTCCCCACTATCCCTCTCTTTGTGCTAGCTTGACACATGGCCAATTGACTAAGTCAATTGGCCTTTGAACTTGGAGGGAAATAACCACCAGCAATAGCAATTGAATCCCTAAATCCGTGGGCTGCACCATGCGGACCAAATCAGCAGTTCTTTAGTGGGCCCAACCGTGGGCCACCTTCCCAAAAGATCTTGGGCTGCATTCCTCAAATGGGCCGCATGTTTCTTGGGCCCAAATGAAAAATACCCACGGCCCAAGATTTACCCAATCAATTACTTAACTTTCGGCCCAAATTAATTAAGGAATTAATTAGAAATCCAATCACGATTAGTTCGATCCGCGGTGCTAAAAACGGGTGTAAACACGTTGTCCGATCATTTTTCATTAGGGTTGTAGATAAACATACTTACGATTTTCTTAACGAAATATCTCTCTCTCTCTCTCTCTCTCTCTCTCATTTCAAGAGCATGAGTAATAAGTGCCTCTCTGTATTGAATTCCTGAATTCACCACTGCAGTCCGATATCATTTTTTTATTTATTAAGGAAGTCAAGTGATTTACAAGTTCAAGAAATAAAGACGTACTTACAATTTTCTCAACCAAATCTCTCTCTCTAGATGGAGCCAGGGCTGACAAGTGCGGGCGGCCCCCATTGCAACAAATTTATGAGAAAGTACTCCCTCCGTCCCATTTTTAGTGTCCAAAATTCCCCTTTTTTGTGTCCCAAAATGATCGTCCATTTGAAAAGACAAAGGCACAACATTCTTTATTTTTCCCTTTTTGCCCCTCTCTCAATTGTCAGAAAGTGTGGAAAGTTTGAGTTTGACATATGACCTTTGGAAGAGGGAAATTTGAATTTTAAATTTTGTATGCCTTTTTTAGGACTTGGCTGACTTGTTAGTACACCACAATTTACCAACACAAGGATTAATATCCCTCAAGTTTCTGACTGCGCCTTGCGCAGGCGTGCCGAGACTTGTAGCGCCTAACTTTTGATGAAGATTCCCGTGAATCTTGACTTCTAACGTATGAGCGATTGTGTGTGACCCAAAGGTTAAAGATCACAATGTGGTTCGTTGCTTGCCACACGGTCGTGGACTTAAAATTTCCTAGTCGTATAGGAAATGGACGTAAAAACGTGAACTTTATTACTCCGGGATAATAAAGTTTGGTTACAAGAAAAGTAAAAATCCAAACTACTTGAAAAAGTGAGTTTGAATGGGGTTTGAGCACGAGGTACTCGATAGACAACTTTGCTGAAAGTAGGAAAGTATGCTTCGCTAGGAAGGCTTTTATTGTAAGCGTTGAGCTTTGATTGGTGTTGGACCCGTTTTTTATCTTCGATTCTGTTATAAATAGGCGCTGCAACATACTGATTCAGGCTTGAATCCGAATTCTGCATTGCACCATTAGCTGACATGTGTTTCATGATTACCCCACTTTTCATGCATGTTTGATCATGGGCAGTTTTCAGAGGTTTTGAGCAGTTACCAAGGTCATGGGTGACGTGGCCGTCTCCCCACTATCCCTCTCTTTGTGCTAGCTTGACACATGGCCAATTGACTAAGTCAATTGGCCTTTGAACTTGGAGGGAAATAACCACCAGCAATAGCAATTGAATCCCTAAATCCGTGGGCTGCACCATGCGGACCAAATCAGCAGTTCTTTAGTGGGCCCAACCGTGGGCCACCTTCCTAAAAGATCTAGGGCTGCATTCCTCAAATGGGCCGCATGTTTCTTGGGCCCAAATGAAAAATACCCACGGCCCAAGATTTACCCAATCAATTACTTAACTTTCGGCCCAAATTAATTAAGGAATTAATTAGAAATCCAATCACGATTAGTTCGATCCGCGGTGCTAAAAACGGGTGTAAACACGTTGTCCGATCATTTTTCATTATGGTTGTAGATAAACATACTTACGGTTTTCTTAACGAAATATCTCTCTCTCTCTCTCTCTCTCTCTCTCTCTCTCTCTCATTTCAAGAGCATGAGTAATAAGTGCCTCTCTGTATTGAATTCCTGAATTCACCACTGCAGTCCGATATCATTTTTTTATTTATTAAGGAAGTCAAGTGATTTACAAGTTCAAGAAATAAAGACGTACTTACAATTTTCTCTACCAAATCTCTCTCTCTAGATGGAGCCAGGGCTGACAAGTGCGGGCGGCCCCCATTGCAACAAATTTATGAGAAAGTACTCCCTCCGTCCCATTTTTATTGTCCAAAATTCCCCTTTTTTGTGTCCCAAAATGATCGTCCATTTGAAAAGACAAAGGCACAACATTCTTTATTTTTCCCTTTTTGCCCCTCTCTCAATTGTCAGAAAGTGTGGAAAGTTTGAGTTTGACATTTGACCTTTGGAAGAGGGAAAATTGAATTTTAAATTTTGTATGCCTTTTTTAGGACTTGGCTGACTTGTTAGTACACCACAATTTACCAACACAAGGATTAATATCCCTCAAGTTTCTGACTGCGCCTTGCGCAGGCGTGCCGAGACTTGTAGCGCCTAACTTTTGATGAAGATTCCCGTGAATCTTGACTTCTAACGTATGAGCGATTGTGTGTGACCCAAAGGTTAAAGATCACAATGTGGTTCGTTGCTTGCCACACGGTCGTGGACTTAAAATTTCCTAGTCGTATAGGAAATGGACGTAAAAACGTGAACTTTATTACTCCGGGATAATAAAGTTTGGTTACAAGAAAAGTAAAAATCCAAACTACTTGAAAAAGTGAGTTTGAATGGGGTTTGAGCACGAGGTACTCGATAGACAACTTTGCTGAAAGTAGGAAAGTATGCTTCGCTAGGAAGGCTTTTATTGTAAGCGTTGAGCTTTGATTGGTGTTGGACCCGTTTTTTATCTTCGATTCTGTTATAAATAGGCGCTGCAACATACTGATTCAGGCTTGAATCCGAATTCTGCATTGCACCATTAGCTGACATGTGTTTCATGATTACCCCACTTTTCATGCATGTTTGATCATGGGCAGTTTTCAGAGGTTTTGAGCAGTTACCAAGGTCATGGGTGACGTGGCAGTCTCCCCACTATCCTTCTCTTTGTGCTAGCTTGACACATGGCCAATTGACTAAGTCAATTGGCCTTTGAACTTGGAGGGAAATAACCACCAGCAATAGCAATTGAATCCCTAAATCCGTGGGCTGCACCATGCGGACCAAATCAGCAGTTCTTTAGTGGGCCCAACCGTGGGTCACCTTCCCAAAAGATCTTGGGCTGCATTCCTCAAATGGACCGCATGTTTCTTGGGCCCAAATGAAAAATACCCACGGCCCAAGATTTACCCAATCAATTACTCAACTTTCGGCCCAAATTAATTAAGGAATTAATTAGAAATACAATCACGATTAGTTCGATCCGCGGTGCTAAAAACGGGTGTAAACACGTTGTCCGATCATTTTTCATTATGGTTGTAGATAAACATACTTACGGTTTTCTTAACGAAATATCTCTCTCTCTCTCTCTCTCTCTCTCTCTCTCTCTCTCTCTCTCATTTCAAGAGCATGAGTAATAAGTGCCTCTCTGTATTGAATTCCTGAATTCACCACTGCAGTCCGATATCATTTTTTTATTTATTAAGGAAGTCAAGTGATTTACAAGTTCAAGAAATAAAGACATACTTACAATTTTCTCTGCCAAATCTCTCTCTCTAGATGGAGCCAGGGCTGACAAGTGCGGGCGGCCCCCATTGCAACAAATTTATGAGAAAGTACTCCCTCCGTCCCATTTTTATTGTCCAAAATTCCCCTTTTTTGTGTCCCAAAATGATCGTCCATTTGAAAAGACAAAGGCACAACATTCTTTATTTTTCCCTTTTTGCCCCTCTCTCAATTGTCAGAAAGTGTGGAAAGTTTGAGTTTGACATTTGACCTTTGGAAGAGGGAAAATTGAATTTTAAATTTTGTATGCCTTTTTTAGGACTTGGCTGACTTGTTAGTACACCACAATTTACCAACACAAGGATTAATATCCCTCAAGTTTCTGACTGCGCCAGATTCCCATCAACTCCAAAAATTTATCAAGGGTATTATTGGAAATGTGAAATCTTGAAAGGATAATCATGATGTTCCCTTAAATTTGTAGTATTCCGAGATTGGACGATGAAAATGGGACGGAGGGAGTACTATTTTTAATTACGATGAAACTCTCTAACTTCGCCACCAATACTAGATTAATTGTGTCATATTTTTTAGATTATAACTAGCTCAAATAAGTGACCCAAATCTAATTTTATTTACTTCAGTGAAAAGAAAATATATACAAATCTAAAGCGAGAAAAAAATTAGATATTTAGACTTCAATCCAAACTCTTTCTTTATTGGAAGAAAACATATATAATGATGAAATAAAACACAAAAAGATATTAATTTGCTCAGAACATCTTTAGATCTTCGAGATAACTATACATACGTCCTTAAATATTATCCTATTGAATGACTTCACCAGTGGAAGATAGACGACAGTTGAAATTTGAGTAGAAAATTATTAAGTTCGATGTTTCTAATTAAGCATCATGGGTTTTAAAATCTTAATTAATTACCACCATTTCACAGTTGTGTCAAGTTTTAAACAAAACAACAAAATCTATGTACAGATTTTGCAATATAGGACATAGAATGAATTTTTGACAAGTTTATGGATCACATAGATTGAGAACGGCATTGCTAGAGATCTTGATATTGATTTTATCATAGATAATTATAACACAATATATAAAAGAACGTCGAGCACAATTCAAGATGTCTTAATTTAATAAATATACGCATTGAGTAGAGAATCCAATTTTTTTTTTATTGTACTTTATGCGCATGTGAGTAGCATATATCGTTTGTCGGATAGCTAGGTTTGGATTTGTTTCAGGTGATAAAATTATTTGTATCGTAGTTCATCTTTCTATTTTGTTTTTAGTATATATACATATTCGCCGCAATTAAATTAAAATTCTGGCTTCGTCCTTTTTTTTTTATGCACTCAAAAGTGGTTATTTCTCAAAATACTTGGGTAAAAGTGCCAAAATTTTACCTTTCCGATTCGTCTCGTCGAGACGAATTAATACCCCAAAAAAGTTTGGTGCAAAACTAACAAATGCGAAAAAAATTCAAATACGGACAATTTTCAAATTTAAGTTAAATTGAAGTTAAGTCTAAAAGAACAGAGCCTCTATGTCTAATTTGGACACCACGTGACAGTGCCCCAAGACTCTTCACTACACATTGTTGTGACATTCTTGTGGGATCCTTACGCTTAATCTCAGACCCCACATAAATATATTGTTGAAGAGAGGCTTGGGGAACCACTTGACGGTGTCCCGAAGGGCATTGAATAATTTTTCAGTAATTCTGCTCTCCCAGAAAGGGGAGCCCACAACTTTCCCAGGAACCTGTTGCAACTGCACCTCATCTTGTGTGGGTCCGGCCCACCAAATGCATTTATTTTCTTGAAGTAGGGTAGTAAACGAGCCGAGCCAAGTATTATTGTGTTTGAGCTTGACTCGTTTATTAAGCCGAAAACTTGAACTCGAGATCGGCTGTAAACAAGCGGAGCAGTTGATGAGGCGAGCTTGATATATGCATAAATGAGCCTCTATAAACGAGTTCAGCCTATTTTTTAGGGAGGAGCCGAGCTTTGGAGTGTGAAGCACGACTCGTTTACAGAGCGAGCCCAAAACTTGGCCTCGAACTCGGCTCGATTATTAAATCAGTTGAGACTAGTTGAACCCTAACGGGCTGAGTCTCGGCCTCCTCGCAAGTAGCTCGGTTGGTTTGCAGCAGCTATATCCTTCTGTACTTTTGTATCGAGTCAGCGGAAAGCACAGTTTTCTCCATGAAGAAAAACAAGACCGATTGCACTTTACACTCTCGCATTTCCTCACTGCCCGCTTGTCACAGCCTGCCACCGTCGGCTCTTCTTGCCGCTAACAACTTCTCATCTTCCCAAGTCCCAACTGTTGGAATTTGGGCCTGGTCGGGAGCCAACTAGTCGCACATATGGGTATGACACAGTGACTCATTTAATAGAGTTCATCTTATCTCTACAATAAGATGGAGGAGTAGCACACGAACTCTATGTTACGATCCTAATGTCCCATATCGGCTAAGTACTGGCCATGTGCACAGGGGCGGCCCAAGGTATTTGGATGCCTTAGGCCAAATGGTGGAATAGTGCCCTACATAAATTTTCTAATTTAAAAATAATAAACAGAAATACTTTTCTATATATAATTTTCATTCATACTATTCAACATGGTAAATATTTCGGCATTAATAGCTTGTGCGGTTGCAATAATATTCGGTGGACTCAGGTTTGAATCACGGCAACCCCAATTTGTGTGGTAGGAGGAAATTTTTTTTGGCAAAAGACACTACCAAAAAGTAGTCTACTAGGATTTGAACCTAAGCATCTTATGTAAAAGAGTAAAAATTTTACCATTGAACTACCAAAGGAGTTTGTATTATAATTGTACACAGAAAATATATATATATATATAGGAAAGGGTGCACCATTTTTTGCCCAAAATGTGGAGGCCCAAGGCGGCGGCCTTGCCTTCCCATTGGGCCGGCCCTGCATGTGCATATAAGCTATTGGGCACCATTTCCTTGTAAGCCAGTTTTTAAGAATGAGTTCTACCCAAGAGTTTGTATCATTGGTATCAGAGCCAGCCGCCACGTTGCAATTTGACCTGCAGAGGGGGCGACCTATAGGCGGGATTAAAATACTTAAAAGTATTGCATACTGATAGGTGGGTGGAGCTGCCAAAAAAAGAGAAAGGGCTACCATCGGGTCAGTGTCGATCGAGTGGGCCGCCGTGGACGTCGGTTGTGGAGCGTGGTGGTATGTTACGATCCTAATGTCCCATATCGGCTAAGTACCAGCCATGCGTATATAAGCTCTTGAGCACCCTTTCCTTGTAACCCGGTTTTCAAGGGTGAGTTCTACCCAAGAGTTTGTATCACTCTATCTCCTAGTGAGATTCGAATTTGTACACATCCAGGATGCTTCTCTATTTTTTAACTCCTACATGTAAACACAAAATTAGATACGTAGAAAATTAGTAGAACAAAGGTTCTCTCTCTGTTTTGTCTACAACTCAAGCTTTTGTACCATGGAACTGAGGGTGATACATGAAACTCGTTGTATCAGTCCATTGCTAGGAGATTGTTGCGGTTCATAGATCGACGTTCGGGGTTTGTAAATCATCCTCCAAAAATCTGGTTCCAGGTTAAAACTGAAGAGAGGTAACCCGACCACCCACTTCTGCATTCGTAATATATATTGTTTACATCAACCTTCCAAGAAACTTGTACATCTCGGACTCGGAGAATTGGAATGCATCCCGTGAACCTTAGGCTAGAAAACAGTCAGAGCCACAAATCTGCATGCACCAAGTAAAATCCCTAAAGCCCGAAAGTGGCAAACAAAACCTTTTAAGTCCAGAAATGCCAAATTTTCTATAGAATCCCAAATTGGTTATAAAAGAAAGCTTCGGCCACAATGATAGATCTGGAAATGACAAACCGCGAGCGATGTGTTCTGTTAAAGAAAATGCCGAACGAGTTAGAGATAGACTGGCATGGGTTGCGTTCCATGAAAGAAGATGAATTCCATGAAAGAAAGTTCCACCCACCAAAATGTGCCATATATGGAATTGGTGTTATTGCCGATGGTATCTTGTAGCCTCAATGTTCCACCTTTAAATGGAATCACTCACCTAACTACATATACCAATCCATCCATGAATAGAGTATTACTTGAAATCTTTGTTTGGTAAGTTTACAAGCTTCTCCATCTTTTTTCACAGATTGCTTCTCTCAGCATTAATCTAGGAAAAGAAATGCACAGAAAATATCATACTCCCTCCATCCAAAATTGTTGCCCCTGTTCTAGGCATCCAACTTTTTATACGTAATTGTATGCAGAAAAGGAAAGAAGTACAAACTTTTCTTTTAAATTGGCCTTTGTTTTGAGAGTTTTGGACAACCAAAAAAAAAAAAAAGGAGCAAAATTTTGGGACAGGGGATTAGCCAATTTTTTTTTTTTTGGTTCGACGGTCATAGGTGTACAAATCAACTTACACGCAACTGATCAACTAATCTTCTCCCTAGTCCGGTCAAAGGCATGCCATTTACATCATAGTATTGCATCCTTTCCTTATTCCAAGCATTTGAACTTATAGAAGCAGAAACAATTTCAATATCAAAAAGACAGAAATTTCATTGCATCTTCAAACAGTAGCACACGCAATTTTCACTGAACATGTAGTCGATTCCAAAGCTCAATTTTGCATTACATTCCATGCACTAAACAACCACACAAGTTCAAATAATGCTCTTCACAGCTCAAACAACATATATAGTCCACTTTCCAAAGTTTCCGGAAAATTTTACATCCAAAGGAGTTTACATAAGGAGGGTAGAAAAAATTATCACACTGACAACATTTCACCCCGGCGAAACTTAAAAGTCCGGAAAATTCCAATATTGGCTAATGAGATTGCCAGGAAAGATCACTCTGGCGATGACTGGAGATGACGAACAACACAAGAGAGATGATGAACGACGAGGGAACCACTCACGGGTGAGGTGGATTGTCCATGTCCAATTCTCTCAACTTCACTCCTTTGTCATCAAATTACTAGCCTGAGTCTGAAGTACAAACATGAGGTTCTGAATAATACTGGTGACATGTTGATAGGAAGGTAAACCGCACGATGTATTAATAACACTGTGCGATGTATCTTCTGCACCGTGCGGCATTTATTATGATATGGGCAGATTGTTGTAGTATTGTTATCTCATTTCTGTACATCATCCATTTGGTATGTACTATACAGTAAGCACCATGAGCACGTTCAAGTGATATATCCAATCCCATGTTCCTATCCCGTACTTGTTTTCTAAAGGTTTTCATTTTCCAAATGATATTAATTTTCCCCCCTTGAAAATGTTTATTGGGCGAGCGGGGTGCCTTTTCAACAAATTTTTCCCGTTCATAACATGGCCCTCGGACTCAAAATCTCAATGTTTTCGCGAGGCCAAAAGCTTTATTTTTCAAATCAAACTCTTGGTTTCTCAGATTATCCATCTCAAAAATCCAAGTGGCAACTTTCAAGCGCGCCGGTTGGGGAGCCCACACCATTCAACCCGTCTTCCACCCATGACCCAAAGCTCACCTTCCAATCAATTTACAGGAATTACTTTTTTTACCCAGTGCAACCGAAGAGCATTTACGGAAGTTTATAGATCGGCTCGTTGAAGCCTTCTCTACAAGAAGTTTACAGGAAGAGCATTCACAAGATCGGCTCAAGAGAACGGTCACGAGCAAAAAGGCGTGCTTCGCATTGTAAGATTATTTCCGTTATTGTCCCACATTATGCAATCGGCACATATGGTAATTATATATTGACGAGATTATGAGCCATATCTTTTCCCCTAAGAAATTATGTGATTGGTCAAACTGATGGAGTTGTTTTCTAGAATCCTACTTTGATGGAAAGTAGAATAAATGCTTTATTAGGAAACAGGTCCTCTCTCTGCCTATAATAGAGCATGCAGTCCACCATCATATTTACGTTACTATATTGCTAGAAAGAGGGTCAAGAGAGAGAAACCTTTTCCGTTAGTGTTTTGCAGGTATTATTGCTAAAGTTCTCGGATCAATAAAGTTCACATGGATTCGGGTACGCTTTCTCGTATGATTAATTTCCGCCTTATGTTATGATTTGTGAGAACATGATAGTTCTAGATCTTGGATATATTGGGCTTGTTAATTATTTAACGGCATTATAGATTATCTTACATGTGGTATCAGAGCATGGTTATGAATTATTATGTTCTCCGACTAATTGGTTTTGGGCTTACGTAACCCTTTTCACGTTAACGATAAGATTTGTCTCTTATTAATCGAATCTGTTAATGTCGGTTTCACTCGAAGTCTTGTCTCGGCAAATCCAACCTGTTAGCATTATTAATTAATTAATATTTGCCGACCATATGGATGTTTTGCACAATCAGATTGCTCTTGTTCGGTGGGTTCTAATTAAATTGGTTTTCTGATTGAATACTTTTCGGACCAATCAGAATATATGAGGCTTACCCATTAATTTTTTATGGTTTCGATCCTACCTATTTGTATATTGCTTTTGATCAATGAGTATGTATCATGTATATATGTCCATGCTATGTATGTCTCCAATTAATTGTTTATATGCATGTATCCAGTATCCAAAGGTTTCTGTTATCAAAGGATATGATGATATCTTTTCTATGACTTTGGACGGGTTATCTGTTTTGTCTTTCTTATCGAAGGTTTATGAGAAAACGGTGGTATTCTGTTGAACTGGATTACGTCGAACTAGATTATGTTTTACAGTACAAGTTTTGACAGGTTTTTGGTGACCCAATAATTTTTATGAACAGAATACTACAAGTATTATTAATGGCTTTTCCACGGGTCTGCTCTATTTTCTCTTTTATGGAAATTTATGAAGTTTTGTTTTAATACAAATCTAATGTTTAGCAAACTCATAATTCTGACTTGAGGTCTATATTAAGATACGTTTGGTAGCCACCAAAGTGACCCAAACAGAATGGTACATAGATTTTAAGTCAACTTATCGAGTTTTAGCATCTAATCCCAAGTGTTAAAAATTAATGAGTTTGTAAATCGCAATTCTTAATCATGACAATATTAGGTAGACCCAAAGGTGCACCATTTTTGAATGATTAATGAATTGGAATATGATGATTGGTAAGTATTCATAATTGAGATTGGAATGAATACTCAAAGGTAACATATCTACTGAATTATGAATATTTATCAATTAGTCATATGAGTGATAGGGCATCACCATAACTGTTAAATAGTGTGACATTGGATGAACCCAAAGGCAGATCATAGTTACGCTATTAATTATTGTTTTGACATATTTATTTTGTCATATTATTGTTAACTCTAAGCACTAACGTAGTGAGCATGGATCATTATTTGCAGCACTAAAATCTGTTTCGCTACATTCGCATGCTTCGTCTGTTCCGACCTTGAATGGAATGAATTTCTCAGAATGGAAAGAACATGTGGAATTTCACCTTGGAGTTTTAGATCTTGATCTAGCACTTCGATGTGAGAAGCCGGCTGCTCTTACCGATACAAGCAGTGTGGAAGCAAAATCTTTACATGAAGCATGGGAAAGGTCAAATAGACTGGGCTTAATGTTTATGCGAATGACAATAGCGAACAATATCAAAACAACACTTCCTGATGCTGAAGATGCTAAGGTATATCTTACAAGTATTGAGACACGTTTCAAACAGGCTGATAAGTCTTTTGCGGGGACACTAATGGCAAAGCTTACCACCATGAAATATGATGGTAGTCGTGGGATGCATGAGCATGTCCTTGAAATGACAAATTTGGCTGCTCAATTAAAGAATTTAGGAATGAGTGTGGATGAGTTTTTTCTCGTGCAATTTGTTCTGAACTCACTGTCCTTGTCTCCTCAGTATGAGCCATTTCAAATTAATTATAACACTATGAAGGATAAGTGGAATTTAAATGAATTGGCTAGTATGCTTGTTCAAGAGGAGGCAAGACTTAAGCAATCAGGACAACATTCGGCTCATCTCACATATCAAGGGGCCAGAAAGAAAGGAATGAAGCCTAAAAAGGTCATTAAGCAAGGACCACCTAAATTGATTGAGTCTGCTCAAAGTTCTCAGACTCAGAGGAAGGAAAAGTACAGTGATAGATGCCATTTCTGCAAAAAGTCGGGACAATATCAGAAAGACTGTTCAAAATGTAAGGCTTGGTTTGAAAAGAAAGGTATGAATTTGATTTCTGTATGTTTCGAATCAAACCTTACTGAAGTTCCTTCTAATACTTGGTGGCTTGATTCTGGTGCTACTACTCACGTTTCAAATACGATGCAGGGATTCCTTTCAACCCAGACCATAAACCCTAATGCGAACTTCTTATTCATGGGAAATCGAGTCAAAGCTCCAATAGAAGCCGTGGGCACTTATCGTTTATTTCTAGATACTGGTCATCATTTGGATTTACATCAGACTTTTTATGTTCCTTCTGTTTCTAGAAATTTAGTTTCGCTCCCTAAACTTGATTTGGATGGTTACTCATTTCATTTTGAGAATAAAAGTTTCAGTTTATTCAAGTATGCCTCTTTTGTTGGTTCTGGCATACTTTGCAATGGGTTGTATAAATTAAAGCTTGATGGCCAATTCGTTGAATCTATTCTTACCCTGCATCATAATGTTGGAACTAAACGTAGTCTAGTTGATGAACATTCCTCAAACTTGTGGCATAAAAGGTTGGGACATATTTCCAAAGAAAGAATGGAAAGATTAGTAAAAGATGGGATTCTTCCCACTTTAGACTTTACTGATCTTAGTGTATGTGTGGATTGCATTAAGGGAAAGCAAACCAAACATACCAAGAAAGGAGCCACAAGAAGTAATGGGCTACTTGAATTGATCCACACGGATATTTGTGGGCCTTTTGACAATCCATCTATAGGTGGAGAGACCTATTTCATCACCTTCATCGATGATTTTTCATGTTATTGTTATATTTATTTATTGCATGAAAATTCTCAATCAGTGAACACCCTAGAGGTGTTTATTAATGAGGTAGAAAGGCAATTAGAAAGAAAAGTGAAAATCATTAGATCGGATAGGGGTGGGGAATATTATGGAAGGTATGATGAGTCAGGACAACGCCCAGGGCCATTTGCTAAACTCCTTGAAAAACATGGCATATGTGCACAATATACTATGCCAGGAACGCCACAGCAGAATGGAGTAGCTGAAAGGCGTAACCGTACATTAATGGATATGGTTAGAAGTATGCTAAGTAATTCTAAAGTACCCTCTACATTGTGGATGCATGCTCTTAAAACCGCCGTATACATTTTGAATCGGGTTCCTAGTAAGGCAGTTCCAAAGACCCCTTTTGAACTGTGGACAGGAAGGAAACCGAGTTTGAGACACCTGCATGTTTGGGGTTGTCTAGCGGAGGTTAGGATTTATAATCCACATGAAAAGAAACTGGATTTTAGAACGATCAGTGGTTATTTTATTGGTTACCCTGAAAAATCCAAAGGGTATAGGTTTTACTGTCCTAATCATAGTACGAGAATCGTAGAAACCGGTAATGCCAGATTCATTGAGAATGGTGAAATCAGTGGGAGTGATGAACCACGTAATGTGATTATTCAAGAAGTAAGGTACAAGTTCCTTTACCCATAGCTTCACCTAATGTTGTCATTCCTACAGTTGTTGATCAACATGATGTCGTGGAACAACAAACGAATAATCAACCACATAATGAGATTGTTACCAATGAAGAGATTGTAGAACAACCACAAGAAATAGCATTAAGAAGATTTCAAAGAGAAAGGAGATCAGCTATCTCGGATGATTACGTGGTTTATCTGCAAGAATCTGAATTTGACATTGGAACTATTAAGGATCCGGTTTCGTTTTCACAAGCCATGGAAAGTGATAACTCTACTAAATGGATTGAAGCCATGAATGATGATTTGAAATCAATGGACCAGAATGAAGTCTGGGATCTCGTTAAATTGCTAGAAGGTTACAAGAAAGTTGGTTGCAAGTGGGTCTTCAAGACCAAACTTGACTCCAAAGGCAATGTAGAACGATATAAAGCCAGACTTGTGGCCAAAGATTACACTCAAAAGGGTGGCATTGATTACAAAGAAACTTTCTCTCCTGTGTCTAAGAAAGATTCACTTAGAATTATCATGGCATTAGTGGCTCATTATGATTTAGAGCTACATCAAATGGATGTGAAAACAGCTTTTTTGAATGGGAGTTTAGATGAAGAGGTTTATATGGATCAACCTGAAGGTTTCTCAATTAAAGGCAAGGAACACTTGGCTTTCAAACTTAAGAAGTCAATATATGGACTTAAACAAGCTTCTCGACAATGGTATCTTAAGTTCAATGATACCATCACTTCCTTCGGATTTACGGAAAACACTGTTGATCATTGTATATATCTGAAGGTTAGTGGGAGCAAGTTTATATTTTTGATTTTATATGTCGATGATATTTTGCTTGCCAGTAGTGATCTTGGTTTGTTACACGAAACCAAGAAGTTTCTCTCTAAGAACTTTGAAATGAAGGATATGGGTGAGGCAACCTACGTGATTGGAATTGAAATATTTCGGGATAGATCACGCAGATTGTTAGGGTTGTCTCAGAAAGCATATATTGAAAGAGTTCTAGAGAGATTCAATATGAGTAAGTGTTCACCTACTGATGCCCCTATTCAAAAAAGGGATAAGTTCAATCTTATGCAATGCCCGCAGAATGAATTGGAATGTAATAGAATGAAAGCTATTCCTTATGCATCAGCAGTTGGGAGTTTGTTGTATGCACAAACCCGGACCAGACCGGATATCAGTTTTGCTATTGGTATGTTGGGTAGATACCAAAGCAATCCCGGAATGGATCATTGGACAGCTGCAAAGAAAGTAATGAGATACTTGCAAGGAACGAAGAATTACATGCTCACATTTAGAAGGTCTGATAATCTTGAGGTGATTGGCTACTCAGACTCAGACTTTGCTGGATGCATTGATAGTAGAAAGTCCACTTTTGGTTTTTTGTTCTTGTTGGCTGGTGGAGCAATATCGTGGAAAAGTGCGAAACAAACTATCACTGCTACATCTACTATGGAAGCTGAATTCGTGGCGTGCTTTGAGGCCACGGTTCATGGATTGTGGTTGCGGAACTTTATCTCAGGACTTGGAGTTGTCGACTCTATTGCCAAGCCGCTGAGAGTTTATTGCGATAATTCCGCAGCAATATTTTTCTCCAAGAACGACAAGTATTCTAATGGTGCTAAACACATGGAATTGAAATACTTTGTCGTTAAGGAAGAGGTTCAGAAACAAAATGTGTCAATCGAGCACATAAGCACACAGCTTATGATAGCAGATCCATTAACTAAGGGGTTACCACCAAGAATATTTAAGGAACATGCCAATAGGATGGGTCTTGAGCGTAACCTATAATAGTTTGTTTATATTTTTGGATTGCATTATGATGGTTATGTTATGTTGGACACTTTTGATATCAAATTACTGTGTTTCGATCTGCCATTTATTTCCTGTTCTAATGGTACGTACATGTTTGAGAATGAATGAACGAGTACAGGAATAGTCTTTTGTGAAAGACATGATCGTTGGACCTTTTGAATATACTCCTCGCTATCTGACTGTGTTAGGCAGTTCGCTAGTGTTATAGTACATGGAAGGGACTATGTTGGTTATTAAATATAGAACCGCCATGACTTGCATTAGTGGATTGTTTGATAATGGTATTATGACAGTGACCAAATTATGATAGGGTTTGATATGGTTTAATGCGCGCCTAAAGTTAATTTCGTTGAATTGTGAAGTAAGTATCATATGGGCCAAGTGGGAGAATGTAAGATTATTTCCGTTATTGTCCCACATTATGCAATCGGCACATATGGTAATTATATATTGACGAGATTATGAGCCATATCTTTTCCCCTAAGAAATTATGTGATTGGTCAAACTGATGGAGTTGTTTTCTAGAATCCTACTTTGATGGAAAGTAGAATAAATGCTTTATTAGGAAACAGGTCCTCTCTCTGCCTATAAAAGAGCATGCAGTCCACCATCATATTTACGTTACTATATTGCTAGAAAGAGGGTCAAGAGAGAGAAACCTTTTCCGTTAGTGTTTTGCAGGTATTATTGCTAAAGTTCTCGGATCAATAAAGTTCACATGGATTCGGGTACGCTTTCTCGTATGATTAATTTCCGCCTTATGTTATGATTTGTGAGAACATGATAGTTCTAGATCTTGGATATATTGGGCTTGTTAATTATTTAACGGCATTATAGATTATCTTACACGCATCCCCTGCGACGTCTTCATTTTTGAATGGGTGCTTAAAAGCCTTGCAAGTTGGAGATGAGTCAGTTTGAGATCTTCTCAACGACTTGTAACGGTCTATCTTTCAAACTATTTATGTATTTTTTCGTGCTATTCAAATGAGATTGGAGCGGATCTTGGTTTGTTTTTCTTTGTATATACATAGACTGGATGTGGAAGTTAAATAAGTCATGTTCGTTCTATCAAGCAGATTTCATGGTGTATTTTTTTTCATGTTGTATTTTGTTTATCAAGCAGATTTTATGGTGTGTTATATCAAGTAGATTTAATGGTATATTTCGTTTCATGGTGTATTGTATCAAGCATATTTCATGATGTATTTCATCACTCATGGTGTAGGAGGAGGTGGAAGAGGAGAGCAGATGCGACAGGAAGAGATGGAGGTGGAGGTGATGGCGGAGGAGGAGCGGTTGCGACTTGATCATGATGTATTCCTGGAATTATGGTGTATTCCTCTTGGTTCATTAAATCATGACTCAAATTTGTATTTTTATAATCATGTAGTATTTATGAAATTATGATTGTTTTTTTTCGATTAAATCATGAATTATGATTACTTTGGAAGTTTTATCTCATTTTTTCTTCCCCAATTATTATTTTTTTTGAATTCCATAATATTGTGCATTCTTTCCATTTCGAAATCACCTATTAAGTATCATTAAAAATCAAATCCCACCAAGATAGGAAACAAATATATAACTATACATACATATATCATTAAAAAGAGCAAGAAGGGTAATTCACCCATCCGAAGGATGAAAACATAACCACTAAAAATGGGCAGATGAATATTTAAAAACTCCTATTTTTTTCGTATCTTTGTGGGACCTGGAGTGGGCACCATACGCGTGCGGTGGACATGTGTGATGAAATGTGCAGTGAGCCTTGACTTTCTGAAATTTTTATGTGCTCTTGAGGAATCGAGACCTAAGTCACATAATTCCTCTGAGCTATTGGGTGAGTGTGAATGTGAAAGTTTTGTACACATCCCATCATAAAAAATTCATCAGAACAAGAATTGAGAGCACGAGAGAAGTGCGAAGATTGAGGAAAAAACGCAGAGCATTTTGAAGAATTATGTAACTAAGGTTGAGAAGTAGTTGGTGTATGTGGGGTTCATGTACTTTGTGTTGGTAATTAATGGGACAAAATGAAACAAGTATGTTGTGAATGGTGTGGAACAATGCTCCAAGACCACCAAATAACCTATTCTTACATGCGTAGCGTCCTATTCTAAAGAGAGCTGCTAATGGTACAACAAAAGCTGTACAGCAGCCATGTACAGATGGTTTTTGCGCCCGTCTCGGGTCCCGTAAAGATGATCAGAGCCGCTCATTTTGTTCAAAACATATTGTTTACAGACCCTATAAAAAACCATCTCAATCCGGTATCGCTAAAGGCGTTTACGAATCATCCAACTTTGCTTCAGAATTTGGACAATATGTTTTGAACAAAATAAGCGACTCTGATTATCTTTGCAGGAACCGAGGTGGGCGCAAAAAGATGTACATGGCTGCTGTACAGCTCTTGCTGTACCTCAATCTTTACTGTATTCTAAATCACAAATTACATAATGTGTGTGCATGAAAGGATTTCTCTGTTTAAAAACATCTTAAATTACTAAATTTATGAGAACAAAAATTGAGAACGCAAGCGAAAGGTCTAATTGAAAGATCATGTGAATAAGGTCCTAATACTCATGGGTCGATAAAAAGTCCTAATACTCTAAAACATTACACAGTACTTCCCTGAAATCTACGACTAAGTGCCGACTCTATGTAGTGAGTAGTGACAACGTGTCATGGAGCGCCACACCACACAATTATGCTCCCTCTGACGATCGGAAAAAATAAAGTCTAATTGTTAAAACCTTTTTAATTTGGTCTTGATTGAGATGTTGGTAGTATTTATGTTCCTTTAACTAAAATAAGTATTTATTTTTAAAATTAAATGTGATGTATTGTGAGACAATGGCCTATCTCAAAAAATGAAAAATAAATACTTAAAAAATAAGAATTTTAGCGAAATGAAACTTTAGCCCATTCCTACTGGGTGTTTATATACACCCATTTTTTTGCCAAATTTTAAGAAAATACTGGGTTAATGTTTTATTTTTTTTATTTTTTTATCCTAACTGGGTTAATGTTAGAAACACCACTTCAATACAACTACTA
The DNA here is from genome assembly GCA_019656835.1 of Rhododendron ovatum. Classification (NCBI taxonomy): domain Eukaryota; kingdom Viridiplantae; phylum Streptophyta; class Magnoliopsida; order Ericales; family Ericaceae; genus Rhododendron; species Rhododendron ovatum. Next base: position 10,631,508 of record CM033800.1, read on the forward strand.
GCGGCATGTCCCGTTCAGTGCACGAGGCACCACGTTACAGTGTTCCACACTCTCATCTGCCATGCAAATGTGTAGTAGAGAAAGAGTTCAGGGCACCCCGTGACGACGTTTCAAGAGTATTGAATAATTTTCCCATTCCCTCAGTGAGGACTCGGCCAAACTCATGTTCCCACACACTCTCTCTCTCCTCCAGATTTGGGCCCATGTTTCCCTCCCATCATTTTTAACAAAAAAGAAGAAGAAGAAGTTAAAATTCTAGGAATTTAGAATTGTTGGTTTAGAAGATTTCAAGGACTCAACACAATTGTATAGGATATTGATTGATTGATGGCAGGAGTCGGTTCAAGCAAATGGATTCATATACATTCCAGTTTCAGCGGCTTCAAATATTGTGTCCGGAATTGTATAGTAAAATTGTGTTTCTAAATTTTGTTGTCGTTTTAATGTCGCCAAACGAAAAGAATACAAATTACGTATAAATTACACATTTGGACAAAAACAACTACAGTAATTGATTCTTCTAAGTGTAGTCTTTTCTATCTCCACTGGACAGTAAGTTCTCAAATATTGTTTACTTATTGTTAAAGATAAACTTATTCAAGGAGCCTCCGCTTAATTTCGCGCGTCTATTTCGGCTTTAGACGGTTCAGATTTTAATAATACTTTTTCGGTTTTATTAATATCCAAACCGTTCAAAGTCGAAACAGACTGCTGAAGCCGAAAGGACTTATGGAGACTTATGGACACCTCTCAACCCTAGTTGAACCTTTTAGACCTAGAGAGGTAATCATTATTACTTCATGTTTAGTCATTTTAACTTTACCTAACTTCATTACTTACCCTACCCATTGAATAATATTTGCTAGGGAAAACTTTACCCATTGGTTAGTAAAATCTAGACTTGCCAAGGTTGACAAGACTATTCAAGCCCGTACCTACCTCTTTTATTCTTTATCCATTGAGTAATAGGAACTAGGAAAACTATTATCCATTGGATAATAACATGACTTGACTACCCATCATTGTACCTTAGACTTGTCATGTCATGAATAGTATGACATGATTGTTTATCCATTGGGTAATAGAAAGTAGGGAAACTATTACCCATTAGTTCATAAGGTAATTAGAAGTATATGTATCACTGTACTTATCCCAATTCGTGTGCCAGTGTACCTTCCCCAACTTATAGGACAGTATGCTTTCCCAAATCTGTGTGTTTTCCTATCTAGAATAATCTCGACGTCACCATCATCGTTTACCCATTGGTTAATAATTTGGAGAGTAGTTATTGCCCGTTGATCCATAGAATTACCTTTGGAAGCTTACCTTCATCATTACCTCTCCCTAGCCTTAAAGGCCTATTTGGACCTAACTATGCTTAGTCATTTCGAACCCTAATCATACCCAATATCCCTTTGACCATTGGTCAATAAAAGTTAGGGAGAATATTGTCCATTGGACAATAGGGGTTAGGCTTGGCCAATGAATGATTGTACTTGACAAGACAAGTCATACCAAGCCATAATCATTACTAATATTCTGTAACCTTTGGTCCATAAATGTTAGGAAAAATATTAACCCTTGGACAATAGATTCACATGACTAGTCATATCAAATTACTACCAATATTCCTTTACCCCGTGGTCCATAATTGTTAGGGAAATTTTTACCCCTTGGTTAATAGACCTTTGACTTGCCATTAAATATGACAAGACTAGTCATGCCAAGGAATCTCATCATTTTGCTTACAAAGGAAACAAGACTAGCCTTGCCATACATGCACACCTATGTTCTAGCCTTAAACCTATTTTTACTACATGCCAACCCATTCTAGTCTTCCAAGTACAAAGCTAGCCCATGATTTTATTCTTTCTTGCAAGCAACCTCCCCATAGACTTGACAAGCCAAAAACCCTTCATGATGGCCTAAGATTTGGCCTAACATGGAAAAGACAAGTCATGGAAGGCTAGGATTTTGGTTGAAGGCTTGAAATGACCATTCAATGGAGCAAATCCATGGGAGAAAGGAGAGAAGGGGGGGCCGGCCATAGAGGAGTGAGGAGGAGCTCAAGTGTTGGCTATAAATAGCACCTCATGCCTTCCATTCAACTCACACCCTCACTCAATTGCCATTTCCATTTTCCAGACAGCTTACTGTCCTCCACAAATCTTCATTTTTCTCCTGCTTAAAGTAGTTTTTAGGACCAACTCCCTTCGGAAAAGTTGTAGAACACTTCAAAGACTTCAAGTTAGACCTAAGAACCATCCCAATCGGTGATGAAATGACAAAGATATTGGCATCCGAAATTCAGTAAAAATCTCGGATTCCTATTTCCAGACAGCATACTGTCTTCTCCTTTATCACCATTTTTCTCCTACCTAAAGTAGTTTCTAGGACCAACTTCCTTCACGGAAGTTGTAGAGCACTTCGAGAGCTTCAATTTCAACTCAAGAACGATCATATTCGGCCAAATATTGACCGAGTTACTGCCATCCAAAGTTTAGTCAAGATTTACAAGTTTTACCGCCCGTAGAAACCTTCCAACTAGCTCATTCGGCCCCGACTAAGTTTCGGATCAAGGTAGATTTTCTCTACTCACTTCCTTAAAGTATAAGTAGGAATTCTAGTCCAATAACTCTACGTATAATATAGAATCGTACGTTAGAAAGTAGAATGTTCTTGATTCAAAGTATCGATATCGTAGATAAGATTATCTATTGTTTGGTTTCAAGTAGATAAGGTTATCGTTTAAAATGCATGATTGTCGATAAGTTCATCTCACTAATGGAGGTATGAGCATGTTAGATAAATGACTTGGTCTTAAATAAACATATGTTGTATTAAATTTCTCAAAAAGAAAGAAAGAACGGCTTTCGAAAGATGGAATTTGACACTTGAATATAAGTATTCGTATTTTGATCTTTAGGATGTTTATGAGCATGATTATTAACATAGAATTGGATGATCTTGCTAGTTTAGTTTCAAGATTACAACGAATGATTTATGTTTGTAAAAAGTCCTACCGCGGAGTCTACGCATGAGAACGAGACACAGAAATCGATAAAATAGAAACATAACACCTAGGGTGTGGATAATGATAAGATGTGTTTTGAAACCGCAATGTGGCCGGACTTGGTAGCCCATCGTGTGGATTGAGAAAACCGCAACGTGGCCAGACTTGGTAGCCCGTTGTGTGAATGAAAACCTGCAATGTGGCCGGACTTGGTAGCCCATTGTGAAGATTGCCAATGGGGCCGGACGTGGTAGCCTCATTGGTAATGTGGCTTGGTTATCCAAGGAGAGGAGCCAATGCAAATTTTGTGTGCCAATGGGAACCGGGTGCGGCGGAACCATTGTGAGGATACTCGGAAACCCGGAACGACGGAACCGAGGTTGGATGTGTTGAAAACGGATTTTTGAAATAATGAAAAATTGTGACACGGTCTACGATGAGTCGCGTAGGAGAAACTCAGAAAATCATGGACACCAATGATAGGAAGATAACGAATGTGGATGTGTCATTGTTATCCATTTATGCATGAGTTATGTGACAATCATGAGTTGTGTGCTATATCTATGACCTGCTATTTGTAAGTTAAGGGTTGGTGGGTATAGGATTATTCTATTGAGCTTTATAGCTCACGGTGTTAGTTTTGATGACCCTGACATATTATATTGGTGGTGACGCCGGTATAATGTGTCAGATTCTATAGACGAACAGGGTGAACTCTACACCTTGGAGGCTTTTGGAGCCGAGGAGCTGGCCAGGATGGAGGAAGAAGTGAAGTAGTAGATAGGAATCCTAGTCTACCCTCCTTTTGTTAAATAAGATTACTCTTTTGAGATTATTCTGTAATATTGAGCCAGACTCTATTTAAATTTTCAATGAAATTGCCTATTTAATGTACCCAAAATTGGGGGCGTTACACGATAGAGTGGGCCGCCGTGGACGTCAGTTGCGGAGTGTGGTGGTATTTTACGATCCTAATGTCCCACATCGGCTAAGTACTGGCCATGTGCATATAAGCTCTTGGGCATCCTTTCCTTATAAGCTAGTTTTCAAGGGTGAGTTCTACCCAAGAGTATGTATCATTCTATCTCCTAGTAAGATTCGAATTTGTACGCATCCTAGATGCTTCTCTATTTAATTCCTACATAAACACAAAGTCAGATACGTAGAAAATTGCTAGAACAAAGGTTCTCTCTCTGTTTTGTTTTGTCTCTCAATAGAACAACTCAAGCTTTTTTACCATGGAACTGAGGGTGTGACTTGAAACTCGTTGTATCAGTCCATCGCTAGGAGATTGTTGCGGTTCATAGATCGACGTTCATGGTTTGTAAATCATCCTCCAAAAATCCGATTCCAAGTTAAAACTGAAGAGAGGTAACTTGATCACCCACTTCTGCATTCGTAATAGTATATATTGTTTACACCAACCTTCCAATAAATCTGCATGCACCAAGTAAAATCCCCATAGCCCGAAGTGGCAAACTAAACCTTTTAAGTCTAGAAATGACAAATTTTCTATAGAATCCCAAATTGGTTATGAAAGAAAGCTCCGGCCGCAATGATAGATCTGGAAATGACAAAACGTGAGCAATGCGTTCTGTTAAAGAAAATGTCGAACGAGTTAGAGAATAGAGATAGACTGGGTTGCGTTCCGTGAAAGAAGATGAATTCGATGAAAGAAAGTTCCACCCACCAAAATGTGCCATGGAATTGGTGTTATTGCAGATGGTATCTTGTAGCCATTGCCCAACAATGTTCCACCTTTAAATGGAATCACTCACCTAACTACATATACCAATCCATCCATGAATAGAATATTACTTGAAATCTTTGTTAGGTGAGTTTACAAGCTTCTCCATCTTTTTTCACAGATTGCTTCTCTCAGCATTCTAGGAAAATAAAATGCACAGAAAATATATCATACTCCCTCCGCTCAAAATTGTTGCTCCTGTTCTGGGCATCCAATTTTTTACAAACAATAAGTAATTGTATCTAGAAAAGGAAAAAAGTACAAACTTTTGTTTTAAATTGGCCTTTGTTCTGAGAGTCTGGGACAACCAAAAAAAAGAAAGAAAGGAGCAACATTTTGGGACGGGGGAGTAGCATTTTTTTTTTTTGGTTCGACGGTCATGGGCGTACAGATCAACTTATGCACAACTCAACTACTCTCCTCCCCGGTCCAATCAAAGACATGCCATTTACACCATAATATTGCATCCTTTCCTTACTCCAAGCATTTGAACTTTATATATATATAGGTTTATCTAACAACATTAGAAGCAGAAACAATTTCAATATCAAAAAGACAGAAATTTCATTGCATCTTCAAACAGTAGCACACGCAATTTTCACTTAACATGAAGTCGATTCCAAAGCTCAATTTTGCATTACAGTCCATGCACTAAACAACCCCACAAGTTCAAATAATGCTCTTCACAGCTCAAACAACATATATAGTCCACTTCCCAAAGTTTATGGAAAATTTTACATCCGAAAGAGTTTACATAAGGAGGGTAGAAAAAATTATTACACCGACAACATTTCAGCCCGGCGAAACTTAAAAGTCCAGAAAATTCCAACATTTGCTACAGATATTGCCAGGAAAGATCACTCTGGTGAGGACTGGAGATGACGAACAACACAAGAGAGATGATGAACGATGAGGGAACCACTCATGGGTGAGGTGGATTGTCCACGTCCAATTCTCTCAACTTCACTCCGTTGTCATCAAATTACTAGCCTGAATCTGAAGTACAATAGTCTGGGAGTACTGCCGCGTGTTACTCCGGATCACTTTACAAACACCAATTCTTGTGGGATCTACCACTAAGTATGTGTTATAAGGTGATCTGAAGTACCACGTGGCGGTATACACGAGGCCCACCTTTTGGTAACTTTAACTAGTAACCCATGCTTCATGTAGAGAATTATGGAAACATTAGGGGATACAGGGTGCCCTTCCACCACACGAACACGGTAATTGTGGATTATAGCCGCGGCCACCGTCTTCATCTGAGTGAAAGCCACTTCCTTTCCCAGACAAGTCCTCGGCCCTGCATTGAACGACAAGAACTTGTACGATGGCTCATGTTTGATCGTTCCTCGCTCGGAAATCCACCTCTCCGGCTTGAACTCCGCACAGTCCTCCCCCCACACGAACTCCATCCTCCCCATTGCATAGAGAGAAAATAGCACCTTCATTCTCGGCTGAACACGATGGCCGCTGGGCAGGGTGTCTGGATGAAGAGGCTCCTTGTGCTGGAACGGAACCGATGGATAGAGCCTCAGGGATTCACATATTGCGCTGTGCAGATAAACTAGCTTGCTTACCTCTTCTATATTGAATAATCTCCATTTGTTACCTTCTTGTTCCGGTATGACTGATTCGAGTTCTTCTCTAATCTTGGCTTCAACAACTGGGTGTGTCGAAACAAGCCAAAGAAACCATGTCAGAGCTGAGCTAGTTGTGTCTCGCCCTGCGATCATGAAATTTAAAATGGTGTCTCTCAAGAATTTGTCATCACACTTTAGTCCCATGATCTCATCCTCACTCAAATAGGATGTCAATAAATCCACCCCATCTTCCTCGTTCGATTTGATCCCTTTCCTTAGCTCGTCTCTCTTCTTCGATATGTATTTGGCGATGGTATGATCTAGGGTTGCCCACGCATCGCTCAATTTCTTCTCTTGTCCGACCCCTAGCCACCTTTGTAACTTCCAAAAGCTTTCGGGCACGGCATGGCGAATCAATAATGTTTCCTCCGCATCATCAAGGGCTTTCGCAAAAGGAACTTTCGGGAGTTCAACGGATAGGCAACCGGGGTCGTATCCAGTGACGAATAAGCACGTGGTGTCAAACGTAAACCTTTGAAACAAATCTTGCAAATCCGCCACCAGGCCTAGTTTGGAGACATGGTCAAGAATAGGGACAAGCCCTTTCTCCAGTTTGTTCTTGCTGTTTTTCCCCAGGAACTGGTGGAACCGCCGGTGACCGATCTGCAGCAGAGCAAGTTTCCTCTGGTTCTGCCACGAATCTGCGTCGGCGTTGAAAATCCCGTGTCCCAGAACGTCGAATATCTCCCGGAAATGCGGCCCCTTTGGGAAATTCGAGAAGTTCGCGCTCATTATGTAGTGCACGTTGGCTGGATCGGACGTGGCCAGCATGTCCATGCTGGAAAACAAAGGCCCCTTGATTAGGAAAGTACCCCCGGCCCGGCCGAGAAAACCGGTACACCAGACGTGAACCCTGTGGACATTGAGGAGGAGACTCGGCAGCGTTCCGAGAAGCGGCCAGTTCCGGGGCAGCCCGTCGTTTGTGCAATAGACATAGAGGAAAACAAAGCATAGTAGTGCTAAGAGGATGTCATAGTACCCTAATGACACCATTTTGGATTGCTCAAAATTGTTACAAGTTTGCAAGCAAAAGAAGAAAAGAACTACTAGGCAGGCCTTTTGCCTCTCGGTTATGGAAGGCCTGGGCTATAACACGTGAAAAAAATCTCACTGTCAAGTCACATTCAAAAGTTCTAGACTGGGGGACGAAAGCGATGCTTCAAAAGTTCTAGATTGGGGGGCGAAAGCGATGATTCACTTGTCAAACGAAAATAAAGAAGGCGATGATTTTAGTGGGTGAAGTGAAAGAAACGGATTAGAAAGAAGGACTCGGATCCTGTTTATTTTCCCGGACTAATTCGATTCATTTGGCTGCATACGAGAAGGGAAAGTTTTTGATTTTGTTTTTAATAGAACACTTCTTTAAATTTGAGCCGTCCAAAATATTTTTGAACGGTTCGGATGCACCAAATGTACCGAATTGATCCGGAGAAAATGGAAAGGATCCACCCCTAAGAAAGAAGGCGATGGTCTTTTACAATATTACCTCCTTGCTATCTTCCATGAAGTTGGGTTTTTCCGGTTTCACTGTTTCAGCTCCGATGTGATGAGAGAGAGAGAGAGAGAGAGAGAGAGTATCCAAACTGGAGGAAGGGAGTGCTGCTATATAGGGTGCGGCTGAGGAGAGAGAGGGGAATTGGGTGCGGCAAGAAAGCAGCACAGCCAATAAGATCTACTACCAGCTTTGCTATTATGATTTATGAGTACCAGAAAGTCTACGGTTACCGATTGGGAAATTTCGATCGGAATCTCAACGTCCCATTGGACACTCTCCGGTCACCGAATGGCCGATCCGATTTGTCCAATAATTCTAAAAAAAAAAACGAGTGGGCTTGAGTGAGAATAAATGACATCCGGCATGTGTAACTGGCCGATCCAAGCACTCATTTTTTGGCCAATCCAAACACTCCGTTTTTGGCCGATCCAAACACAAAAATTAAGTGCTTGGATCGGCCACTTACACAGGTCGGATGCCATTTATTCTCGTGCAGGCCCGCTTGATTTTTCTTTTAGAATTATTAGACGGATCGGATCGGTCATCCGGTGGCCGGAGCGTGCTCGGTGGGGCGTCGGGATTCCGATCGGGATTTCCCGATTGGTAACTGTAGACTTACTCTATGACTAAATATAAATTGGTACGGACCCCGCGTACATATTACTCCTATATTAGGACCAATCTCGAGTCTCACAAAGATAATCGGAACTGTTCATTTTGTTTAAGATATTTTATCTATGGTTTATTTATAAAATTAGCTCAATCAAATATAATTAAGAGTATTTACGAAACATCCACCTTGTAATATGAGAGTGACCTTAAACTTAATGTTTTTGAACAAAATGAGTGGTTCCGATCGAAACCCAAGACAGATCAAATTGTAATATGTATGCGAGATATGCACCCATTTGTATGTACTCATATTCTTTTCGATCCATCATCCATTTTCCAAGCTACGAATCCGTAATGTGGAAAAAGGTCAATAGATCTTATCTATCGACTGTGCTGCTCTCTAGTTGTTACCCAATTCTACCTAGTTTAAAATTTGACACAAAATTAATAAATGCAAAAAAACTAAATAACGACAAAAAAAAAGTTTTTATTTTTTATTTTAAACTAGGCAGAATTGGATACAGCAAGAGAGCAGCACAGCCGATAAGAATGGGGGTGTTTGGGATCCTATTTTTTGGCTTTTTAGATTATGGTCAGAATGTATTTTGTATTTGGTAAAATGTTTGGATAATATTTGCAGAATATATTTTACAATAGGATTAGTGTTTGGAAATATAGAATGAAAATGAATTATGAGTTGATTTTTTATTATGTTGCCCCTGGTTATTAATAATGGTGTGTAATCTATATTATAAAACATAATAGTTTTTGTCAACTCATATAAACCTAATACCATCTACAACCGTCAAATCAATTTTTCAATAGTTTATATCCGTTCATTCGAGAGTACACTTCCTACTATAAATCTCATAACCCTGGTAAATTTTTTCAATTGATTGCTTTTAAGTTTTTTCCTTAAAAGGCTTGATTATCTTTTTGAGTTTAAATCAACTCAATTATTGATTTTTCCCTCTAAAGTTGATTTCCGTACATTCAATTCAATATTTTTTAGCTACATTTGGAAATCAACCTAAAAGGAAACAATTTAAAAGCAAATATTAAATTGAATATAAGGAAATCAACTTTAGAGGGAAATCAATTATTGAGTTGATTTAAATTCAAAAAGATAATCAATCCTTTTAAGGAAAAAACTTAAAAGCAATCAATTGAAAGAATTTACCAGTCATAAGGTTAGAAGATTTATGTTAGGAAGTATATTCTCAAACGGATAGATATAATCTATTGAAAATTCGATCTGGCGGTTGCAGAGAGTGTTGGGTTTCTTGATTAGAAAATTAAAAATAGCAACTAGAGATCAAAAACAAAAAAAAAAATTGTGATAAAAAACTTTTTGTGTTCAAAATGCGTTGCTTTTGTGCCTTTAGACACGGGCAATCCCTAGTGGGTATAAATATTGCTTTAATAAATTTTTTTAAGTTTTATTTTGAAATTGCTTTATTCTTCATTAATTAAAAGTCTCAAATAATTTTTATTTTTGTTTCTATAGTTTAAAGTATTTAAGCTGCCAAAACTCCAGGTCCATTTTAGTTCATTACGAACATATAGTTTTTGTACGTAATTGTGCTTTCAAGTTCCTGGTCCAGCTCCTGGGCATTTCAAGTTTGGAGTTTCACTATTTTTTTTCAGAAATCATCAAAACCCAATACACAAAACTCCAATGTTAGCGAAATCTAGATTTTGGCTAATCCGAGTTTCTGATTTCGAGTTGAACAGAGGACAAATTAGAGGCAAGGACGTGAAAGAGGTGAAGAATTTCAGATGACGTTTATAGATGGCGATGTGACGTTGTATAGATCGGCTTCTCCTTTTCCGGTCGTTTGTCTCTCCTCTTTGTTCTTATGTGGTGGGAGATGAGTATCCAGGTCAGAGGATAACGTTCACATAGGGATTTTTAGGGACTTTTGACAAAAGGAGAGGGCATGATGGTCTTTTGCTGTGAATGCTGAACAAGAATGGAAAATTGAGAATGGGAAAAACTCTTCTTCCCCTCTTTTTCACTTCTCTTCTCCATTCTTCAAATTAAATAACTCATTCTCATGGAATGAGTTTTGAGTTTCTCGGCCAGACAGCCAAAATGGGAGAAGGAGATACTGAAAAGGGAAAATCACGGATCAGTGGCCCTTGGGGCAAATAAATCCCAGTTGATGGACAACCTTTTTAGAAATCATAAGTCATGAGAAGGAGAATATTAATTCCCAATACATGGAATTTATAATTTATCAAGACAAAAATATCCCTGATTGATATTGAAAAATACTTTCCAAGACTCCATTGACTATTATTTGACGTATAAAATAGCAAGTCATTAATTATAACGGACTACATTGGGTATTAATAAAGACCAATATTTCTGTTAACATCGACCAAGTCATATTTTTTTAGAGAACTTTGTCCCGATAATTGACTATTGCTTGACATATAAAAGAGCAAGTCATTTATTATAACGGACTACATTGGGTATTAGTAAAGACCACATGAACACTACTCTATTGGCATCAAAAAATTAAGTGCTCTGAATTTCAATCCGTTTAAATGGGTGATAAGATTTTATTTTTCTAATCATTTAATTCTAAAGGGTCATAATTAAATTTTGACTATAGGGCTCTCGTTGATTAATCCTAAAAAAGTCAGAGAATCAAATATTTTTTAAGACTAACCAACGAGAGTTCTATAGTCAAAATTTAATTATGACCTTTTAGAATTAAATGATTAGAAAGATAAAATCTTCTCACCCATTCAAACAGATTGAAATTCAGAGCACTTAATTTTTTAACTATATTTTTTAATATATAAACTGCAGGTTGAAAAATTAATGCATTGTTCTCTTCCATTTTCAAAAATAATTTTTCAAAAAATTTTCCCTAGATTCTCGGTAGATTCTTCTTACTTTCAACTTTTCTCTCTCTATCTCTCTCCACTTATTACCCCTACTATTTTTCAAAAAAAATTTCAAACTCTAATCCAAACAAAGCATAAGTATTCCAAACTTCAATCCGTTTGAATGGGTGAGAATATTTTATTTTTCTAATTATTTAATTCTAAAGGGTCATAATTAAATTTTGACTATAGGACTCTCGTTGGTTAGTCCTAAAAGATATTTGATTCTACGACTTTCTTAGGGTTAATCAACGAGAGCCCTAAAGTCAAAATTTAATTATGACACTTTAGAATTAAATAATTAAAAAAATAAAATCTTCCCACCCATTCAAACGGATTGAAATTTGGAACACTTAATTTTTCAACCTGTTTATATATTAAAAAATATGGTTAAAAAATTAAGTGCTCCGAATTTCAATCCGTTTGAATGGGTGAGAAGATTTTATTTTTCTAATCATTTAATTCTAAAGGGTCATAATTAAATTTTGACTATAGGACTCTCGTTGGTTAGTCCTAAAAGATATTTGATTCTACGACTTTCTTAGGGTTAATCAACGAGAGCCCTATAGTCAAAATTTAATTATGCTCCTTTAGAATTAAATGATTAGAAAAATAAAATCTTCTCACCCATTCAAACGGATTGAAATTCGGAGCACTTAATTTTTTAATCATATTTTTTAATATATAAACTGCAGGTTGAAAAATTAAGTGTTCCAAATTTCAATCCGTTTGAATGGGTGAGAAAATTTTATTTTTCTAATTATTTAATTGTAAAGGGTCATAATTAAATTTTGACTTTAGTGCTCTCGTTGGTTAGTCTTAAAAAATATTTGATTCTACAACTTTCTTAGATCAACGAGAGCCCTATAGTTAAAATTTAATTATGACCTTTTAGAATTAAATAATCAAAAAAATAAAATCTTCTCATCCATTCAAACGGATTGAAATTTGAAACACTTAATTAATTTTAGAGAGAAGGCTTTGTGCAGTGGAGGAGAAGAATGTGTGTCGACGTTCCCAGTTTAAATTTTAATCCGTTCGGGCAAACGAATAATTTCTCTCTCGAGGGAGAGGAAGATGCAGCAACAACTGGCGTTTTACGGAAGAAGAGAAGAAGAGGCATAGGATTTTGGATATATTAGTCTTTTTACATGACTCTTTCCATGTATAATAATAAATTTTTTTTTTCCGTTTCATATTTTTAGAATTCTGTGAAAACTTGTCCATTGGTTTAGACTTATTTGCCCAAGAGCCACTGATCCGTGATTTCCCCTACTGAAAATGGAAAAATTGGTCTGACAAACACCCCCGACCTATCGTCCTCTAGCCCCGTAAGGTATAAGTAGACTGTGTCAGGACGATGTGGACAGGACATCTTTTCGCGTCTAAATGAGGGAAATAAGCCACCGGGATCAACACGTGGACGCGGTTTCGGTCACCCTTTTTCTCTCTGCTGTTTTGTTTTCCTGCGCTGTCCGTCGTTTGGCTTTTGTAGACAAACTGCGGGTGCAGTTGCTTGCTCCAGCCTCGCTAGCTGTCCTTTGGCTGGTCCCGAAATTTTGGACAGCCGTGCTACAGTTAGAGCATCTACATTATAATAAATAATTGAGTTTGAATAATCAAACTTAACAATAATGTTCAAAAAATACCCTACATTATAATAAATAAAATTACAAGTTTTTTAGTAAATAATCAAATTTCACTCATTTTATAACCAAACTTAACAACTTTTATCAATAATCAAAACTCAATAACCAAACTCAAAACTTAATAACTCAAAAACACCCCACATTGGAATCGTCTCATCGAGACGAATAATTTGGTGTAGTCGGGTGCGTAATTGAAATTCGTTTGTGATTGAACAAATGTGCATTTTGTATTGTGGGGGTTTTTTGGTTAAGAATGCAAAAATAACCAATGTGGAGGTAGATGTTGTTAAGTTTGATTATAAACTAAATAGATAATCAAATGCTGACGTGGCATATTTTGGTTATTGATTTCGATTATTACCATTGCGGATGCTCTTACCGCACGTTTCTACCCCATACATGTGGAGACTACTTTGGATTTCATAAAAATACAGAAAAATACACATGAATTTTGAAATAATTTCTTATGGGATCCTGTAAAAAATCAGTTTCAATGGATATCGACAAGTATTTTTCCTGGATTCGTAGGGTGAAACTGCTTAGTTTCGTCCCTACGAAATCAGAAAAAATATTTACCGATATCCGTTGGAGCTGATTTTTTCACAAAGTCCCATAAGAAATTATTTCAAAATTTATGGGTAATTTTTTTTGGGAGAATTAAATATTCATTCTCAGACCTTAACTGACGTATGTTTTCATCCTGGTCATTTTTTTAGGTTATGTTTTCATTCTCTAATTTTAAAAAACCCCATCTTACCCCTATAGGACTATATTTATGGCATTTATATTTGTTTTTTAGGAGCCTATATAGGTAATGATTTTTGGGATTGAAAAATAACTTCGGAGGTCCCGTGCCTTAATTTAAGTATATTTACACCTACCAAATCCCTAAAGTCATGTTTTCCATATCTATTTCAAAACTTCTGAAAATAGATACTATCACCCATGGACATTTGTTCCATCCACACCTTATTCCTTCCAGGGTCCAGCCGTCCAGCCATCCAGCCACCATCACCAAGCAAATCGTCTCTATCTATCTGACCATTTGTTGACTCCCCAATCCGAGATTTCTAATTATCTTTAAGTTTGGCTTGGTTGGCTCCCCAATGATGAAACAAAGGAACAATACTTTCTAAAAGCTTGAATATGGATTTCAAAAGACCAAAAGCCAGAAAGAGCCCAAAAAGACCAAAAGCTAGAAATAGCCCAAAACTGGACCGAAAAACCGTACGGTGTTACCACCTAAACCATATGGCATAATGCTCTTATTATACTGTGTGAGGTTTTGTGGTATGCCGCACGGCGTTTCAGGGAAAAGTTCTGACAGGTTCCGAAAGCTATGAGCCACACTTGTTAGAGCCATAACTGAAAAACGGCTTGGCAGAGAATATAAATTTTATTCGGCCTAGAAGCCACATGCCCTCTTTATATTGATGATTCTTGGCCCTCTTGCCTATAAATACAACCCCCCCCCCTTCCCCCACAGTTGAAAGGCACCCCTTCTATTCTTGAGAAAATTACTCTGACATTCTCTGGACATTCTCTCTCTAAAAATATTCCATTCTTCTTCCTCTTCCAAAGCTCAGTAAACTACTGAATTTGAAAGATCATAACTCCAAAGCTCTAAACCCACGTCCTACAATCCACATTCAAGCTTGAAGATAAAGGTAAAAAGCAAGTTTCTTGGGCTACGCTCGGTCTTAGCCCTGAGGGGAGCTTTCTGCAGTCACACTTAGCCTCTTCGTGTTAAGTTTCGACTTTAAAATCGTTTTCAAAAGCAAACAAAACAAAAACCAATGACTACATTGGAGGCACTACACCGTGCGGTGTTTTAGTACATTGCACGATGTAGTGGAATCCAGTGTACGGTGTTCTGTTTCCAGTATGCTTTTTCTTATTATGTTATTTCGTTTAACCCATGGATCATACTTATCTTCTGTCTGTTCTGGTAATATTATTGTGAGACTGTGCAGGTGTATTTTAGAACATAGTTTATGTGGATGATCATTTTTAAGATCATTTAAGACTCTTGAATACTTGAAAAAGGGTTTTCCAACCTTATTTTCTATGATCAAGTGAACCAAAAAGGTCTAACAACCTGTTTTATAAAGGACCGGAGAGGATAAAGGAAACAAAAGCTATTTTTCTGACTCATGGTTCATTTCATCTTGAAAATGCAAAACAGTTCTAAAATATGCGAAAAGTACTGATGTCGGAAATATGGATTTGAGAAGGTAATACAAGTGAGAACTTAGAAGTATCACACTCGCCACCCTATGGAATTCACCCACGGGATAAGAGTTGAAATAGGAACTAGCCAAAGGCTAAAATTTCACTTCAATTATCAAGCTGATTCATATCAGTACATAACTGGCCTTATAAACACAAAAAAAGAGGTCTAGAAAATTCCTGAAACATAAAAGAAAAAGACAAATTCCAAGAGGACCTTTCAACTCTCAAGTAAAAGATACCAAAAGTCACTTGAATATCAGCACTTATTTGGTCAAAGTTGGTTATGAGAATAATTCCATGACTTAGTTGGGAGTTCCGAAATTAGGTAGAAGGGTGGTAAAATTATCTTGGGATTCACCCGCATCATTTGCTTCCACTGCGTGCAACTCACCCTCGAGTTCATCTGCCATTCCGTCCTCATGAAAGGGAGAAAGATCTGATACATCGAAGGTTCTTGAAACACCATACTCTTCTGGAAGTTCAATTTGGTATGCATTTTCTCCAATTCTTTTGAGAACTTTGAAAGGACCATCAGCTCGAGGCTTGAGCTTGCCATAACGCCTTGGCAGAAAGCGTTCCTTGCGAAGATGAAACCAAACCAAATATCCTTCTTTGAAAGTAGCAGCCTTCCTATGCTTATTAGCACTTTTCTGATACTTTTCATTTTGCCTTATGATACAGTCTCGCACCTGCTCATGTAACTTCTTGATATATTTGGCTTGCTCTTCAGCATCTCCACTGAAATGATGAGTTATAGGAAGTGGAACTAGGTCCAATGGACTGATAGGATTCCTTCCGTAAACAACTTCAAAAGGACTAGTACCTATTGACTTGCTTGTGGATCGGTTGTAGGCAAATTCAGCTTGAGCTAGAATAAGATCCCATTGACGAATGTTGTTGCCAATTAAACTTCTTAACAGATTTCCCAAGCTCCTGTTAACAACTTCAGTTTGTCCATCCATCTGCGGGTGATGTGAAGAACTAAATTGTAAGGTAGTTCCAAGCTTTGTCCAAAGTGTATGCCAAAAGTGACTCATGAACTTAGAATCTCTATCTGAAGTCATGGTTTTAGGAATTCCATGAAGCTTTACAATCTCCCGGAAGTAAAGATCAACCACATGAGATGCATCCAAGGTCTTGTTACATGGAACAAAGTGTGCCATTTTTGAGAATCTGTCAACGACAACCATAATTGAGTCTTTCTTTCTTTGGGTTCTCGGCAGCCCAAGAACAAAGTCTAGACTCACATCTTCCCCGTTAGACGGTTTAGGAGTGCATTCTGGCTTGGAATGACCTAATGTGATTTTTACTCCTTCTTTTTCAAAAAAATAAGTATTTTTAAAGTCCATCATGAATCACCTTTCTATCATATTGCCAAGGGCGGCCGAGAAGTAGGTGACAGCATCCATTGGAACGACGTCACACCAAACTTCATCTTTGTAATTTTTGCCAATAGAAAAATGAACCAAGCATCTTTTATTAACTCGTACCTCATTCCCCTTGCAAAGCCATGAGAGTTTGTAAGGCTGTGGGTGCGCCACCGTCTTGAGCTTCAGTTTTTGCACCATTTCAATAGCCACTACATTTTCACAACTTCCTCCGTCAATAATAACATTGCAAACCTTGCCATGAGAGGTACACTTGGTATGAAATATGTTATTGCGGAGCCAACTGTCTTCCTCCACAAGCACTGCATTTAAACTCCTTTGAATTACTAGGCTTTCTCTTTGATCTGCATAGGTGATTTTGTCATCATCCTCTGGCTCGCTGAATACACTTGTTTCTTTTTCCTCTTCCATCTCTTCTTCAACAAGAGACACCACCTTGCGATTAGGACAATCAGCAACGATGTGTCCAAATCCTTGACACTTGAAACATCGACGGGAACTAGGATTAGAACTTCATGGGTTAGAACTTTTAGCTGCAGTTTCTTTTTTTGGATTTGGTGTGAAACAGCCTCCTTGTTGGTTGAGGATGCATTTGCTCGATTAGAGTTGCTTTCCTTGTTCCAAGTACGCGAAGTTGTTCCACGGGACTCCTTTAATTGCTTTTCCACTTTGAATGACAGCTTGACGACATCATTGTAGGTCCAATAGGGCTGCAGTTGAACCACATGGCGAATTTCTGACTGAAGCCCTCGAAGATATCGGGCGATAGTTTGCTCTTTTGGCTCCAAAATATCACAACGCATCTGTAATTGATCAAATTCTGCTGTATACTCTTCAACAGTCAACTCCTTTTGCTCAAAATTGTGAAATTTCAAGAAAGCATCTTGACGGTAATTATCAGGTAGGAATTTCCTCCAGTAACTCTTTCTTCATTTTCTCCCATGTCTCGATCCTTCTCTTCCCATCTCGATCTCGTTGCTTCTTAAGGTGTTCCCACCAAAGCGAGGCATGTTTCTTCAGCTTGATGGCAACCAATTTAACCTTTTGGTCTTCCAGAATATCTTTGTATTCAAAAATTCTTTCAACAGTGTTGAGCCAATCCAAGAATTCGTCAGGATGCATTCTTCCTTCAAACTCTGGTATTTCAACTTTCACTCCATATTCTTGCTGGAAATAATGGTTTCGTCGAAGTTGGTAACGAGGAGCTCTTCCACTCGATGCGTGGCTAGAAGCACGGTGAAAAGGGTTAACCTCCTCCTCATCTGAAGCTTCATCCTCTGAACCGTGGTGCGAATCAACACGTTACAGAGTCTCATAGCATTGTAAACGCAACTGGAGTTCCTGCATTTGTCTCCTCAAGTCATCCACCTCGACATCACGAAGGTCTCTCTCACGAGCTTGAGGTTCATCGACATTTTGTTTGCGACGACGACCTGCCATTGAAACCAAAGCTCTGATACCAAAACTGATGTCGGAAATATGGATTTGAGAAGGTAATACAAGTGAGAACTTAGAAGTATCACACTCGCCACCCTATGGAATTCACCCACGGCATAAGAGTTGAAATAGGAACTAGCCAAAGGCTAAAATTTCACTTCAATTATCAAGCTGAATCATATCAGTACATAACTGGCCTTATAAACACAAAAGAAGGTCTAGAAAATTCCTGAAACATAAAAGAAAACGACAAATTCCAAGAGGACTTTTCAACTCTCAAGTAGAAGATACCAAAAGTCACTTGAATATCAACACTTATTTGGTCAAAGTTGGTTATGAGAATAATTCCATGACTTAATTGGGAGTTCCAAAATTAGGTAGAAGGGCGGTAAAATTATCTTGGGATTCACCCGCATCAAGTACACTGCATGGTGTTCTGATCACGCCATGTGATGTACCATATACACCGCACAAGGTTCTGAATAATACTAGTGAACTATTGATTGGAAGGTACACCGCAAGATATATTAATAACACTGTGCGTGTATCTTCTACACCGTGTGGCATTTATTATCTCATTTCTGTACATCATCCAACATCACACCGCACAAGGTTCTGAATAATACTAGTGAACTGTTGATTGGAAGGTACACCGCAAGATGTATTAATAACACTGTGCGATGTATCTTCTACACCGTGTGGCATTTATTATCTCATTTCTGTACATCATCCATTTGGTATCTACTGTACAGTAAGCACCACGAGCACGTTCAAGTGATATATCCAATCCCATGTCCCTATGTACTTGTTTTCCAAAGGTTTTAATTTTCCAAATGATATTAATTTTTCCCTTCGAAAATGTTTAGTAGAGACTGGTTTTTATCGGGCGAGCGGGGTGCTTTTTCAACAAAACCTTCCCCGTTTGTAACACATCATCCATTTGGTATCTACTGTACAGTAAGCACCACGAGCACATTCAAGTGATATATCCAATCCCATGTCCCTATGTACTTGTTTTCCAAAGGTTTTAATTTTCCAAATGATATTAATTTTTCCCTTCGAAAATGTTTAGTAGAGACTGGTCTTTATCGGGCGAGCGGGGTGCTTTTTCAACAAAACCTTCCCTGTTTGTAACATGGCCCCCGGACTCAAAATCTCAACGTTTTCGCTAGGCCAAAAGCCCTCTTTTTCAAATCAGACCCTCGGTTTCTCGGATCATCCATCTCAAAAATTCGGGTGGCGACTCTCAAGCTCGCCGGTCAGGGATTCGACAGTGGCGACTCTGTTGGGGATCAATAGTTATTCAATACTTTGGAATTTACTTTTATTTTTCAATGAATTGAATAATTAAGAGGGTCAAGCTTGAAAGACATTTTTCTTGAGGGATCTTAAGATCATTTGGAAAATTAAACCTTTATTGTCTTTTACACTTTGCATCCCACTGCCTCGCTAGTGTGTTCTGACTATCTTTCCTGGCTTGTTGGTGACAAGCACTCTCAGGATGCCTAGCAACCCTCGACCGTGATGAGTCATCGTACTGTTCGACTGTTGCCTTGCTGTACACTTGGCAATGAGAGGTACATCTTGACTCTAGTCCGGGTAACCCTGAACTAAAACCGGCCTTTTGCACAAGTACATAGTCGTAGAACCTTCCAAATCAGGATAGGGACCCATTTGTTAGGGCTATGTGTTATACCCTGCTTACGTGCGGCATATATACATGTCTTATCTCATCATGATGCTACATTGCACATGCATAGTTCGACTGTTAAAGTAGTTCTAGGACTCTTCTCTCCCTCCCATGGTCTTTAAAAGTTTGCTAAACACCCGATGAAGAGTCGTGCCCCATGGGACGCATGTTGCTTAATACTAATAAATCCTTAAAATGACATGCTTAGGGGAAGTCAAGACTTTTTAAGTCCTCGATATAAGTTTTCATTCAAAAGTCAAAAAAAAAAGAAAACAAAACAAAAAAAACAACAAAATGAATGACTAAAGTAATAATGTCAGAATACTTACACTGACTTGGTTATAGTACGCAGCTACACATCACTTCGAACATAGTGCCACATCATTATTACCATGCCATTCCCAAAATTGACATTGGACTTTTGAAAGAAAACAAATTGAGGACTTAACTTGTTTTGACAACTCTTAAGCTTTATTGTTTACTAAGGATACACTATCAAAAGGAAACTTTGAGGATCGAAGCAACCTAATAAAACTATTTCCGGTTAATCTAGAAGACTTTAAATCCATGGAGTTTGCGATACCTCCGACGTTTGACGTGCCCATATGGCTCCCCTAGTTCAGTCTAGCTTTAAGGAACATTGGTATCTGGATTCCGACAGTCATATTACTCTGTCTCAGATGGTCATAGATAATGAGATTGGCTCTGATTCCCAAATGAGAGGAATTTAACCTACCTGACATGATCTACCCGGATCATCGGAAGTCATCTGTGCCACATGTCTTAAGTGAGATTTAAACCATGGTAGGTCCTTAGGGCAGTCTAGGAGACTTTAAATCCATGGAGTTTGCAATACTTCCGGCGTTCGCCATGCCCAAATGGCCCTCGGTCTGGGCTAACCTTAAGAACGCTGGTAGCTAAGTTACATCAATCTTATTGCTTTGTCTTAGATGGCCATGATAAAGGCGTTGGGTCTATCCTTGCTGAGTAAGTGACCTACTCGTGGTTGTTGGAAACCATCTGTGTAGTGCTTGAAGTGAGACCAGGCCGGGCTAGATCTTAGGACGACATTGAGATCGACGACACATACATGACATGTTCTTTCTTTTTCAGAAATGCGTCTGGGACTCATCTAAAATTTACTTTTTGCTTTACTGTCAGTACTAGGCCACCCATCCTACACAAAACCACATCACCTTCTTCAACCACTGCAATGGCAGGGCAAATTGAGCTGAATGAGCTGAAAAAACTATAGAGGAAATGAGTCAAAAAATGGACAAGTAGATGATTCATATGCTAACTCTAGTGCAAAGACTAGTTGACCTTTTCACCTCCACAGTCTTGAATCCAAATTTGGGGTTGAATGATGATGATGCCAAGATCGAAGAACTTCCTCCACAAATGTACCACCCTCCTGCGGTCGGAATCAAGTTGGTCACTGATACCAAAGTGTGTGGCAAAGCCAAAACCTAAGAGTTGACAAGGCTAACAAACCATGTTCATTCCCAAAAGTCAAGCTCTAAGAAATGTTTAAAGAACTGACTAAATTCCATGATGCCAGGACTCGATTGAAGGAGGATGTTGGACCCTTGTCCAAAACTAGTGCCGACATGCATATTGTCTCAACATAAATGGATGAGATCAATCCCAAAGGCAAAAGGGTTAGTCCCTTTAATAGCAGAAGGCTATATAGTTGCAAAGCAAGCAAAGGTTCCATCAGGGGCACCCTCGGCACCACCATGGACTTTCAACTCGGTCGTAGAACCAAACCAAGGGCCTTCTCCCATTTCTTTGAACCTCAATCACTCGTTTATGAAAAGCTCCGCAAAACTGGCCTCATCAAGCCACTCTCCCCAACTCCTCTACCTCAAAAGCTCTTAGCAAATCACAACCCAAAATGCCTTCTGCACCTTCCATCAAATACCCGGCCATGTTATCGATGAGTGTCAATGTCTCCACCATAAGATTCAAGACCTCATCGACGACAAAACAATCCTGTCTCCAAAGCCAGACATCATGTCGAACCCCATGCCCCAGCGCAATCCTTGCATCCCCTCCGCCTCTTTCAGCGAAGAAGAGTGAACTATCAAGAGCATGCAATAGTCCGACTTTCCATGAGTCTTGGGAGCTTTCAAAGCTTCGAATCCGTGTCCTCTATTTTCGAGTTAGTCTGTACTTTGAGTCTTCTACTCTTTTGTGTCTGTGAGAGTCAAAAAAGAAAAAAAAAAGAAAGAAGAGAAAAGTAAAAAAGAAGGTCGGTTTCGTATGCCTTGAACTACGTTGTGACCTGATTCCTTTACAGAATACGTAGGCAACCTCATCTTAAGACTCGGTCACGAGCATCCGAGTCGGTCCCAAGGTTCAGTCATGGTCTTTCGAGTCAACCTCTACTGGTTCGGTCGCTATCTTTCAAACGTCGTGTCTTTGTAATAAAGTCAGGTTTTCAAAATTGTTTTCCACCATCAGTTGACAATCATGATAATCACTTCAAACACGAGATAATTTTGGATTGAACCTTCACCCCATGCAAGAAGAATTTCAAGGGATTGCCCCTTGACGCCATATCCATTCCAAGGAACAATGCCTTGACCCTGAAAAAGCTCGCTAAGACAAAATATCAAAATCTGACCCAGGTAAAAGCTAGAGCATGCAAACAAAAGTCTTTCAATGAACATCTAGAGTTCGCTTGTTGAGTTGGGTGATCCAAAGTAAAGAAAGGCCATCGTTTCTTTCATCCAACACAAAAAGATATATCTTTTGATAGCCACTTTGAGCCCCAATCAAATTCTTTGAAAAGGAAGCCCAGCTAGCCAGCTATCGCCCCCCATCAAGGTGAAATGAAAAATAAAAGTGCCAAAAGAAACATTGAAATTCAAAGCATCAATAGGGTGAAAGTGCTAAACACATTGAGATTCAAAGCATCAATAGGATGAAAGTGCCAAACACAATGAAAGACATTAAAGAGATGAGAAAGCAAATGAAAGCGTCTACCGAAAGCAAAGGGGCACAAAAAAAATCAAAGATGACTGCTAGCTTTGAAAACCCAAAATAAAGTGAAATTTTGACCCTGTTATCCTTTCTTTGTCAAGCCCAAATCATGGCCTACATTATAACCCAAAAAGTCCTTTCAGATTGGAAAGCGCAACTTGATAGCACGAACCCTAGGTGTTAAAGGGCATGATCGAAAATTAGTACATAAGGAAATGGTCAAGACATTGTTCTTAGCTCGCATCAACCAATGCGAAAATCCAAACCGGGGCATTTTTGATACCCATGGGTCGTCATCAGCAACCTAGGCATGTCTGCCATTTCAAAGAGTCAAACTCTTCGCCCAATCAGGGGCCCCATTCAAAAGTTGCTCCATCTTTCCCTCCCTCATACATTTGTGTCAACATAGTCTTGTAAAAATCCACCCCTTTTTGTCAAAAGTCAAAAGAGTCGTCTCGGTCTTGTCAATTCTCGACTCATGGAAGCCATTTCGACATATGGAAGAATACCACCCCTAAGAGAAGCTCGTTAGGCTGAAAACCACAAGGGCGGGTAGAGCCAAGCAAAAAATTAGAGCAAAAGTCTGCTAGGTCAAACACTCGCAAGGGCGGCCCAGGCAAAAGTTAAGGCAGGTAATCAAAAGGGCATGCTAGACTGAAAACCCAAAAGGGCGGTACTAGGCAAAATTTAAAGCGCAAAAGGAGAGTGTTAATACTTGAGCGAAACCATAGCCCGAACTGCGTACATGGTCAACTGGTTGCCAAAACCATCAGAACTGGGGTTCGTCACCCACTGGGGCACAACAACTCGATGCCATCTACCGAGGCAAGCGTACGCCCAACTTTAAGACTCGGGCACACATCAGCCCAAAGTTCAAATCTTGACCAAAGGCAAGTTCCAGCCCAAAGCTCGAGTCTTGATCAAAGGCAAAATTAGGCTCAAAATCCAAGCTCCGACTAACAACAAACTCCAGCTCAAATCTATAAGCCAAATCTAAGCCTCAACCAAAGCAAATTTCAGCTCAAATTCAAGCCCTCACCATAGGCGAATTCCAGCCCAAAATCCAAGGTACCAGTCCACTGGCCAAAGATAGTAAAGCAAAAAAGGGTACTCAGATGTGTCCCTTGGTTTTCAAAAAAAAAGGAAGGGGAATGTTGTCCACATCGTCGTCGAGTGCCGAATCATGAATCTCGAATGTCGTCCAAAAGTCAATCAACCAAGCTACGGTCCAAAAGACCTAATGCTTCTTAGTCTCTCGAGTGACGGTCCAAAAGACCTAAGGTTCTCATTCAACAAGCTACGGTCCAAAAGACCTAATGTAGTGCTCCATACTCTCATCTACCACGCAAAAGTGTAGTAAAGAAAGAGTTCGGGGCACCCCATGACGATGTTTCAAGAGCATTGAATAATTTTCTCTTCCCCATGTTCGCACACACTCTCTCTCTCCTCCAGATTTGGACCCATGTTTCCCTCCCACCCTTTTTAACAAAAAAAAAAAAAGTTAAAATTCTAGGAATTTAGAATTGTGGGTTTAGAAGATTTCAAGGGCTCAACATAGTTGTATAGGATATTAATTGATTGATGGCAGGAGTCAGTTCAAGCAAGCGGACTCATATACATTCAAGTTTCAACGGCTCCAAATATTATGTCCGGAGTTGTATAATAAAATTGTGTTTCTAAATTTTGTTGTCGTTTTAATGTCTCCAAACGAAAAGAGTACAAATTACGTATAAATTACACATCTGGAAAAAAACAACTACAATAATTGATTCTTCTAAGTGGAGTCTTTTCTATCTCCTCTAGAAAGTAAGTTTTCAAAGATTGTTTACTTATCGTTAAAAGATAAACTTATTCATGGAGCCTCCCCTCAATCTCGCGCGTCTGTTTCGGCTTTAGAAGGTCTAGATTTTAATAAAACTTTTTCGATCAGTTTTATTAATATCCGAATCATCCAAAGCCGAAATAGACTGTTGAGATTGCGCTCCGTAATAAGTTTTTCGGTAATCCCGGAGGCCCGTGAATAAGTTTTTCTGTTTTGGCGTTTTGAGTTCTGATGTTTTGAACATAACAAGAGAAAAAGTTCACTAACGTTGACAAGAGAAAAAACCCATCAAAAAGGACTCTTCCAAACACAACTTCGGGTAAGATTGGGATGGCCAACCATAACAACTTTGGTTAGACATGATCGAAAGAATCCTTGCCTACTGGAGTCGGGCAAGACGAGGGTTTTTCTAACTGCCTGCTAGAGATGAATGAGACGGGGCCTAATCACGTGATCTCTAGGCTGAGTAATTATTTAGGCCTTATTCTTAGCTTTTTCTTGTTTTGTTCTTATTTAAATTTTTTATTTTTTTACATTTATTAATTTTGCGTTAAATTTTTATAAATTATTGATTTTAATTTCTCGGCAAGAAGAATTGGAAAAGTGGTTATTTACCACCATTTCACGGTTGTGTCAAGTTTTAAACACAAATAAAAAGTGGTTATTTTTCAAAATACTTGGGTGAAACTGTAAAAATTTAACTTTTCCGATTCCTCTCGTCGAGACAAATCAATACCCAAAAAAGTTTGGCGCAAAACTAACAAATTCGGAAAAAATTCAAATAAGGACAAAATTTTCAAATTTAAATTAAGTTTAAGTTAAATCTAAAAGAACGGAGCCACTATGTCTAACCGGGACATCATATAACAGTGCCTCAAGCCTCTCCACTACACATTATTGTGACATTCTCGTGAGATCCTCAACTTTAGTCTTGGACCTCACATATATATATGGTTGAGGAGAGGCCTTGGAACCGTGATGGTGCCCCAATTATGGCGTTGAATAATTTTTCAGTAATTCTACTCTCCCGTAAAGGGATGTCCACAACTTTCCCAGGAACCTCCCTGGCTTCCCCACGTGATGGTGTCCCAATTATGGCGTTGAATAATTTTTCAGTAATTCTACTCTCCCATAAAGGGAGGCCCACAACTTTCCCAGGAACCTCCCTGGCAACTGCACTTCATCTTGTGTGGGTCCGGCCCACCAAATGCATTTATTTTCTTGAAGTAGGGTTGTAAATGAGTCGAGTCGAATATTATTATGTTTGAGCTTGGCTCGTTTACTAAGCCGAAAACTTGAGCTCGAGATCGGTTGTAAACAAGCCTGATATATGTATAAATGAGCCTCTATAATCGAGTTGAGCCTACTTTTTGGGGACGAGCCGAGTTTTGGAGTGTGGAACACGACTTGTTTACGGAGCGAGCTCAAAACTTGACCTCGAGCTTGGCTCGATTACTAAATCAGTTGAGACTAGCCGAGCCCTAAGGGGCTGAGTCTCAAGCTCTTCACGAGTAGCTCGACCGATTGCACTTTACACTCTCGCCTTTCCTCACTGCCCGCTTGTCACAGCCGGCCACCGTCGGCTCTTCTTGCTGCTAACAACAAGATCTCATCTTCCCAAGCTTCCATCATCCATCTCCCCAATTAGGTCTTTCATCTTTCCAAGTCCCAACTGTTGGAATTTGGGCCTGGTCGGGAGCCAACTCGGATCGCACATATGGGCATGATCCGGTGACTAATTCAATAGAGTTCATCTTATCTCAACAATAAGATGGAGGAGTAGCACACAAACTTTATGTTACGATCCTAATGTCCCACGTCGGTGAAGTACTGACCATGTGCATATAAGCACTTGGGCTCCCTTTCCTTTTAAGCCGGTTTTAAAAGATGAGTTCTACCCAAGAGTTTGTATCATTGGTATCAGAGTCAGCCGCCGCGTTGCAATTTGACCTGCGAAGTGGGCGACCTATAGGCTGGATTAAACTACTTCAAAATTATTGAATACTGAGAGGTGGGTGGAGCCGCCAAAAAAAGAGAAAAGCCTACCATCAGGTCAGTGTCGATAGAGTGGGCCGCCGTGGACATCGATTGCAGAGCATGGTGGTACGTTACGATCCTAATGTCCCACATCGGCTAAGTACTGGCCATGTGCATATAAGCTTTTGGGTATCCTTTCCTTGTAAGCCGGTTTTCAAGGGTGAGTTCTACCCAAGAGTTTGTATCATTATCTCCTAGTGAGATTCAAATTTGTACGCATCCGGGATGCTTCTCTATTTAATTCCTACATAAACACAAAGTTAGATATGTAGAAAATTGCTAGAACAAAGGTTCTCTCTTTCTTTTGTCTCTCTATTGAACAACTCAAGCTTTTGTACCATGGAACTGAGGGTGATACTTGAAACTCGTTGTATCAGTCCATCGCTAGGAGATTGTTGCGGTTCATAGATCGACGTTCGGGGTTTGTAAATCATCCTCCAAAAATCTGATTCCAAGTTAAAATTGAAGAGAGGTAACCCGACCACCCACTTCTGCATTCGTAATAGTATATATTGTTTACACCAACCTTCCAAGAAACTTGTACATCTCGGACTTGGAGAATTGAATGCATCCCGTAAACCTTAGGCTAGAAAACAGTCAGAGCAACAAATCTGCATGCACCAAGTAAAATCCCCAAAGCCCGAAAGTGGCAAACTAAACCTTTTAAGTCCAGAAATGACAAATTTTCTATAGAATCCCAAATTGGTTATGAAAGAAAGCTCCGGCCGCAATGATAGATCTAGAAATGACAAACCGCGAGCGATGCGTTCTGTTAAAGAAAATGTCGAACGAGTAAGAGATAGACTGGGTTGCGTTCCGTGAAAGAAGTTGAATTCCATGAAAGAAAGTTCGACCCACCAAAATGTGCCATGGAATTGGTGTTATTGCAGATGGTATCTTGTAGCCATTGCCCAACAATGTTCCACCTTTAAATGAAGTCAGTGGTATCCATGAATAGAGTATTACTTGAAATCTTTGTTTGGTGAGTTTACAAGCTTCTCCATCTTTTTTCACAGATTGCTTCTCTCAGCATTCTAGAAAAATAAATGCACAGAAAATATCATACTCCCTCCGTCCAAAATTGTTGCTCCTGTTCTGGGCATCCAATTTTTTACGGACAATACGTAATTGTATCCAGAGAAGGAAAGAAGTGTGGACTTTTCTTTTAAATTGGCCTTTGTTTTGAGAGTCTGGGACAACCAAAAAAAAAAGAGAAGGAGCAACATTTTGAGATGGGGGAGTAGGTTTTTTTTTTTTGGTTCGACGGTCATGGGCGTACAGATTAACTTACTCGCAACTCAACTAATCTCCACTCCGGTCCAGTCAAAGGCATGCCGTTTACACCATAATATTGCATCCTTTCCTTACTCCAAGCATTTGAACTTATATATATACAGGTTTATCTAACAACATTAGAAGCAGAAACAATTTCAATATCAAAAAGACAGAAATACCATTGCATCTTCAAACAGTAGCGCAGGCAATTTTCACTGAACATGTAGTCGATTCCAAAGCTCAATTTTGCATTACAGTCCATGCACTTAACAACCCCACAAGTTCAAATAATGCTCTTCGCAGCTCAAACAACATATATAGTCCTCTTCCCAAAGTTTATGGAAAATTTTACATCCAAAAGATATCAAACCGACAACATTTCACCCCGGCAAAACTTAAAAGTCCAGAAAATTCCAACATTTGCTACTGATATTGCCAGGAATGATCACTCTGGTGATGACTGGAGATGACAAACAACACAAGGGAGATGATGAACGACGAGGGAACCACTCACGGGTGAGGTAGATTTTCCACGTCCAATTCTCTCAACTTCACTCTGTTGTCATCAAATTACTAGCCTGTGTCTGAAATACAATTGTCCGGGAGTATCACCTCGTGTTACTCTGGACCACTTTACAAACACATATACTTGTGGGATCTACCACTAAGTATATATGTTATAAACTGATTTAAAGTACCACGTGGCGGTACACACTAGGTACACATTTGAAGTACCCCCGCGTGTTACTCCGGACCACTTTACAAACACACATTCTTGTGGGATCTACCACTAAGTATATATGTTATAAAGGGATTTGAAGTACCACGTGGCGGTATACACTAGGCCCACCTTTTGGTAACTTTAACCATTAACCCATGCTTCATGTAGAGAATTATGGAAACATTTGGGGATACAGGGTGCCCTTCCACCACACGAACACGGTAATTGTGGATTATAGCCGCGGCCACCGTCTTCATCTGAGTGAAAGCCACTTCCTTTCCCAGACAAGTCCTCGGCCCTGCGTTGAACGACAAGAACTTGTACGATGGCTCGTGTTTGATCGTTCCTCGCTCAGATATCCACCTCTCCGGCTTGAACTCCGCACAATCCTCCCCCCATACGAACTCCATCCTCCCCATTGCATAGAGAGAAAATAGCACCTTCATTCTCGGATGAACACGATGGCCGCTGGGCAGGGTGTCTGGATGAAGAGGCTCCTTGTGCTGGAACGGAACCGATGGATAGAGCCTTAGGGATTCACATATTGCGCTGTGCAGATAAACTAGCTTGCTTACCTCTTCTATATTGAATAATCTCCATTTGTTACCTTCTTGTTCCGGTATGACTGATTCGAGTTCTTCTCTAATCTTGGCTTCAACAACTGGGTGCGTCGAAACAAGCCAAAGAAACCATGTCAGAGCTGAGCTAGTTGTGTCTCGCCCTGCGATCATGAAATTTAATATTGTGTCTCTCAAGAATTTGTCATCACACTTTAGTCCCATGATCTCATCCTCACTCAAATAGGATGTCAATAAATCCACCCCATCTTCTTCGTTCGATTTGATCCCTTTCCTTAGCTCATCTCTCTTCTTCGATATGTATTTGGCGATGGTATGATCTAGGGTTGCCCACGCATCGCTCAATTTCTTCTCTTGTCCGACCCCTAGCCACCTTTGTAACTTCCAAAAGCTTTCGGGCACGGCATGGCGAATCAATAATGTTTCCTCGGCATCATCAAGGGCTTTTGCAAAAGGAACTTTCGGGAGTTCAACGGATAGGCAACCGGGGTCGTATCCAGTGAGGAATAAGCACGTGGTGTCAAACGTAAACCTTTGAAACAAATCTTGCAAATCCGCCACCAGGCCTAGTTTGGAGACATGGTCAAGAATAGGGACAAGCCCTTTCTCCAGTTTGTTCTTGCTGTTTTTCCCCAGGAACTGGTGGAACCGCCGGTGACCGATCTGCAGCAGAGCAAGTTTCCTCTGTTTCTGCCATGAATCTGCGTCGGCGTTGAAAATCCCATCTCCCAGAATGTCAAATATCTCCCGGAAATGCGGCCCCTTCGGGAAATTCGAGAAGTTCGCGCTCATTATGTAGTGCACGTTGGCTGGATCGGACGTGGCCAACATGTCCATGCTGGAAAACAAAGGCCCCTTGATTAGGAAAGTACCCCCGGCCCGGCTGAGAAAACCGGTACACCAGACGTGAATCCTGTGGACGTTGAGGAGGATACTCGGCAGCGTTCCGAGAAGCGGCCAGTTCCGGGGCAGCCCGTCGTTTGTGCAATAGACGTAGAGGAAAATAAAGCATAGTAGTGCTAAGAGGATGTCATAGTACCCTAATGAGACCATTTTGGATTGCTCAAAATTGTTACAAGTTTGCAAGCAAAAGAAGAAAAGAATCACTAGCCAGGCCTTCTGCCTCTCGGTTATGGAAGTCCTGGGCTATAACACATGAAAAAGATCTCACTATCAAGTCAAATTCAAGAGTTACTAGAGTGGGGGACGAAAGCGATGCTTTACTAGTCAAACGAAAATAAAGGAGGCGATGATTTATGTGGGAGGGCCTCTTCTCGCACCCCTCCTGACAACACCCCCCTCCCCCGGCCCCACTGCCTTTCCCCTCTTGTCCCTTCTTTTTCGTTTTTTTTTTTTTTTTTTTCACTTTGACTATTTTTTTTGTTACTTTTACAAATAAATAATTACTGTTTTATTTTTTTTTACTTTTACTAATTTTTTATACTTTTAAAAGACTTTAATTACTGTTTTATTTTTTTTAAATTTTTCCTAATTTTTTTTGTTTACTTATAAAAAACTTTAATTAATGTTATTGTTTTTTTTTAAACTTTTACTAGCTTTTTTTTGTTTTACTTTTAGTTGTTTTTTATTTTACTTTTAAAAGACTTCTTACTATAAAGAAATTTCAATAACATAAAAAAATTTACTCACGGATGTAATATTAAATAATTTAAAAATACATATAAAGCGTAAAAAAATAAGTGTTTTGATTTTTAATTCGTTTGAACCGGTGCAAATATCTTATTTTTCTTATCATTTCATCCTAAATGATCGTAATGAAGTTTTGGCTCTAAAGCCTTTCAATGAGCACCCTAAGAGAGACCTGAAACTAAATAATAAGTCTTAGGGTACTTCTTGAAAGGCTTTCGAGCCAAAAATTCATCATGATCATTGAAGACAAAATGATAAAAAAAACAAGATCTTTGCATCGATTCAACCGGATTGAAAATTGAAACACTTAAATAATATTAAATAAATAAAAATGAAACAAGATATAAAAGTTATTAAGTAAATAAATAAGAAATAAGAAAATGCCGTGGTTGAATTATTGGTGGGTATAATATTCAATAATTTAAAAATACATATAAAGAGTAAAAAAATAAGTGTTCCGATTTTTAATTCTTTTGAACCGGTGCGAAAATCTTATTTTTCTTATCATTTCATCCTTAATGGTCGTAATTAATTTTTGACTCTAAGACCTTTCAATGAGCACCCTAAGAGAGACCTGAAACTAAATAATAAGTCTTAGGGTACTTGTTGAAAGGCTTTCGAGCCAAAAATTCATTATTATCATTGAAGACAAAATGATAAAAAAAACAAGATCTTTGCATCGATTCAACCGGATTGAAATTAGAACACTTAAATAATATTAAATAAATAAAAATAAAAAAAGATATAAAAGTTATTAAGTAAATAAATTAAAAAAAAAGAAAATGCCGTAGGTTGAGTGGGTTGCCGGGGGTAATTTGGTCTTGGGGGTGGGGTCGGCCTGGAGGGGTGTGTCAGGGGGCGCGCAAAGAGATTTGCTTTATGTGGGTGAAGTGAAAGAAACGGATTAGAAAGAAGGATTCGGATCCTGTCCATTTTTCCCGGACCAGTTCGGTCCATTTGGGTACATCCGAGCCGTCCAAAAATATTTTAAACGGCTCGGATTTAAAGTGAGCATTTTTGAGTATTTTTTTTTATGAAAATACACGCTTTTAAATTAAATCCGAGCTTTTCAAAATATTTTAAGACGGCTCGAATGCACCAAATAGACTGATTTGTTCCGGGAAAAATGGACAGGATCTGCCACCTAGAAAGGAGGCGATGCTCTTTTCTTCAGTAATGGGATCAGATCCAGCCCAGATTTTTAGGGCTTAAAATGAAAGTAAAGATGAGGCTCTTTTATCGGACAAAACTATTATTAAGATGTAAAAAAGTATGCAGAGCAAGGTTGTCAAATTCGTTCCGTACCGACCGGTACCGGTCGGTACGTACCGTACCGGTGCGTAAATGGAACGCAAAAAGTCGTGTTCCGTTCCGGTTGAAATACCGGCCTGTTTCGACCGATACCGGGTGTACCGGACAATACCGGCGCGTTCCGGCCATTTTCCGGCGTTCCGGCCGGTACAAAATTACCCTCTCTCTCTTTTTTTCTTTTTTTTTTTTTTACTTTTTATTTATGTTTATACTTAAATATGGTAGATATATATTAAATATATATATAAAATATTAATTGCGGTAAATCCGGAACGGTACGGGGCCGCAAATCCGGAACGGTACCGGGATACAGCCCGGTACCGGTACGTACCATTCCAATAGTGAAAACGGTATGCTAGCCGGTACGGTATTGACAACTTTTTTTTTTTTTTTTTTTGATCCGCCGGTATTGACAACTTTGATGCAGAGTTTTTGAAATTCAAAATCTTTAAAATCCTAAAGTGATTGCAACACAAATTTTAGTTCAGTCGACTCTAAGGATGAGGGAAAAGCCTAATGCTTATCCAATGAGATAAGAAATCTAGCAACTTTTGTCCGCTACTGTCCTCGTGAAATGACAACGTAGCAGACGCTACGTCGCTACCCTCCATTATTATATGAGTATATGTGCAATTATTTTCTTTTGAATAGTATTGTGGTGACCACATTAGGTATAGGATAGCGCGGGAAATAAACCGAGATAGGCCGGCAAATGAACCGATATAGGCTGGCAGATGAGGCCGGCAAATGACCGAGATATATATGCGCAAAAATTTGAAACCAATTGTTTGAGTCGAGTTCTTGTTTGCTAGTTCGTTTGACCATTGATGGTTATATATAATTAAACTAAATCCGAACATTAATTTTGCGATTAAGCTCTCAAGTAAAATTTGAGCCGACTACTGTTTGGCTATTATGCTTGACTTACAATCTTTATGACACCTAAGCTACTTGAGATTGACTCATAATTGTCTCGATTAAAATTCATTCGAGACCATCTCGTCTTATAAACAAATTAAACTTGAACTCATTTAATTTGAAACGTCGTTGAATTTACAAATCAAACTTGAATAATTAACTGCTCAGCTTGTTTAACTCATTAATCGGTCCCATTTGTCGTAATATATTACGATGGTATTTGAAGTCTCACGTGCATCACCACCTTTTTGTAATGTTCACCACTAACCCATGCTTTTTTCCAGCATGCTCAAGTTCAAACAAAAGCACCTTCCAAAGGCACAGCTACTCAGATGGGCAAATTGGTTTTCCAATTGGAGTTTTGACGCTGTTCACGTAAAAGGAAAAACAAATGTCCTCCCTAATTTTCTGTCAAGACTCAAAAAAGAAATTAACCAATTTTCAAAAATGAAACCACATTCCTTTGTTCCAGGTTGTTTCTCAATGATTTCCTATTTCCACCCAGTTAATCTTCCTTTCCACCTCCAGTGTCATATTTTAGAGTTAACCCTTCTTTTCAGGTGTTTCCAAATGTGTCAAAACCTTCAACATCTCTGTATTTTCAAGTATGGTATTGATGAAGGTTCCATAAAAGGTCTATCTTTCCATCCTGTCTATCTCTTCCTCATCCAGTTTAAAGTGTCTTACCATAATGTCTTTTATTTCAAAAAAAAACCTATCTCCTCTTATGGTATTTAGTCGATGTGTATATTATAAGTGTCTATTTTAATAAATCAGCAGTATTGGTGTATCTGGCTCATGCGGTATTTAATCAAGTCCATCCTCCAAAAGATTTATTTTTGAAATTTCTCTTGCTCTTCAGAAGCATATCTTACTAGCAATAGAAGATCAGACAAATCCCCAATAGTGCAGGTGGAGATCTCCAATTTACTTTTTGGACAAGTCGCAACAACAGAAGTCATCCCAATCCAGATGGTTTTATCACATGGAAAAAGGAGTATCACACCATATTCCTCTCTGCATGTCCAGAGTCTTAGAGTATCCAGAGCGACAGTGGAAATTATCTGGTCATGACTCAAACACTGTGTTCCCTCAATGGATTGACACCTGCAGAAGTTCCCTCATCTCTCCTCCATTATGAATCTGCAAACGGGAAATTCAATGATACTTATCCTGAAGAATGGCGCCAAAATATCCGCTATCTTTTGAAACAATATTATTTGAACGACAGAATTGAAGACTATTTTGGAAGCAGTGGTTCAGATAATCACGAATAACATCCTTGTGTTTAGGCCAGCTGCCTCTTTTGTGTGGTGCCCTCTTTCCCTTTCCAAGAGAGGGTAATATCATTGGAGTTTACTGTTGTGTACTATTGTAAAAAGAAAGTCTTGTAAATAATAATAGTCCAATAATATGTGTATAGCATAGTAAAAACCAATGATATGATTTTTCTGTTTGTATAGACTTTTTTAGACTTTTAGTATGGACGTACGTGTAATAAAGTTAGGATGACCTATATACTTGATATATTAATTACCTGATAGAAGTTAGAACGTAAGCAATGATGTAAGTATCAGTGTCTGTATTTCCCTCCTTACGCTTATAAAAGGAGGGTTCTGCCTAGTGTAAAAACCAAGCTAATGAAGTCAGTGTTTTTCTAATATATCCTGTGTTTTGTTCTCTTTCTTTGATCCTAACCTACTTTGTGTTTGTACCCATTTCGTGTCTACTAATTTGGTATTCAGAGAATAATGGAAACTTTAGGAGAGATAGGGTGTGTCCTTCCACCACGTACGCAAACTTGGTAGTTGTGGATTATAGCTGCAACGACCAATATTTTTATTTGAGTGAACGCCATGTCCTTCCCAAGACAAGTCCGCAGCCCGCCTAGAACTAGGGTTTAAATCCAGAGCTATTTTGTTGTTCAACTAGCGGTTTACTAGTGCCTACAGGCACACTCCTAATAATAATATCATTTTTTTAATATCTGCACGCATTACAACATTATCCTAAATCTGTATTATGAAACAGAGTCTTTTTTTTGAAAATGTCTAGGAATACAAACGAGAGCAACATTTACCGTTATCAAATTATTTTTCATTAAAATAGTAGCGATGCATGTGATTAGAAAAAGAAACAAAAAAGAAAGTCTAATTATTACTTTCCTTACTAAATCTCTCTCTCATTTTTTCCCCTTAATATTTTTTTCCTCTCTGTCTCTATCGTTATCAAGTTGAAGAGAGATAGAGAGGGGAAGCAAATGTTACGAAAAAAAGAAGAGAAAGATTTGGTAAGGAAAGCAATAATTAGGTTTTTCTTTATGTTTATTTTCTAATCATATGACTAGTAGTTTAACAAAGAGTAATCGAACTTGATAAAGATAGAGATAGAGAGGAAAAATAAAAATTACGAAAAAAAGTGAGAGATTTGATAAGAAAAGCAATAATTAGGTTTATTTATTTATTTATTTTAATCACATGGCTACTATTTTAATGAAGAGTAATCCGATGGATATAAATATTCCTCTCATTTGTATGCCTATATATATATATATATATATATATATATATATATATATATATTTTAAATTCCTTGTTTTATAATATAGATATTTCTAAATTAGGTCTGTCTCTAATTGGTTCTGATATTGTTAATTCTGAATTAAAAAAAACTACTCAAACATTGGCATTTAACAAATATCCAAGGCTCGGAATTCACTTTTTAGCAAGTTTCAATTGTAAGTGTCTAAAGACAAATGATATATCTATAACCATTTGATTTCAACTAGGGATCCAACTGATCTTCAAGTATATATATATAGGCCTTGATTTTTATAATTTGTGTCAACATTGTGTACATTAGTGAGGGAAATTATAGTGGATTAAAACTAAAGGAAATCAACCGGGGCTAATTAAGTTGATCAGAATTCTTGTATCTTACTAGGAGGTCAAGAGTTCGAATATCCCATCTGAGTGTGGGTGTTTCTCCCTTAGGGAACTTTTCCTTTCTTTCTTTTTTTCTACCCTACCATGGGCTTCTTTTGTGTATTGGTTGAGTTGTTAAATTTGGTTGTCTCGTAAACTCTCACAATTAATGTACTATCCTCATTTGTACTTTGTACTTCATACACTACAAAAATTACTAGAAACAAAACTATAGCGACGGTTTTCATTAACCGTTAGTAGAATTTTACACCACCAGAATCAATTTTCTTTCATGCGATCGGTTTTTCAAACCCGAACTTACGATCAAGACCGTTGATTTTATTTTTCATGTTCATTAAATCGTTCTCGTACAAATTTAACTCGATCGGGTTTAGAAAATTTCTTTATCGATACATAATTTCATTAATAAAATGAGTTTTTCTATCCGATAAATGTGTAGCAATACCTGGTTAACTTCATTCTTGGTACTAATGATGTACTCCTTAATATGTAAAAGATACACGATTCTGATCGGAAAAAAAAAGACTTAGGTAGGTCTTGCAATATTCTAATACTTTAATGCCTCGGGATGCATCAAATGTGGTCTGATCATGTGGTCGCTGAAATCTGACGATTTGCGATTTTGGTGATAGTGATGGAATTAGTGAGACGTGAAATTCCAACGGTTCAGATTGACGATTGTAAAAATTGAATTTGTAATTACATTTAAAATCTATACGTTCAATGTAATTCATAACAAATTAAGTCTTGTGTTGTATTTGAACGTTAGCCACTCGACCGCGACACAATCATGATGATCGAGACCGTTGCTTTTGTTAGGGCTATTCTTCCTAAATTTTTGTTGTGGTATTTTTTCTGGTACTATTTATTAATTAACGTATTTTTTTTAGCATTTCATGGTAATTTTTGAAACTAATCATTCATTTTAAGATTAATCATTCATCTTAACAAGAATAAGAAAAGTATAAAATTGTGGACCGAAGTTGAAAAAAATATCATATAAGATGACACTAAAGACAAAAATGTTAGTTGTTTGTTATTTTTTCATCTATAGTGATTTTTTATGCTTTTAATTGTGTTTTGTTTTATTTTTTAGACTCATCTCATCAAAATGACTGAGCAATCAAAAAATTTAATGTGAATCTTAAAAAAATTTAGAAAAGGCAAAATTAATATTGAAATTTTTTTTAGGAAGAATAGAGATTTTTTTTTTTGTTTGAAGATGAGTGAATAATGGAACTATTTTTCTCACACTAGATATCATTTTTTGTAAATGAATATTACAAAATAATACTCCTATCAAAATTATTATCCTACTCCGTTGCATCAATCTAAATAATTATAATTAAATATAGTGTCATATACGATTACATGCATACAGTCTTGTGCATTTATACCAATTTTATAAGGTAATTATTGAACCTAGCGTTAAATTCTATGTAATATTAATTTTATTCTTCGTATGAATGTTGTACTCCTTATTATGTACAAAATTGACGGTTCCGATCGAAAAAAAAAATGATATTAGTAGGTGTTTGTATAGTATAAACCGGATTAAAAAAAAAAAGGATTAAAAAGATCCGGTTAGTATAGTATAAATATTAAAAGGTGTATGAATTTACACAAGTTATGGGCTAGCTCAATTGGTTCGCGTGCGCCCCCTCACGCTCACGCGAGGTTGGCGGTTCAATTCCCAGGAGGAAACAACATTATTTCACCGTCACGCAGGCGACACGCAAAAAGTTTGATGCAAAACAAATAAAAACAAAAAAATAAGTTACATAACTTTTCAATGCAAATTAATCCACCCTGAATAACAATGAGACTATTATCCCTACTACTAACATTAGCTTTAATTAACAGTTGCATCTGCACTTCGATTGGCTTCTCAATACACATGGTATACCTTGGCTTCAAGCTTATCAACAACACCATGCAATTAGATAAAATATTACTTAACTCAATGATTACGCAACTATCTCTTGTTAAAGGGGTGCACCAACGGCATAGAATCCGTTTCCACGTATGTGCCCTGCAAATTGTAGTCCAAGGCAAGTTGCAAACCATCCCGAAAAACCCAACACTCCACTGCCAAGCTAGAACATGCTGCCACATTTTTCCTTTGAAATCCCACAACCTGCAACAACGATACAAGACTTCTCTGTTCCCGATTTGACTTGTCTCAAAGCAATTCGTGTTTATAACGGTCCTTTATTTAAACAAAGGAATAGAGTTATTCTTTTCAATATTACAAGACCCTTTATTTTCAAAAATGATAACCACATATAGTATGTGCACAAATTGTGCACATACGGCTCTGTGGGGTCCACAATAGGGTCCCCTCAAACAATTCAAGCCGTCCATTAGCTTTAAAATGATTTTCTAAGCCGTCACGCTAAAAATCAACTCAATCGGATATCTCTAAGTGCTTGATCCAATCGTCTAAATGTTTTTTCAGATTTCAAAATCCTAAAATCTAAGCGAAAATTTGAAAGATTGGATTAAATATTTAGATGTATTGGATTGAACTGATTTTTTACGTGATGACTTAGAAAATTATTTTAAAGATAATGGATGCCTTGAATCATTTGTGGGAACTCCGTCATGGGCCCCACGGAGCCGTATGTGTATGATCTATGCACATACCATCTGTGTGGTTAGCATTTCTACTTTATTTTTCAATTAAATTAATGAATTAAGAATTGTATCCTCCTCCGTTCTCTTTCATTGGCCCAGTTTTTTTTTAATCGGCAAAAAATATAAATATATAAATAAAAATTCTCTATACGATTACATTGAGTTTGTCATTTTTTTCAAAGAATAAATTAAATACACATTCGGTGTAAATATTTGTTTCTTCCAAATAAATTATATTGTCTCACATCGTTAAAATAGTGGTCCCAATTAATAACAAATATGACGACGTAACACAATATAATTGATTTGGAAGAAACAAATATTTACACACAGCGTTGTAAATAATTTAAACTCTTTTTTCATTGGCCCATTGAGTTTGTCAGAAGAATTCACGGGTACTGAATACTCTGAAGCATCAGAGGAAAACAACCCGTTCACATGTTTTGCTTACGAGTGTGGTCCAGCCCGTCAGGAAAACAACCCGTTCAAAACAACCCGTTCACATGTTTTGCTTACGAGTGTGGTCCAGCCCGTCAGGAAAACAACCCGTTCACATGTTTTGCTTACGAGTGTGGTCCAGCCCGTCAGGAAAACAACCCTCAACATTTGTTTTAACTTTGAGAGAAACTTATTCACGCCTTTAGTGCAGCAACTAATTGTATTGTCCAAAAGTGTTTTGTATGGACGGTCCGAATTTTAATAAATTTCTTAAAAATTCTGAACGTCTAGAACACTTTTTGATGGATGAGATTCACCTCTGTATATTCATTTTCAGGGAAACATTTGTAAAGAAGATATCCCTTTAAGTTTTTGGCATTGAACATGACTTATCACCACATGTATATACTATATATGTTCACGTTTTGGCCAATGGCCGACCAAACTCTTCTGCCGAGCCCAAAAAAGGCAAAAAAAAAACCAATGATTTCCTACCAAAACTAAGAGAGAAAGGAAGGTTAATTGTTTTTCATTCAGCTTGCATGCTGTTCATATTTGGAGAAGTATTTCAAATGGCCTCACTGGCTTACTATGAGATCCTCGTAGCACTGCTATGCTTTGTTTTCCTCTATTTCATCTGCACCTTTGATAGGCGCCTGCTCCAGGAGTGGCCGGTGGTTGGAATGCTTCCTAACCTTCTATTCAACATCCACCGGGTTCATGATTTCGTTACCGATCAACTAGAACGAGACCGAGGTACTTTTCTATTTAAGGGCCCTTTTTTGACTAACATGGAAATGTTGGTTACAGCCGATCCAGCCAACGTACACTACGTAACGAGTACCAACTTCCTAAATTTTCCTAAAGGGCCGCAGTTCAGGAAGATTTTTGACGTCCTGGGAGACGGGATTTTCAATACCGACGGAGAATTGTGGCAGACTCAGAGAAAACTGGCTCAACTACATATGGGTCATCGAGGTTTTCAACAGTTTTCGGTAAAGAGCACCCTGGACAAGGTGAAGAAAGGATTGATCCCATATCTGGAGCAAACCTGCCAACTAGGTCTAGTGGTGGATTTGCAAGATTTGTTTCAAAGGCTTACATTTGATACCACATGCATATTGGTTAATGGGAACGACCCCAATTGTCTCTCCATCGAACTCCCTGACGTTCCTTTCGCAAAAGCCATGCATGATATTGAGGAAACGATTGTGCCTCGCCATGCATTGCCTGAATGTTTTTGGAAGTTACAAAGGTGGCTTGTGATTGGACAAGAGAAGAAATATAGGGAAGCTTGGGCGACTGTAGATCATATCCTAGCTAGTTATATAAACGAGAAGAGAGAGGAATTGAGATTTGGAATCAATTCCAAAGAAGAGGGAGAAGGGGTGGATCTATTGACATCCTACTTGAAGAATGATGGAATAATGGGAGTAAAATGTGATGATAAGTTCTTGAGGGACACAATGTTGACTTTAATGGCGGCAGGGCAGGACACTGTTAGCTCAGTTTTAACATGGTTTCTTTGGGTTGTTTCGACACACCCAGTTGTTGAAGCAAGGATTAGAGAAGAACTCGAAGCAAGTATACCAAAAGAAGGTAACAACATGAGAATTTTCAGTATGGAACAAGTAAGCAAGCTAGTTTATCTGCATAGCGCAATCTGTGAATCACTGAGGCTCTATCCACCAGTTGCATTCGAGGAAAAGGAACCTCATCAATCAGACATCCTACCTAGCGGCCATCAGGTTCATCCAAAACTGAGGATACTGTTTTCTATCTACGCAATGGGAAGGTTGAAGTCCATATGGGGAGAGGATTGCTTGGAGTTTAAGCCAGAGAGATGGATTACTAAGCAAGGAATGATCAGACACGAGCCCTCGTTCAAGTTCTTTGCGTTCAACGCAGGGCCGAGGACTTGTCTCGGGAAGGACATGGCGTTCACTCAAATAAAAATGGTTGCTGCAGCTATAATCCACAACTACCAAGTTCGTGTGGTGGAAGGACACCCTGTCTTCCCGAGTGTTTCGATAGTTCTCCATATGGAGCATGGGTTGATGGTGAATATTACCAAAAGATGGACATGAGGTTAAAATTAAGTTCTTGTCAAATGCTTGATCGAGCTTCCTTATTTCTTTGACCCAATAATGTGTTTTCCTATTTGTATTTTCATATTAGAATTAGTCATATTAGAATTCTATCTTTTACTACGCAATAACCAAATATTGGAAGAATCCAAACTAATTTGATTATTGCAAGGACGAAAGATACCATATGTTCAATCATCAA
Source organism: Rhododendron ovatum (assembly GCA_019656835.1). Lineage (NCBI taxonomy): Eukaryota > Viridiplantae > Streptophyta > Magnoliopsida > Ericales > Ericaceae > Rhododendron > Rhododendron ovatum. Next base: position 10,672,921 of record CM033800.1, read on the forward strand.
ATTTGCATTCGTATTAGCTATGTGAGATTGGCACTTTATGCCTTTGTATTTATGGCCTTATGGCCTACTTAAGTTTATTGTCCTTTTGATCTAAAAACACTATATGATATCTTTTGTGTACTCTATGTGATATCTTTTGTTTACCTCGATGTACTCTATATGATATCTTTTATGTGCATGTTTTGCCTCAAACACATTCTGTGGCAGACTAGCATTATTGATGCAGGGAAGTGTATAAGTAATTGAAGAATGATGCAGTAAGGACGATCACAAACACGATGATTTAGAGAAACTCTCTCTAGACTCTTTTATTATTCAACAATCAACAACCCCAAGCTGTAAGACTTACAACTGATTATATAGGTAGCAACCCTAATCCTAGAAAATAAAAAATTACCAATTTCTGAAAAAAGCGAAATTATTACAAATTCCAAAAAAATAGAGGAAAAAAAAAGACTTTTCCAAAAAGAATGGACTAAAACGGAAATTTTTACGAAAAGTTATAAGCAAAACGATTATTTTCTAAAATGGCAAAATTGCCCTTTCAGAGTCCAAAAGGGTCTCAAACGGCTAAAAAATACACGGCACATGGCCAGGAGGCGATGTGTATTGACCATTATGCAGTTCCGGATCAAACCTAGGTAGGTCCAACTCATAATTCCATCATCGCATATTTACGACTTTACCACTCTATGCTTAGAACACCTAAAGTGATACTCCTCTTCCATGGCATCTGCATCAATTATTTGCTAGACTCTTGGCCTAAACTTAATGAACAAAGGGCGTGTTTGATAGCGGGTTTCGTTTTGGAGGGATTGGTAATGAGGTGAAATTATGATTGTGATTCGTAATGAGATGAGATTATTAAAAAGGAGATGAATCATTTTTTTATGTTTGTTTTGCACATGATTAAATCATGGAATTATTAATAACATGTTAATTTATTTTGACTAAGATAGGATGGAATTGGGGAGAGAGAGAGCTGGGAGAGATGATCAGGATTGGGATGGGATGATATTAGCAATAACCCCAAACCAAACAACAAATAAAAATGCCCTCCCACTTTCCTAATCCAATCCCACCCTCCAAGAGGGTTATCAAACATGCCCAAAGTATTGTAGAATCAAAAGTGACTTTAATTTACGGTTAGATGAATAAACCACCGGGAGCTCGTATGAGAACGTTTAGGCTTTACTATAATATAAGATATAAAAAATTGGCCTATGGTCCACTATAGCATGTTTCTAACCCACTCGGTCCACTGATCAAGTTTCTAAACTACTAGATCCACTAATATGTATTTGATAAGGTATAAAGTCCACTACATTTAAAAAGAAAAATAGTGCCTGACAAAATTACCCTTTCCATTCAAATCCCATACTTTTAGCCCATTATCCCCCATTATCCATTCTACATTTGAAATCCCGGCAATTACGTTGGAATAGAGTGACAGAAGATTATCATTTTGTGATACACTGTATATAACGTTATTATACATATATAACGTTATATACTCGTTCATCAATTCACATTTAACGTGAGATACTTACATTTTACGTTATATACTCATTCATTAGCTTGCATTTAACATTATATACTCATCCACTCATGACAGAAAATCACATATAACGATATTAAGGATGCAAACCTAAAATGATTTTGGTTGTTTAGGTTTAACGTTATATAATGTCATATGATCATTTTTCAAGGGATACACATGACAGAAACATATATTTAACGTTAGATACTCATTCATCAGAAAAAATGAAAGTTTGACCTGGCCTCATATAACAATGTTAAATGGGATTCTGTTGTGTATTTGAATGCATAAGTCAATATATGACCATGTAGGTATAGAGACCATATAACGTTATATGTATAGAAAACATATGACAGAGTGGTACTCTTTACAACAGATTATATGTGAATGTTATTAGTATGTAATTGAGTCTAAAAGTTGATAAATAATCAAATATGTTAGCTATGTTGGCATGATTTTATCTTGATCTCAACTGCTTTGTTGAATTTTTTTTGAGTTTCATTGCACAAAAATTCTCATATAACATTATATTTTTACTTTATTGAGTTGGTCTGCACAGCGGCCTCAATGACTTGCTTCTAATAACAATAATACACACAAAAAAAAACGTAATACATGTGACAAAAAATAAACATATAACCTTATAATGTTATACTTGAAATTTTGTCCTTTCTAACTCTAAAAAAAGAAAAAGAGCAGATCTCGTAACTTCTTTCCATTATATTTTCACTTTATTGAGTTGGTCCGCTGCCTCAATGACTTGCTTCTAGGAACAATAATACACACACAAAAAACGTAATACATGTGACAAAAAATAAACATATAATCTTATAACGTTATACATAAGATTTTGTTCTTTCTAACTCTAAAAAGAAAAAGAGGAGATCTTGTTACTTCTTTCCCTTCATCGCCGTCGCCTTCTTCACAGTCGACTTCACAGGTAACTTAATACTCTTCACCCCTTGAACAACTGCACAAATAATAACAAGTCTATTCACATACATTTTACACTCGCGGCCTTTAACAAAATTAGTATATAACCAACATTGATATAACCATATATAACACAGTTTTCTAAGAACTTTTAATCATATATAACCATTTGGGTTAACATATCATCATATAACCATATATACGATGAGAAACATAAACTACTCAGAGCAGGGTCTCAGAGTTTGATAAAACCATATCTACTCGCAATCAAAACCCTAAATTAACTTAGCCAAAACATTGATCCGAATATATAGGCAACATTAATATAACCATATGTACTTGCAATCAAAACCATAATATTACTTGGCCAAACCATTTATATAACCATATATATACGAATAGAAACATAAACTGGACTGATCAGATATTGATATAAACATGTATAATCGCAACCAAAACCTTAACTTAACTTAGCCAATTCAGTTATATAACCATACATATGAATAGAAACACATAAGGTGGAAACTGGACTCCTCAAACATATACATAAACATAAACCATTCATAAACATAACACCTGTTAACCATTAACTTAGCCAGACCAGTTATACAACCATATAAACAAGAATGCTCAAACGTAAACATAAACATAAAGCATTTATATATTTTCGCCAGGATGCTCTGTACAAAACCCTCAAACAGAAGATAAATAACTTGTTTGAACAATGAATCAAACAAACACTGATCCAAAATACATCTAATTCATGCTATAACAATATAGATTCTCGCACTACAAATCCCTAACTTAAATTAACCATATATACGAATGGAAACATACCTAGTGTATCGATTGCGTCGTCGGATCTGACAGAAAAATGAGGGCGAAGAACGGCGACTAGAAGGGGCAACCAACGGAGAAGAACCACCGACTGCAACTAGGGCGACGAACAGCGACGAAAGGCGACAATCGACGAAGGATATTTGCAACGATCGTACCTTGGGCTAGGTCGACAATTGACGACAGAGGAAGCCTGGGACGTGGGTTGATCTTTGCTTTTCATCTGTTGATCTCGTTGTTGGAGTGACGACAGCAATCGAGTGCTTGACGACAGCGACAAAGACGATGCTGGTATTTGAGTGCTTGAGGACAGAGACGGCAATCGAGTACTTCTCGCCGATCTAGTGTTTGAAGATGAACCAACTGGCTGGAAACTGGGCCTTTCTTTTGAAAAGGGATGAAACATATGAAAATGGGGGAGGGGGGGTTGGGGGGGGGGGACGGGGGTGGGTTTTATAATTTTTTGAATTGGAAGAATTTTGAAATGGATGAGATGGGGCAAAATGTTTTTTAAAATCAGAGGTATATTGGTCTTGCCGGGTTCATTTAATCCCTAATAATAGACTAGTGGACTTAAGGGGTTATAAAACTTAGAAATGGACTAGATAGATTTGGAAACTGCTATAGTAGACTTATGCAAAATTCTCCCTATAAGATAAGATAGAAATGGCTTTTTCAACTTACTCTGCTACAGGGGACTTTTAGGAGGGTGCCGCGGACTATCTCGTAAATTCTGCTAAAAACCAGTATTGATCAATGGCTTAATTTTTCGTTGGAGCATTGGATCCCCTGGTTTCAAATTTATGAGGGAGATATCATCCCACATGAATCACATGATCATGTCTCCACCTTTATTTCTGCATGCATGCATGTGCATTTCTGACTGCATTATTTTTTGTTAGATCGATAAACCTGTCTCATATTTAATGCCAAGTACTACTATAAACATGTGGATATTAGTCACTACAGTACATCTTATTCCGTCAATGCATTCTTCCCCCTTGGCCTTGTACTGGTTCACGATTTTTTTTAATCGAATATTCGGATTAGTTTGTCCGCACCTCGAATAATTCCGAGGCCCTGAAGATAACAACCAGACATAACCTCCAATGACCCCGAGGTATGGAATGTTTGACTTCCGTAGAAATGAAACATGTGACCTCGTAGAGTAGCACTTATTATTTTATCACAATCGCTTGGCCAAACTACTCTACGTTGCATGTACTGCTTCAAGTTTTGGCCTTGTTTCTTCTGCCTGCTTTGGCGTGGGCTCACTGTGTTGATTTCTTATCAACTCAACCTCAGCCTTAGCCTTTTCTCTCCTGTACCTCTCTTCTTATATCTCCATTATTTTTCAAGTTTTGGCCTTGTTTCTTCTGCCAGCGCGTTTGTTTAAGGGTTTTGGATTTTTAATTCTAATTATTATTCTGTTTTTCTATTACCACCATATGGTTCTACAAATACTTATCCTGGTAGCAAAATTTTACTATATTGGAATTTGAAACCCCTCTACAAGCATCAAACCCAATTTAACAGACTCGGAGATGTGTTGTGTTGAATGTGCTATGCATGGTGTTGTGCCCCAAAACGACATCGTTTTGGGGATGTCAAGGGGTTCACTATTTGTGTTGCAAGGGACCTGTTTGGTATCCAAGATGTTGTCCTATTTACATCAATTGATACAACTTGCCGCAACAGAATTTTCACAAGAGATTATAGTTGCGTACTAATCCAAACGTATTAACACTCGAATCCACGAGAAAGAGAAAAATTCAGAGAACGTTATTGATGAAAAGTTGAATCAATAATCCTTAGGCCTACACCCAGAATGGCAACCTAAAAGGGGGCTGAGCAGGGTTGCTAAATAAAAATGCCAATAAAGATTATCTCTAATAATCTTTTAATCAAAATAATATGACCAAATAAAAGAGAGAGAGTTAAAGAGATAGAACCCGATTATAGTGGTTCGGTCTAGATTTGTCCACGGTCCAGCCTAGTCCATTTTTCCTCAAGCAACTACTTGAAGGTTCCTTTAATCTTCAAAAAGATTACAAGCAGTAAGACTTGCGGTTGCTAGCTTACAACGACCTTATCCCTTAGCTTTCCCGAGGAGGTAGTGCAACCGTAAAAGTTTTCTCAGAAAACCTCTCAAAAATAATAACACCCAAATTCAAACCCGAATTTGGTCTTCTAAGTTTACAAGTGTTGACTCAAACACTCGCTTAGGAATTACAAGTATGTGGAGAAATTTAAAGCTCTCAAATAACAATAACCTCATAAGGTAGATATGAAAGTCGAAGCTCTCAACCTATACAAAATCTCTCCTTAGATAGATATGAAAGTGTTAGCTTGATCTTTAGAGAATTTGCTCTTAGAGTGATATGGAATGTTGTAGATTCAATTCCAACTCATCAATGAGTTCTTGAACCCTTATATAGCCATCCAATCTCCTACTAGCCGTTTGTAAAGTGATGGAGCCGTTGGAGAGTTGAGGGGTGGAACTAGCTGTTGATCTGCAGAAAATGAATTGGTGGTCATCCGCCCGGACGTCCGGTCGGTCGTCCGACCTCTCAGCCAATGGCCTTTGGTTGACACTGCTCTCTATAAAGACAGTCGGTCTGTCAACCGGTTCATTTACCTGTGGCTCAAAACTTCATCTCAATAAATTCGTTAAAACATATATTGAGCACATTAAATCTTTCTAAATATTAAACATTGAATCCAACAGACTTTATGCAATGTTTCAAGGCCTAGAAAGTTTAGTCCCAAAAAAAAGACTTTTCGATAGATTAGCATTTTTCGAAACATCATCAAAATAGATAATATCATTTTTTCCGATATTCATCAAAATAAATATATAAATGTAATACATATAATTTTCCTCAAATTATTATGCATACATTTTTCAACAATCTCTCCATTTTTTATGATGACACAAAAAATGATAGATTTTATGCTAATGCAAAGATTATGCCAATAAATCACCCCCTTAGTACATACTCCCCCTAAATAAGATCTTTTAAGGAATTTGAGGAGTATGACCAAAAAACTTTGATCACAAAGTGATCCTTGCAAAGTTAGCATGTCAAGAGATAGATATGAGCGAACAACATAAGATACGCATCTTGTGGTTACCATTGATCTTAACTCTTAGGCGGTTAAATCTACAAACAAGAGCCGAGGCTCTGATACGAATTGTTACCCAATATGGCAACCTAGAAGGGGGGTGAATAGGGTTACTAAACAAAAATGGCAATAAAGATTCTCTCTAACAATCTTTTAATCAAAACAATATGAGCAAATAAAAGAGAGAGAGTTAGAGAGATAGAACCCGATTATAGTGGTTCTATTACGCCCTTGATTTTCAACATAAATAATAATCATTTTCAATAAATAAAATGACAACTAAAGTATAATAATACCCAAATGACATATCTTTCCCCGCTCTCAAAGTAGATTCAAAGTTATAGTCTTGGCTCGAGGCCCTAAGTTATACAAAGTACGAAAATAATATTACAGTTTACATTGATTATTCTTTCAAACATTTCTTTCAAAAAACAAATGTAGAAGATCTCCTCTTTATACATTCGAATAAAAGCATGATCAACATGCATGCCATGCCAACTTCCTTGCTTTTGTACTTGAAAATGATACATTGAGCTACACGAGCCCAGTAGAGAAATATATACTCAAATTATGTGAAAATGCGATGAAATATGCGCCAAACGTGAATGAAACTCGACAAACGAACAAGAGATACAAACAAGGTCACCAAGAGAACTGACGAACTTAGGTTTGTGAGATTCCGGACGTCTTAGAGATAACCCTAATCATTCACACGTCAACAAGATGTAACGCTTAATCTCATATCAATCTAACAAATTTACAACAACTGTTCAACCATTTAATAACCTTTTTAATGGATGCCACAATCAACTTCCTCATTCCACACCATTCACTATAGAGCCTCATTTCATAAACTTTCATTTTTGATTTCCAAAATAATTTTGAGAAAAACTCAAGACCGTTACGAGTCAAACTCTGTTGATTCGAGCTTGAATGTCGGAATCCGTTGATTTGTGTCCAAATACCGGATTCGTTGATTCGCTCAAAAGTACCGGAGGATTTTTGAATAAAATCGTCTTTTCAAAAAAAATCACATTTCTTTCTTTAATAAAACCTTAATAGAACCAACCTTTCATTCTCTTTTTCGACAACCACAATCTCAAGCAACAAGCAATTCAAACATCAACATAGACTTCTAAAGTCAATCAAAATTTTCTTCATCACACGAGACATTCAACTGTGTTACCACCCCTTGCGTCACATTGAATTTTCTTCACCTTAATTTTCCACATTACCACATCTTGCGTTGTGGGCCCTCTAGAGTTTTCGCATTACCACACCTTGCGTTGCAGGACCCTCAGTTCAAAATTCACAACTCACTCAAACACACATACATTATCAATTCGAATATAAGCAGACGTCAAGTTTCAAGGTCACATTCATTCATACATTATCAACAGTGTATTACAAATTCACAAGCATGACCCGTTGTACATTAATAAATATTTCCAGCCTACGTTATTCCTCCTCTAAGTCTATCACAATACCATGTGGGTCACGTACCGGACCCACAATGACTCCACGACATACCACCCACTTGGTTCTAAATGAGAATCTTATAGTACGAGTGTCAAAGTAACCTAGGAAGCTCGACAAGACGAGACACGAGGATACGAGTCAAAATACTACCCATCGGATCACTAGACAAGCTCATGTCTACTCATAACACTCACCACTTTATCTTTTATAGCCCACTGTACCCCTATCGACCTACGGTACATTTCCCTAACCAACGTCATTGATATTATGCTCTAATGAGTGCTAAGAGACAAGATCAAACAATGAGTCATTAGGATATAAGCAATCATGCTCAAGAGTGACTCAAATATATCTTAATCGTATGGGGAATCATAACTCGGGTCAAGAGCAACCTTAGGAATAGCCACAGACATTGGCAGACTGACACACCTCTACTCAAATGATCATAACTTTTTGTGTACTAAGAGTCTTAAGGTCATTCTGGTGGTAAATGAAATCTTACTTCAAGACCTTCGAATCGATATAAAGTTTGCATGAATCGGACATCGGACGACAAAGTTATGGCTGGTTGAAGTTAGGCTGAAACCCAAAATGCGAGCAGAATTTTCAGAGATAAGAGGGATCAATTCCTCCTCCCTTGGGGATCGATCCCCGTAGGGAAAAATCCAGATTTTGAATGAGGGATCGATCTCTCTTGCTTAGGGATTGATCCCTATATGATTTTGGGTGATTTCTGCAGATTTCTGACAACTTTTCAAGGACACCAAGGTTTACAATTCAAATTCAATTGAAATACAAAATCAACTCATAAACACATAAAGAGAGTAACAAATCCCTACCTCAATGATCAAAGATCAAAGTTCACGCGATTCGAGCAAGCTCTAACTCCGAGAACTTCAAAACCAAGTGAAATATACCTCTTCTGAGCTTGAACGAACACAACCCGAGGTTCTAGAACACTTGAGGAAGACGATTTGGTGGAGGATCTTGGTGGGTTTCGAGTTTGGGAGAGAATTTGAGATTGGAGGAGTAGAGAGAGAGAGAGAGCCGAAGGGGAGAGAGAAAGACGGAGCCGAGAGTTAGAGAGAGAGATGAGTGTGGGATTTTGTTATCCTACGACACATACACACCCTTTATATACTAGCATCCAAGCCAATTACACTCACACTCCCTCAAATAACAATCCTATCATTTGGGCCCCAAATCAAATAAACTCACAATTTTCCTCATTTATCCAATACTATAGTATTTTTTAAACCTTTAACCTATTTTTGTAAAATACGGGTCTCCACAGGTTCGGCCCAGATTTGTCCAGGGTCTGCCCTAGTCCACTTCTCCTCAAGCAACTACTTGAAGGTTCCTTTAATCTTGAAAAAGATTACAAGCAATAAGACCTGCGGTTGCTAGCTTACAACGACCTTATCCCTTAGCTTTCCCGAGGAGCTAATGGAACCGCAATAGTTTTCTCCGGAAACCTCTCAAAAATAGTAACACCCAAATTCAAACCCGAATTTGGTCTTCTAAGCTTGCAAGTGTTTGACTCAAACACTAGGTTAGGAATTACAAGTATGTGGAAAAATTTGAAGTTCTCAAATAATAATAACCTCATAAGGTAGATATGAAAGTGGAAGCTCTCAACTTATACAAAATCTCTCCCTGGATAGATATGAAAGTGTTGGCTTGATCTTTGGAGAATTTGCTCTTGGAGTGATATGGAATGTTGTAGCTTCAATTCTCACTCATCAATGAGTTCTTGAACCCTTATATAGCCATCCAATCTCCAACTAGCCGTTTGTAAAGTGATGGAGCCGTTGGAGAGTTGAGGGGTGGAACTAGCTGTTGATCTGCAGAAAATGAATTGGTGGTCGTCCGCCCGGACGTCCGGCCGGTCGTCTGACCTCTCAGCCGATGGCCTTCGGTCGACACTGCTCTCTGTAAAGACAATCGGCCTGTCAATCGGTTCGTCAACCTATGGCTCAAAACTTCATCTCAATAAATTCGTTAAAACGTATATTCAGCTCATTAAGCCTTTGTAAATATTAACGGGGCGGTTCCGGGGACCCTTAAAAAAACCCTCCAAATCTTAATCTCATAGTTTCCGATCAAATTTTGATGATCCGAGCCGCTCAATGTGTTCAGAACGTGATTTTAAGGGTGCCCGCGAGAAACTGGCAAAAAAACTAACCGGGAAGGACTTGATTTGAGCAGTTTTTTATTGAACCGTTCATCCATCGGACAATTCTTGTAACTTTTCTCTTCTTCATTCAACCGTTGGTTGGATGTCCCCCTCCCCCTTTTTTCGATGTACCCTATCGAGTTTCTCCTAAATAAATTTTTGGCCATTTCCAAACAAAAAAAAAAAAAAAAACACCACCTCAGTTTGATTTTCTTAATCCCTCCAAAGTATCTCACAAGATCTGCAACAGTGTAGTCATGAATGTTGATCTTTTCTTTCGTCCAGATTGCAATTCTTGCTTTGATGAGTCCTAATGTTCCATATCTTGTTAAAAATTCTGTTGTTTCTTTCCTTCCAAATTGAGCATATTACCACATAGAAATTGACTTACCAGCATTGACTCTTTTTTTTTTATCAGCAATAAAATTTTATTGAAGAAAACTTAAAAGGATACATCAAGTTGGGGGAAAAAGGAGGGAAATCCAACCAACGGTTGAATAAAAACAGCAAAAAGGACAAAGCCCAAACTTGGAGTATACATGTATGATCTTTGAAGAACTTGAAAAATAATCTTGAATATGTTTAAACTAGTACATGTATGTAATGAAAATTAATTTTTTAACTTATACATGTATAAACTTTTTAACAATACTATAAACTTAAATTTTCATATGTTTCATATAAATTTATATATGCATGAACTTATTTATGTACAAAACAAAAACTTTGTTGCCCGTTTGAGACCATTATAAGAGCATAAATATCCGACATATCTTTGACTCGTTAAAGCTCGTGAACAAATTCAAGTTTGAACCAGATCTAGGCAAGCTTGGCTCATCAAATTTTCATTGAGCTCGAGCTCGACTCGAGTTCACTAAAAAACTTAACGAACAAACCCGAATATTTTAAAGCTCACGTCATTAATTTGCAGTCTATGTAACACCGGTTTTTGAAGTGAACCAAAAGAAAAACCACACTAAGAAAATAAATTCCCGTGGTCTTTAGTTACCATAGTTTTTTTTTTTTGCCTAGTGAAACTAGAGAAAATTTGAAAGAATGGAATCCGGAGGGCATGCATGCGTGTTGTGCACAAGCTGAGCCGTCGAATCATGCATCCGACGGTTCGGATTTTATTTCGGTAACGGACAATTGAGAGTCATTTGTTGATGAGATGAGACGAAAGACTTAATTGAAAGAAACCCTTAATTTTTTCGCCTCCCAAGAGGGGAAGGCTGGTGGAGGTTGGAACTGTGACTCTGTGAGAAAAGGGTCTGTTGAAAGCGAAACCTCGTTTTTGCTGTTTTTCCCGTCAAAAAAGGAAATGAAAAATTTAGCGCAAGTAAAATAAAATAAAGAGAAAAGGAAGCGGGACCCACAAAATCTCAAAAACAATATTGTATTCAACTTGATGTTTCATGACTTGGAGCCCGTTTTAGAACATCTTCTTAAAAAATAAGTATTTATTTCACATTTTCAAATTCAAAATCTTTATTAACACTACTATATAACTAAGGGTACGTCAACATTTAGCCCGTCGGCCAACGACTTGCCTGAAGCCCGGTTGGCCCGTTGGGCTTTTGTCCGGCCCTAGCCCGTCAAGCGGACGGGCTAGCCCAGCTTGAATTGTTCATGGGCTGGGCTTGGGCTTAAGTATTATATCGTGAGCCCGCCCGTTGGCTTGCCCGCGTGCCCACCCGTAAGGCCCGCCCACAAAACCCGCCCGGTAGCCCATATAATCTCCTATCTCGTAATTGTAGTTTTGTTGGTGTTGTATTACTTAACACTGTCGCCTCTTGGAACTTGGCACACTTGCACTTGATTATTTTCCAAGTGCACAATATGCAATCTGTTTTTTACCGTGATTGTGTAGGTTTGTTTTGTTTATTTTTTTAATGTCTGTCTATTGCTTAAACAAAACAATTTTATCCTCATAAAACAGAAAGAAAAAACAGTTATCCAAATAAAACAAAATAAGGAAAGTCCAATTAATTGCCAAATGCCATGCAAGTGATCAAATAGTGGACTTAAAAATGCTAAAATAAGGAAAAGTCTTTCTGACTGTTAGTAAAAAGTAGAAGTAGTACCAAAAAATGTATTATAACCGTTGGTCCATTGGGCTTTCTAGCCCGTCCGATTTTCGGCCCATCAGCCCGTCAATTGGGTAGCCTGTGGATTGGGCATGGGCCTCATTTTAAGGTTCATAGCCTGGCCTACCCAAAAAAAAGCGCCCGCTTGGCCCAACCCGTGGGCATACTTGAGTAGTGACTTGGCAGGCTGGGCTGGGTCTGGCCGGCCCGATGATGACCCTGATATATAACTAAGGGTATAATTGGTACCAAAGAATTTTAGGGATGACAACATAACTATCCAAAACCACTATGATGTCCACCTAAATAAGTTTTGTAAATATCCACCTAAATAAGTTTTGTAAATAGAATGTCTATTTAATTTCTTTTTTATTGTGAGAGAATGATCAGTCTCGTACAACGAAAAATAAGTATTAAAAAAATAAAAATCTTAACGAAATGGGACCTAGGGCATAAATAAAACATATAGTGCGGATCTCACATAGCTTATCGATCAACTGGTTAATACGAATGCAAATTTTGTGATTGAACATATATGGTAGCCCTCTATCTTTCGTCCCCCAATAACCTAAAGGGAGATTTAGCTAAAAATTTCTTATATTTACATTTTTTGAACTCAATGACATACACATTTGCAATCAAACATAAGGACAAATACCTTTTACAATCAACTATAAAGACATGCACCTTTTTGCAAAACTACTGAAAGTTAGTGAAAGTGCTTAAAACCCTAAGATACCCTATGAAAGTACATAAAATCCTAAACCCTATGGTACCCTATAAAAGTGGCTAAAACCATAAAGTATCCTATGAAAATGCATAAAACTCAAACCCTACAATAATAAAGTGCACCTTAAAAGCCCATAAAAGTGACTAAATCCTAAGGTACCCTATCATACGTTTAGGTACCCTACGGCCCAGGGTAGTTTTATTCACGAAAACATGTTTTGGCCTTGTGGCTCAACAACTCAAAAAGTTGAAGGACCTCTACTAAAAATTATTTTACTGGTGTCTTTCCTCTAAATGAAAACTATTTTACCGTACTTATGACTAATTTTCCCTAACATAAGTGAGTTTGGATTATTCCAACATTTGGTTATTGCATAGAAAAAGATAGAGTTCTAATAAGACTCAGGAAGAATACAATGAAAATACAAATAGGGAAACAAATTACTGCGTCAAAGAAATAAGACCGAAGCTTAAACAATATTCGACAAGTACTACTTTAAACTTCATGTCCATCTTTTGGTAATATTCACCATCAACCCATGCTCCATATTGAGAACCATCGAAACACTCGGGAAGACAGGGTGTCCTTCCACCACGCGAACTTGGTAGTTGTGTATTATAGCGGCAGCAACTAATTTTATTTGAGTGAAAGCCATGTCCTTCCCCAAACAACTCCTCGGCCCTGCGTTGAACACAAAGAACTTGGACGAGGGCTCGTGTCTGATCATTCCTTCCTTAGTAATCCATCTCTCTGGCTTAAACTCCAAGCAATCCTCGCCCCATATGAACTTCATCCTTCCCATTGCGTAGATAGAAAACAGTAGCCTCAGTTTTGGATGAACCTGATGGCCGCTAGGTAGGATGTCTGATTGATGAGGTTCCTTTTCCTCAAATGGAATGGGTGGATAGAGCCTCAGCGATTCACAGATTGCGCTATGCAGATAAACTAGCTTGCTCACTTGTTCCATACTGAAAATTCTCCTGTTGTTACCTTCTTTTGGTATACTTGCTTCGAGCTCTTCTCTAATCCTTGCTTCAACAATTGGGTGTGTTGAAACGACCCAAAGAAACCATGTTAAAACTGAGCTAACAGTGTCCTGCCCTGCCGCCATTAAAGTCAACATTGTGTCCCTCAAGAACTTGTCATCACATTTTACTCCCATGATTCCATCATTCTTCAAGTAGGATGTCAATAGATCCACCCCTTCTCCCTCTTCTTTGGAATTGATTCCAAATCTCAATTCCTCTCTCTTCTCGTTTATATAACTAGCTAGTATATGATCTACAGTCGCCCAAGCTTCCCTATATTTCTTCTCTTGTCCAATCACAAGCCACCTTTGTAACTTCCAAATACACTCGGGCAATGCATGGCGAGTTATAATCGTTTCCTCAAGATCATGCATGGCTTTTGCAAAAGGAACTTCAGGGAGTTCGATGGAGAGACAAATGGGGTCGTACCCATTAACCAATATGCATGTGGTATCAAATGTAAGCCTTTGAAACAAATCTTGCAAATCCACCCCCAGACCTGGTTGGCAGATTTGCTCCAGATATGGGATCAATCCTTTTTCCACCTTATCCACGGTGCTCTTTACCAAAAACTGTTGAAAACCTCGATGACCCATATGTAGTTGAGCCAGTTTTCTCTGAGTCTGCCACGAATGTCCGTCGGTATTGAAAATCCCGTCTCCCAGGACGTCAAAAATCTTCCTGAACTGCGGCCCTTTAGGAAAATTTAGGAAGTTGGTACTCGTTACGTAGCGTACGTTGGCTGGATCGGCTGTAACCAACATATTCATGTTAGTGAAAGAAGGGCCTTTAAATAGTAAAGTACCTCGGGCTCGTTCTAGTTGATCGGTAGCGAAATCGTGAACCCGGTGGACGTTGAATAGAAGGTTCGGAAGCATTCCAACCAGCGGCCACTCCTGGAGCAGGCGCCGATCGAAGGTGCACATGGAATATAGGAAAACAAAGCATACAAATGCGAAGAGGATCTCATAGTAAGCTAGTGAGGCCATTTGAAATACTTCTCAAAATATGATTGAACTATTAGCTTCGTTTCCCTCTTAGTTTTGGTAGGAAATCATTTGTTTTTTTGCCTTTTTGGGGCTCCCCAAAAGAGTTTTGGTCGGCCATTGGCCAAAAAGTGAACACACACACACATATGGTGATAATGTTGGAGATAATTTAAAATTGCATATACTATGGCTTTGGATTCTTTGCTCATTTACTCCACTACCGTTGGAATTGATAGAGGAGCATACTCCCATTCTTATTAATTGCCTTTCTGCCAAAGCTTTCAATTGCACTGTTTTTTCCATTTCCTTTGGCAGACATCCACCACCCTTTCTTTTAGCTCTTGTGGACCTTAAATAGTGTTGGTTTCTTCCTCTTCCAAGACTAGGGTTGGAAATTATCTCCAACCCATCCCGGCCTCTGATGTGACCGCTCCAATCCAAACAGGCATTCCCTGATTCGATAAGCAAATGGGACAGGGATGGTATTTGCTTCTCTGTCCCGTTTCAACCCGATTCGAATCCGATTTTATGTATTTATATTTTTGTATGTATATATCTAAATAAATTTTATTGTTTTCTTATAATAAGTTTAATATACCAATTACTAAAACCTTAGCTTATGTCTTTGTTTTCTTTATTTCTATTTTTTTTAACTCTCATCAATAATCAATATCTTGTTTTCTTGTCAAAACACTCTAAAAAGAACAAAATTAATCAGATTATTACACTGAATGGGGACCCAACTACAAGAAGAACGGGATTTGCCAGAGCCAAAAGCGTTGGCAAATGTAGTTCTATTTTTTTTTAACTCTCATCAATAATCAATATCTTGTTTTCTTGTCAAAACACTCTAAAAAGAACAAAATTAATCAGATTATTACACTGAATGGGGACCCGACTACAAGAAGAACGGGATTTGCCAGAGCCAAAAGCGTTGGCAAATGTAGAGACCCATAATTTCAGAAAATATTTAAGGGTTTATTTGATATTAGAAATTGAGGAAAAATATGAAATGTTATAAGTTTATGCGAAGTTAGAATTAATGTGGAATTTGTGGAGTTGATTTGATTTGGGGTTTGTATGCTAGAATCGTAATTGGAGGGAGTGCTAATGTAATTTGGTGTGTGTGTGTGTGAGGATATATAGTGGTGGGTGTGAGTAGGAGATAAAAATCTCCCTATTATCTCTCTCTCTCTCTCTCTCTTGCTCTTTTGAGCTCAAAACCCACCAATCAACCTCAACCTCTTCATATTTCAACCTTCAATCCATCATCTACTTGCGATACGAGCCTTGAATCACGTGGATTCGTGCTAGAACTCGTTCTTGAAGGGTTTGGAGCTTGGAAAGCTAGGGCTTGCTTGTTGGAGCGTGAACTTCGATCCTTGATCATTGAGGTAGGGATTTCCTACTCATTCTATGCGTTTATGAGTTGATTTCATTCTTTAATAGAGTTTGAATCGTCAATCTTTATGTCCTTGAAAAGCTGTCAAAATCTACAGAAAATTGCCCAAAATCATGTGGGTATCGATCCCCCATTTCTTTCTCTGGTCCAGCAGCACCAGGGATCGATCCCTAGTCATGGGGGGGGGTCCATTCCTCCCCTCTCTGGATAGCTTTCATGTTGTTTTGTGTTATCTCGACCGTATTGAGCCCCGATCACTTCTAATCCCTTTTGGACACCTCAAAACCTATTTCGAGCATGCTTAATTGAATTCCTTTGGTTTACCTAAGTTATCCTCATCCCGTTGGCCTTCCATCATTAGAGAAAGAGTAGTATCTTACTAGATAAAACTTAATCGAAATGCATCCTTTGTGGTTCATGGTATTTGGACATTGAATGGTGCGATAGAAAAACATATCGTAGAAAGGTTATCGAACATCGTAGGCTATAAGGCATGATGTGGGGTGCATAGTTGGTCGATGGGAGTTTGCCTAGTAGTCCGGATGAGAATGGGGTAACTCATATCCTCGTGATTTGTCTCGTTGATCCTTCTAAATTCCTTCGGCACTTGTTCTATAAGATTCTCGTTTAGAACCTAGCAGATGGTGTGTCGTGGAGTCATTTGTGGGTTCGGTTTGTGACGAAGGGCGTCATGATAGACTTAGAAGAATAACGTAATCTTAAAGTATTTATCAATGTACGATGTGACATGTTTATGAGTCTGTATTACAATGTGAATTTGAAAAATGTTGCCTGCTTGTACATTGAACGATGGTTTGTGTGTGTGTATGCTTGAATTGAAAATTTGAATAGAGGGTTCCGCAACGCAATGTGTGGTAATGCGAGGACTCTAGAGGGCCCGCTATGTAGGGTGTGATAATGCAAAAACTCAGGTGGAGAGAATTCACTGTAATGCATAGTGTGGTAGTACAGTTGAATGTCTCATAAAAGAAAGCAAGTGTTAGTTGACTTTAGAAGCCTTTGTTGCTTCCTTCAATTGTATAGTACTTGAGATTGCGACCATTAAAAAAGGGGATAAACAATTGATTCTACTAAGGTTTTGAAAATAAAGAAATTTGGTTTTTTTGGAAAAAGGATTTAGGATTTTTTTTTTAAATCCTCTAGTATTCCTGAGCAAATCAACAGTTCCAATATTTGGGCACAAATCAACGGATTCCGGTATTCAAGCTCGAATCAACAGAGCTTAACCCGTAAAGGTTGAGAGTTTTCTCAAATTTATTTTGGGTAATCAAAAGGAATGTTTTTATGAAAAGGGGCTTTATAATAAATGGTAAGAAATGAGGAAGCTAATTATGGTATTCATTAAGGAGTCCTAAAATGGTTTGAGAATCTGACGTGGGTTATTTAGATTGATATGTGTTTAATGTTTCCCCTAGTTTGATATACGAATGGTTATGGATATCTTTAAGACGTATAGAAACCCGAAATCGTAGTCCATCGGTTCATTGTGGTGCCCCTTTGTATCTCATGTCCGTTTATTGGAACTCATTCACTCTTATTGCATGTTACATCGCATTTACATATAGCTTGAGTATAGAATTCTCTACTGGACTAGTGTAACTCAACCTATCATCAATTTCAAGTGCATCCCAAGGATCTTGACGTGGAGTGCATGGTGTTCATACTTGACATCATATCTTTCGAAAGCTGTTATTGAGAAGTGGTTCTATCATCTTTTGTATGATCTTTTGAAAAGATGTAAATTGTAAATTCATTTGAACTCTTTTAATTTTAGATATCATGTAACCTCTAAATTTACCGTCTTTGTCTAACTATGGAATTTGGACCGTAATGCCAATGTTGTAAATCTTTAAACTTAGGGAGTTGGTTTGTAAGTGATCATTTGATAACTGTCTTTTGGATACTATCTATATTATGCGATGATCGTTTATTGAAATGGATTATTTATGTATATTGAAAATTGAGGGCATGACAGCAAAGGTGTCACAAAGCACTACTATAGACCTTTGTGCCCTATACCAGCACTTGGGTAAAACACTGGTGGATGACCGCTGCAATAGTATTGTACCAACGCTTTGTGTGAACGTTGGTATAGATTTATTTTTCCCAGCAGTTGCAATTGCTTCCCAGCAGTTTGCTTACCCAATAACCTCGCCTTCAAATATAAGGTTGGAAACCCCAAGCGTAGGGCTATATCATCGGTAGCATAATAAATCGGTAAGACCGGGATCGTACTACAGGGAATTGAAGATAGCTTAATTGGATTATAGGTATTGTAAGATGGATTTTGACGTTTAAGATGGTCAACTTGATTTTGCTTAAAACAATGGGAACGCTAAAGAAAAAGACTAGAAATGTTCTTAATGAACTTAAAAGAGGCAAGTCTAAGGATCATCTATTCCTTGACAAAGGCCGCTACTGGTTCTCGATTATGACTCAAGCGACTCATTGCTGCGAGAATCACTACCGCGTGCTCACGCTCAGAAGATTTAGCTTTAAAGACTATATTTATCAAAAGATGTGATTAATCAGAACTAAACCAACTTAGTTTTGCTAATGTATCTAACAGGTAGGAGGCTACGAGCCCTCGGTATACCGCTTGTTAAGACCGCTTGACTAAACAATATACCAAGGAGTTAATACCCCTCGTTTAGACCAAAATGGCTAGGTTAATTTAATTCTGCAAACCATGATTTTAAGCCCGAAAGTTTGAGAACCAAATAACTCCCTAAGTCATTGGAAAAGAGTAGCCCAAGACTTAGCCCAAAAGACTACTCACTCATACTTAAAGGACAAAACATGCTAGAAATATGAGCCATAAGATTTAACCGTAGTAAACGAAAAATAAGTTGATATTAATGAAGATCTAAAGATTAGCTACAACTTTAATACTTGGAAAATTAACAAACAACTTAAACTTGCAAGTGTTCTTGAAGGAAATGACTTAAAAGCTTGAAGAGCATTAATGGAGGAAAAACTAAAAGATATAATGTGCTAGGTCCTAAAGGAGGGAGAGAGAGGGGCCTATATATACAAAGAGATATTCTCTCTCCTCCAAAATATCCAAAATACAACCAAAAGTGGAAACTTGCCACTTATGGAAAGTTAAAAACTGTCAAAAAATAAGTCGATCGGTAAGCCTTCTGTATCAATACAACAGTACCTGTATCGATACCGAGCAGCCTTGCCTGCATTTCAAATATTTCCCATAGTGGACCCGTATCGATACAAAAGGAACCGTATTGATATGGGAAAAACTGAAAAGCTTCGATTTCCCACTGTTTTGATCCAATATCGATACGCACGTTTCCGTATCGATACGAGCAGCTTCCTTAGCATCTTCAGTTCTTCGTGACCCGTTCTGACACCCGATGGACCTTGGCACTCTCCGGCCCTTCGGTTCTTCATTCTCAAGCCCTGACGACTAAGTTCCATAAGGCCTCGCCCACTCGATTACCCTCAAGGGTTGTCCATAACATGAAATCAAGTTCTTTTATCGTATTGCCTGAAACGCTCAACAAAATACCTTACATGCAAAATTACTATAAACCAAAGTTATCAAATCCGTTCTGTATCGTCTGATACGTACCGTACCGGTGCGTAAACGGAACGCAAAGAGTCATGTTCCGTTCCGGTTGAAATATCGGCCTGTTCCGGCCAATACCAGATGTACCGGACAATACCTGCCTGTTCTGGACATTTTCCGGTGTTCCGGCCGGTACAAAATTACCCTCTCTCTCTTTTTCTCTTTTTTTTTTTACATTTTATTTATGTTTATACTTAAAATATGGTAGATATATATTAAATATATATATAATATTAATTACGGTAAATCCGGAACGGTACCGGGATACAGCCCGGTACCGGTACGTACCATTCCAGTAGTGAAAACGGTACGCTGGCCGGTACGGTATTGACAACTTTATTTTTAGCCTCTTTTAATTGTAAATTCTGTACCGGCCTGGCGGCCAGCATCTCATTTCGGTCCCGTTTCCGAAAGAGAAACAAGTATTTATTTTTTAACAAACCAATTTCAAGCTCAAAAATCATGTGCTTACGCAAATAATTTTTCTATCAATATAGATCTTGTTTGATAGATCTCATTGATATCTATAATACGGTGCAAAAAAATTAAAAATTTATTTTACATTTACATTATTTTTGAGTTTAAAAATATGAAATAAGTACTTATTTTTTAAAAAGGTATTTTGGAACGGGGCCTAATATGTACAGGTAGCACCGTTCGGCTAAATAAGGCTTATTTTTTTGACCTTATTCAAAAAAAATTCTTATTTGTTAGTTTTCCATCAATTTTTTGGGAATTATTGCATCGTCATGACGAGAGGAATCTAAAAAGTAAAAAATTATGATTGAAATCTATTTTTTTAATAAAGACGGAAAAATTGGCTTATTTTTATCTTTATTCAAAAAAACTAGGTTTCGATCGTAATTTTTAACTTTTTAGATTACTCTTGTCATGACAATGCAACAATGTTGTTAATACCGTTCCGTACTGGCCGATACGTACCGTTTTAGACAGAATCCGGTAACTTGAACCACTGATTTCGTTTCGGCCTCAATACCGGTGCTTACCGAAGAATACCGGCGATTTCGGAAAATACCGGACGAGATGGTGTTACCGGCGATTTCGGCCGGTATTGTGCAAAGCTGGACCAGTTGAAAAAGAGAGGAAATAGAGGGGAAAAGAAGAAGATCGAAGCAGAGATTTTCAGTCACTAACTTCAAAAATCATCGCCGATGGTTTCTTGGAGGTCTACGACAACTCTGGTTTCTCCGGCAACACAATCAAGTAACCAACTGAGATACAATCAATGGGAGAAGATTGATCGGAGAGAAAAGAGAGGATCGCAGAAGAGAGAAGATGAACGGCAACTTGTCGTTTCTTTTTCCCTTTCATCTTCCCAGCCCTCTTCTTTTTCAGAGAGAGAGAGAGAGAGAGAGAGAGAGAGAGAGAGAGATTTACTTTTGACTGGAAAGAAAAGAAAAGAAACAAAGAGTTGTTGAAAAGAAACAGAACCAGTGGTTTTGCACACTGTTTTGGATTATGTGCATTGAAGTGGAGGTGTTTCCAACATCTCTCTTTTAAAAAGATCGGAAAAGAAGTGGGAATAGTGTGTATAATTTGCACCCCTGCGCGTGACCCGATTAATTAGTTTTGGAATCAATTTTTTTAAATTGTCTTCGGTCACAGTCTATTTTTCAAGCGCGCGAGGTCTCTTCTTGGGCCTTCATTTACAAGTCCGCTAGTGTACAAAGTTATTTAAGATAGAAAAGAGTTTTGTAACTAGGCAATGTGGGACATGATGCAATCACATAGGTATTTTATGATGAATTGTATAGTATAGGGGATTTTTTTGAATTATGATTATATATAATTATTATATATATTGTAGTTACGGTAAATTCGAAACGGTACCCATTACCTGACCGGTACGTACCGTGCCAGTAGAAAAACCGGTACCCTGACCTGTACGGTGTTCATAACATTGCTATAAACGACAAATAAATGTAAGATGAACGACATAAAGCGAGCGCCATTATTGCTATTGTCGAGTTTCGAACTCTAGACCTTTGACTCACCAACTTGCGCATACTTTCTCCAACCACTGCACCAAATATCATTTTCGTTATTTTTTTGAAATATTTAATATATAACATATGTTTAACATCTTCTTCTTTTTTTTGTTAACTATTAGGTAGATTATTATAAAGGGTGAATGACTGCTCCATGAGAAATATTTTTTATGTTCTATGCTCTATTTTTGTTCCACTAACATTTCAAAAGCTTTATTTTAGTAGTTTTTATATTGGTATTTTACAGAATCTTCTCTAACCACTACCACCACCACCCAAAAAAATGCATCTAATGGGAATATTACTTATTTCGACTGAGGCAAAATTTTACGGGAATGATTTAATCAACAAGGACAACAAAATGAACGGACTGGATCATCGTGATTGTGTCACGATCGAGGCATTAAAGTATTAGATGCATTCCGACCCCACCAGGCTCTTTATTTTTTTTTCATCTGAATCGTCTATCTTTTACCTCTTACAGAGTTCATCATTCTTACCAAGAATAAAGTTAATCGGGTATCGCTACACTCTTGATCGAACAAAGAAACCCATTTTGTTAATGAAATTATGTCTCAATAAAGAAGCTTTCTAAACCCAATCGAGACATTTTTGTTACGAGAATGATAAATCATTAAGAAAAACAAAATCAATGGTCTGGATCGTCGTAATTGTGTCGCGATCAAATGGCTATCATACGTTCAAATACAGCACAAGACTTAGTTTATTAACAGTTGCATTGAACATATAGAATTTAAAAGTCGTTACCAACGCAATTTTTACAGTGCTCGATCTGAACCGTTAGGATTTCACGCCTCACTTATTCCGTTGTTGTCACCAAAATTGGAGATCATCAGATATCGGCGACCGCCTGATCGAACAACATTTGATGCATCCCAAGGTATTAAAGTATTAGATCGCAAAGACCCCCACAAGAGTCTTTATGTTTTCAATCTGAACCGTAGATCTTTTACATATTATGCAGTTTACCATCGTACCAAGAATGAAGTTGATCGGGTATCGCTACATATTTGATCAGACGATAATTAACTATCATCCAAAAAACTGATTGCATCCCAATCAAGGAGCTTTCTAAACCCGTTCAGGCCAAATTTTTACGATAATGATTTAATCAATAAGTACAACGACATCAATGGCCTTAACTATTAAAATTATTTTGTTTTATTGAGATCCGCTAAATAATCGTATCGAAGAGTATTAAAAAATGTATAACATATAGTAATATTATTATATTTTGGTCGATCAATTTTTTTTTCATAGGGTCTATTCCAGCACTTTTTTTTGGGCCGCTAGGATATGGGGAGTCTATTCCAGCACTTTTTCTAGGCGCTGGTAGATGGGGGGACCTAGCTATTCCAGCGCTTTTGCTTGGGCGCTGGGAAATAGTCGGCCTATTCCAACACTTTTGCTTTGGGTGCTAGGAAATTCTCATTCTAACAGCGGCTAAAAAAAACGCTGGTATAGGCCTCTTATTGTAGTGCTTTTTGCAAGTGCTAGTAGAAAAAGCGTTGGTATTGATCAAATTTCTTGTAGAGGATATATATTCACTAGGCTGATTTCATGATCTTTGGGCCTCAATTTAATACCATTTTTGGAATGAAGATTCATTTCATCATATCACCAAAGCTGGTGATCACTAATTCCTCACTGTGCAATGATGAAATACTACCTTATGCCTTGAAGCTATTGTGGGAGGACTTTTGCAACAGATTTGCCTGCTATTTCCCGACCCCGGCACCTCCCCAATTTCACCCACTCCAACTCTGATCCGATATAGAATGGGCCGGGTTTGAGGGACGCTAAATCCGACTCCGATCTGCCCCATTGCCATCCCTATCCAAGACGGAGAAGAAAAGTACACGTACTGACGTACACTTCTATAGCAACAAAACAAACCTATATTCACTCTGTTTCTAGTTTTGCATCCTACTTTGAAGCTACTCTTGTATTTTGAGCACATGGGCGGTTCTTGGTTCGAGAAAAGTTTTAGCTGCACACAAATCTTTCCAGGATTATTTTATCTTGGGAGTGGAATGTCGCACAACTCTGTGCAAGCAGGGACGTGTCTTATCTTAGGACAGCGCTTTATGCGTGACTCGATCCACATAAGTTTTCTCTTAACTCCTAATTTTTTGCTTATATAGTTAACTCAATATTTATAGTTGTGTTGTCATCTCAAGTTATTATAGTATGAAGAAATTCCAATGACTATTTCCTAACAGATAAGTCATGTTCAATGGCAGAAAACAAATGTTGAGGGTTTTGTTTTCCTAGACCACACTTGTACCCATTCCAGAACACTTTTTTAAAAAATAAATATTTATTTCATATTTTCAAACTCAAAAATAGTAAATAAAAAATAATTTTTTATTTTTTTTTTGCACCGTATAAAAGATCTCATTGATATCTTTCAAACAATATCCATATTGCATATTTTTATATTTCAATAAACTCATTATTTTTGAGCTTGAAATTGCCTTCTTAAAAAATAAGGACTTATTTTATGTTTTGAAACAGGGCCTTAATAAGCAAAACAAGTACTGAACGTGTCATCGCACAAGTAACGTTGTAGATCCATGCTCCTTGCACCTGTTACAACCACGTTGTAGATCCATGCTACAACCCAATCCACCACACCACTTCCCCCGAAAACCAAACTGCCATCAGAAACAATCTGCAGATCCATGCTTCTTGCACCTGTTACAACCACCATCAACCACCTGCAAAATAAAACCCTAGCCCTAAACGATAACTCTACCTCCCTAGACCACCAACCACATCACCTCCTCGGCACCCACAGACCAACAAACCAACCAACACGCCGACCACCAATGCAACTAGCAAAACCATCCAAAGGCCCAAACAAGCACCACCCACCACCATCAGCAGCCACCAGAGCCAAAATAGTTGTGGACGCTCGCGCCAAACCTCCACACAAAACAGAGCAAAAGGATGGAACACTGGATGAGAGCAGCTAGAGCAGGTGTTCGTAGCCGCAAGGGACGAGATCTCCACTTGCCGTTAGGCCAACCAAAAAACGCCCCAAGAGTCGAGATCGGTGGGAGATCTCACAGCCCCACTGCTGCCATCGCACCTTCCCATTAAGAACCAGTAACCCCCAAGACGGAAACCGGTGGGAGAACAGAAAAAACAAGCACAGAAACAGACAAAACGAGGGAAAACGAAGCATCACAAGGAGAAAGGGGAAGAGGGAAAATGACAATGGAAAATAAAGAGGCCCGGGGAGGAGAGAGGGAGGCGCCCCATCTCGAAATAGCACTTCATCATCCTATCCCAACACGACACACGATAACCAACCAATGACGACTACAACAGTATCAAAAGATAACCCCAAAACGAGGTTAAACAGCCACTTGTATATATCTCTCAAAACAACTGTCATATACAATCTACAGCGGAAGTCTGAAAAGAAATAAACTTTACATATCCAACTATTGTCCAAGACTAAACTAAACTAAACAAACATCAATTACGCCCGAGAGACAAGATTTCCACAGGCCTCAACCACATACTCCTCGAGCGCTACAAACGCAAAATGCAGCCTATAGTTGGCACCGACCTATACCTACAAAATTGAAACCCTAAAGAGTTCTAGGAGTGTATATGAGACATGGATGTTTAATAATTATATTAAATCCAACACCACCAATAGCTAAGCATAAGGAAATTATCGACACAAAGTCAATATCTCAACACGAAGTCATAATTTCAGCATAAAACCAATAAATCGACACAAAGTCACATGACACAAAGTCCGGCCATTGGCCGTTATTGTCCATCGACACAAAGCCACAGTTCACATCACAAGTTCAATCCAATTGAAGAAGATCTATGAATCGAACACTGACCTGGATTTCCAACAAAACGAAAATCAACACAAGCTCACCCCCTACGTGGAGTCACTGCGCTCGTTGTTGTCTCCGAACCTAGCATTTAATCCACACATACGAGAACAAAGCTCAAATACTCATAGCAAAGAAATGAATAATCATACCAGAAGCTACAACTAGCTCCAACACCCCTCTTAAATTAATTCACAACAATTCCAGCAAGTGTGTCAACATTTTAGATCACATTACTAGTGAGTAAAATCAGTTTTTAGCTTCTATTCACCGAATTCTAGCACAAACAGTCAATTCCCAGCATGCATCACTTGGTTAGTGCATTTAAACACTCATTTTCAGCTATACTATCAATTTCCTACACATAACACATAATTCCTGCATTTATCATTGACTTTCAGCAGTTATTTAAGCAATTTTGGCATCGAAACAGCAGTTTCCAGCAACCAAAACACAGATTCAGCACCTATAAACCCAGTTCCAGCACCTAAGTAATTGTTTTCAACATAAAAACTGCATTTGAGCAACTAATTTCAGCACATAAAGAGTTAATTAGGAGCTTCTACTCACAAATTTCACTATTCTAATCAGGTATTGAAATCTAACTCTAGAACATGAGACTCTTACTGATTATTGCAAGACAAGAATCTAAGAATTACTTACCAAGATTAGGGTTTCAATTACCCTCTCCTACCGCAGCTCTCTCTCTCTCCTTCTCTCCCTCGTTATGTCTCTCTTCCTCTCCCTTCTCTCTCTTGGCAGCTCCCTTTCTCTTCTCTCTCTCATCAGTTCTCTCTCTCTTCTACTCCCTCCGTTCCGATTTGTTTGTCCCTCTCTCTCTTCTACTCCCTCTGTCTTGATTTGTTTGTCCCTTTTCACTATTTGGGACCTCTTACGAAATTGTCTATATGTTTTAATTTATAATATTTTTTATATGCAATATGGATCTTATTTAATAGATCTCAAGTAAATCTAAAATATGATGTTTTCGAAATTGTGTAAAAACATTATAAATTATGAGATATAGACAATTTTTTAAAAGACACGTATATCGAAATTGGACAAACAAACTGGAACGGATAGAGTAACATGTAAGAGAAAATCATCTCCTTTGTTTTCTTTTTACTAAAGATGGAGCACATCACATATGCACACATGCACTTCTATAGCTTTCCACGTGCACACATAGCACCAGCTTCTTCTCTCTTTTTTTTAGCTTTATTACACCTTCAACCCCATAGTTTATAGAAAACTTCATAAGAACCACACATATAAAATTCACCTTTCTTTTTAACTCTTAAATTCAAGACAAGGGTCTCACAAAAAGAGGGAGTTGAAGGGTCTCATGTTTTAGAGAGAGAGAGACTCGCTAATATGTGACTATCAGTAACCGGGGGCCTTATTGTGCACTTGTGCATGGCATGGTTGGTGTTGTGCACAATCTTGGCCGTTGGATCGTGCATTTGATAACTCGGATCTCATCTCAACAATGAACGACTCTTAGACGTCCATTGCCGAGGTGAGATCCGAGTCGTTGGATGCACGATCCGACGACTCGGATTGTACACAACACGCATGCTATGCACTTGTGCAAACATTTACATAAATTCGCTCTCATTCACATTTGAGCCCACACATACTACACCTCCAATGTGTGTGGTACCTATCCAAAGACGTAAGTGTGTATGTAAAGTGTTTATATATGTGTTTGTGGTTATATAATAATTGCATGGATACTGCCCTTCCAACAGCGTGGCATGACATGAGCCCTACCTATACTTAAGGCCCGATTGGATGCAACATCAGGAGGGTGGATGAGATAATCTATGCGGATGAGTAGTTGATGGGATGGTTTTCCGCTGGCTTGGATGGCAAAATGGGAGGCGGATGCGCTCATCTCCCTTCTTCTCTAATCCAGCCATAGCCGGTTTTGAGGGCTTATTTTTTGCCCATCTTTTAACCAGGGCAAAACTCACCCACCCTAATCCCCTGGTTTTTTTTACCTTTTCACCCCTCCTCATCTACCATCCTCCTTCTTTGTACAACGAGACAGAGGGTTGTTGTGCTATTGTGGTTTCGACTGTGGTTCAATTCGTTTGGGACCCTATGAAACAGAAACTTGATTATTAGAATTCTAGAGACAAAATTTAATTATGACCCTATATAATAAAATGATTAGAAAAAAAGATCTTCGCACCAGTTCAAATGGATGAACACTTAATTTTTTAACCATATTTTTTAATATGTAAGTAGTCTCAAAAAAAATTAGTGCTCTAATTTTCAATCCGTTTGAATCAGTACGAAGATCTTATTTTTTGAACATTTTATTCTAAAGGGTCATACATAAATTTTTTCTCTAGGACTCTCATAATCAAATTTCTGCTCCATAAGGTCCCAAATAAAGATCAGATACTTAATTATGAGAGTTTTAGAGACAAAATTTAATTATGACTCTTTAGAATAAAATGATCATAAAAATTAAATCTTTGCATCGGTTCAAATAGATTGAAAATTAGAGCACTTCATTTTATGAGACTATTTATATATTAAAAAATATGATTGAAAAATTAAGTGCTCTAATTTTGAATCCATTTGAACCAGTGCAGAGATCTTATTTTTTGATAATTTTATTCTAAAGGATCATAATTAACTTTTGTATCTAGCACTTTCATAATTAAGTTTTTGCTCCATAGGGTTTCTAAATAAAAAACAGATACTTAATTATGAGAGCTCTAGAAATAAAATTTAATTATGGAAGAGAGATAAGATTTTTATGTAATGATGAGTATACAGGATTGGAAATCCAAAGGTCAAAATTTGGTTCGTTGTTAAGAGGTTGCTAAATTTGATTATTCCAATGTAATCAGCATTCTTTTTAGCAAACATTGCTAACCTTAGCAACATTTTGAATTTTGATTAGTCCACTGCGGATGCTCTTATAAACTAAACATCTAGTTTGAATTTCGCAGAAGCCAAACATTCAAAAACTTGAGGCCACTCAATGGTTTGCTTTCATGTATCAAAATTAGTCAAGCTGACTCAAAAATTTGTGGATCCCACTCCTTTTTCTGTTTCTTTTACTAGTAATAGTATTTTTTGGATGCTAAGCTTTACTTTTCATTCCTGTTTTTTTGGAAAACACTAAAAATGAGATTTCGCTTTCAAATAGCCCTCTTCTCAAAGCTGCCATCCTGCCCCTTTTGAGTGGGTAAAAATATGAGGGTTTCTATCATCAATTGGGTCTTTAATTCGTGGTAAAGAACACGGCCGGGAATCTATTTTCTTAGTTTGATTTGTCTTTTGGTTCACTTCAATACACAGTGTTACATGGTCTTTATCTTGCAACTAATTCTACATTTGCCCATTTGGCCAATGGATCGTCACAAAATCTTCTCTTTTGCGATCGTCACAAAATCTTCTCTTTTGCTATCTAATCCCATCGATAAAATAGATTTACTATCGCTTTATTTTTCTCCAAACAACAAATAATAGCATTATGATCTGATTAATTTAGGCATCCTGAAAGTGAATCGTATTCCATGAATATGATGTGTATCTAGTGTGATGTATGGAATATCTATTCTATATAATATGGGAGCGTGGTTTATATTTTTCACCGTTGGATTGGTACATATTTTCCACCGTTGGATTGGAGATACAATTCTGACCGAAATCAAAATACACACCATCTTTTAATACATATCTTTTACGGAAATAGAATTGTTTTCCGAAAATAAGTGACTAAAGGTAATCTATAAGCGCATCTGCAATGTAATAATCAAAAGTGAATGATTAAAATTTGTCACGTCAGCTTTTGATTATTCATTTAGAAGGTTGCTAAAGTTATCAATATGAAGTCTCACATTATTACTTTTGATTATTCAAATGCCCAAATTTGATTATTGGTTAGAAGGTTGCTAACTTTAATTATTACAATGTGAGCACTTTTTTAAGCACACATTGCTAACTTTAGCAATCTTTTAATTTTGATTATTACATTGTGGATGCTCTAATAAAGGAACTCCTAATGCTATACTACACGTTATGGATTGGTACATGCCTTTGAATCCTTTTATAAGGTTCAATCATGCCTTTTCATAACTGAAAACCTTTCTTTTATTGACTAATTTTCCAGAAATTAGTGACTAATGGTAATCTATATAATTAAGGAAGTCCTAATGCTATACTACATGTTATGGTAATCTGCTTGATTAATTATCTCCAAAATTGGAATTCATCCTACTCTCTCTCTCTCTCTCTCTCTCTCTCTCTCTCTCTCTCTCTCTCTCCCCCCCTTTACCGAAATCCTACGTTCTTCTATATTTTAGACCCTAGGATGGGTACACATTTTTTCGAGGGCTGTGATTAAAGTGTAGAAAACCGAGGAATAAATTTGGAAAAAATGCTTACATGCCACATTTTCGGCTGAGATTGGTTCCCTATGATTTCGGGAATTAATACTGCCACATTTACCAAATTGATTGTAATGACTTATTTATGAGAATAATTTTGGTAATGATTTCCAAAATTTCTGAATTTTTGGTCATGATTGGGTGGACATTATTCAGTTATGGGCTACAAAGACTTGATTGTAATAAAATTGCCGTTGATTACAATCGAAAATTAAATTGTTGTTGATTACAATCGAAAATTAAATTGCTGTTGATTACAATCGAAACTGAAAAGCACCCAATAATGCATATTATTGGTGCTTAAGTCCTTAGTTTTACCGTTTTATGTTTAGTTAATCTAGCTTTTTATTTGATATTGCGCGTAGGATATGTTTACTCAATTTTGTAGGAAAACCACTTAATAAGGGAATCTTAAAGCTTAAAGCAAGCCGGAGGCATCCAAAACTCAAAGGTGATCAAGGAAGGAAGCCATCGGGGCCAAAGAATCAAGCGTTAAAGACCTGACAGGTAGCCAAGGATATTGGAAGCCAAGTCAGAGGCTGGAAGCTAAAGTGCCCAAGTATTTGAAGGTGGTATCGATACTGATTCCCCTTGTATCGATACCATTTCAAAATAGAGAGTCTGGGAATTAACATCTGCTATCCGATTTTTACAAGGTTTCTCAGTATCGATACCGAATGCCTTCATAGCGGATTTTTAGGGCGTCTTTTGGGATATTCTGTGTACGAATGTAGACTTGTATAAATACCCCATTATGTCACATATCCGAAATATACTAGATTTACTGCACTTTTTAGATCTAAGTAGGATTTTTCTTTACTTGTTGCTCACTCTTCTTGGTGTTCTTCATTGTTCTTGACTAAAACTTGCATTTTCCTCCTTAATTAGTAGTTGTTTGTTGTTTTACTCTTCATTAAAGTTGTAGCTATACTCTAGATCCATCTTTATATCTAGTTTAATTTGATTTCTGCCATGTTTTCACTTTGTTGATTCAATTCCTTGCATGAGTGAGTAGTTAATTAGGCTTGGTCATGGGGTGATTAACATTCCATAACTTGAATTGATCATGCTTTTCTCTCTATAAATCTTCATTGTTAGTTATAAGATCAAGGTAGTTCATGTTTGTCTATCAAATCTCGGCGGTGTTAACCCCTTTGATCATGCGTAGGCAAGAGCGAGCCTACTTGCCACGCATAGATGCTTAGAGCTCTATCATCCCTTGTGTTGCTAGATGAATACTAGAACGTACTAGCTTGGTTTTCCGACTCATTTTCTAGAAATTGAGCTTAATGATAAATCCTCCGAGTTGGGAGATCATTGACGCGTATCTCAACCCGAGTAAATCTAGGGAGAGTTGATTGATTTGAGTTTTGGGTGTTGAAATCCTCAAGACCTAGCCACTTAATTTTAATCGTTTTTAAATCACTTTTATCACTGCTTAGTTTATTAGTAACTACACCTCAAAGTTAGCCGCTTCAAGGCCACAATTCTTACATATACAAATCTAATCAAGCCATGATGATATTCTCTTGGGTACGATCCCGGACTTTCGGATTATTATGCTCCAATGGACATATTTACCCTACGCTTGGGGTAATCATATATTGATATATCGACAGACGAAGCAGAAACCAGGATTACAATTCAAGTATTATCAATCTTGATTATTCAGTTATGTCAATCATCAACCTTGATTTCCGAAATTGCCGTTGATTGGGTTGGTGCTATAATGGAAATACAAATCGGGTAAGGGAAATCTCTCTCTCTCTCTCTCTCTCTCTCTCTCTCTCTCTCTCTCTCTCTCTCTCTCTCTCTCTCTCCCTAAACGTTTTCCTTCCAATTCTCTTTACTCAACTCCCACTCTCCTCCCCCATACCCCTCCCTCTCAACCTCAGTTACAATAGAACCATACCACCGAAAATCACCGAACTCTTCTTCCGAGACTACAAGAATTGAGGTGAGTGACTTTATTGTTTTAATTGAATATAGAAATTGTTTTCTTTCAGTTTACACCCAATCACGATGTTCTCTCTATCTCCCTTTAAGAATTGAGTAAATAGATTTGGGGTCTTTCTATGTTACCCATTTTCTTTTGGTTCAATTTTTCCTCCATTTGGATTTCCCGTCTAACAATTTTTTTGTTCCCCATACCATCCATATTTTTTGTTCAAGGACAGGGTGGGTTTAAATCTATTCTTTATGGGGCGTCTTCACACATAGAAATAAAAGAAAATTGTTTAAATCTTTTTTTTTTTAATAACATAGAAGGAGGAACACAGTTATGTCAATCTTTTTTTTTTACTAACGTAGTTACCCATCTTCATTTTTTTGGTGTCCCATTTGCAGGATAAATAATGCGAATGAAATTAATATGCAAATTGACCCAGTTGATGAGCAAAACATGCAAATTGAACCACCAAATGATAAGACTTCTAAACTGTTCTTTTTACTCTACTAACAATACTAACTTTCTTTTGTTTATATATATAGTTGAAGGAAGCATTTGTCAGCATGAGAGTGCTCACGAAGAAGATAAAGAAAAATGGTATACATTTATAATAATAGTGATTTGCAGTTGAGTTTTTTGTGTCCCGTTTACATGATAAATCGTGACAATGAAATGCTACCAGTGAGCGTAGTCGAGACGCATGAGGATGCTCATGCATCTGTTGAAGATCAAAACATGGAAATTGACCCGCCAATTGGTAAGACTTCTAATTACAAATACTAAATTTGCAAAACTTGACCGTAGTCTAAACTGCGTTTTTTAGTATACTAACAATACAGACTTTCTTTTGTTTTTATGTATAGATGAAGGAATAAGCCACCTACATGAGAGTGCTCACGAAGTAGATAAAGAAAAAAATGGTATGCATTTAGTGTAATAATTATATGCAGTTAATTTTAGTGTGTCCCATTTACATGATAAAATGTGAGAATGAAATTAATATGATTCCAGTGGCTGAAAGCGTCGAGATGCATGTGGATGCTCAAGTACCAATGGAAGAGCAAAATAGAGATGCTGGCCCACCAAAGGGTGAGCAAATATATGTGTAAACCTTATAAACTGCAGTTTTCAGTTTGCTAACATTATAGATAAAACAATAAATGTGCCAATGTATCTGAAATGATTGGCTTGCATTATAATGTTCAAGAAGCAAATGAAGAGACAAATGTTGAATTCAACCTACCTAATGGTATGCATGCAGTAGCTTTTATTTTTAAAAGTCTTAAATTATACTTAGCCAACCAAAATAATCAAAAGAAATTGCTTTGCACATAGGTGAAGTAGTCCAACAGCAAGGGGATGCAGAAAACGTAATTGAAGTGTCAAATGTACATGTGAACTGCACAACTGGTAAGCACTCCTAATTTGTGTTAGAGTTTGAGCGTTATATAGATGTCAATCAGTTCATCTTATATACTTTGTTAAATCTTTAATACTCATATAGGTGATATAATGGATATCCCTTATCCTCGTTTTACTGATTTATATCAAAATGGATATTTATGGAGGGTAAAAGCTCGATTGGTAAGGATGATAGAAATGATTAATCCGATTCTACCTTTTATGACGCTCAGATTGATTTTACTTGATAAATGGGTAAACATTTTTTCAAACAAAATTAATGATTATTAAATGTGATATTTGAATGTGTGTAATTTTTTTTCCAATTATAGGGTCATGCCATGGAAACCATTGTATGGCCTGAAGAAGTAGCCTACCTTAGAGAACATCTTACGAGGGTAGGGTTTACTTTTTAAAATCAGTGGAGATTATGGAAGCTGATGAAAAGATTAAATTAGTCTTGTACTGCTACAAGATGGATGTCTTTCACCGATGACATAAGGGTAGAACACTACGTGTTCAAATGTGATAAAATCCCTCTTTATTGGGATTTCAATATAAGATTACGAAACATCCACCATTTCACCAACAAGTATGAGCAATTGTTAGGTACGTTCCTAGATGTCATCCACTAATTTTTTACTTCAATATACTATATAGATTTTTTTTATATCTTTTTTTATATATTATGCAGATGTGGTTGGATTGGTTGTTAACGTCACAGAATGTCGAATTGCTAGAAAATGAAACTCTATGGTTTGAGATGTGATGTTACTTGACCGAAGGTATGGTGACTTATCTGTCCATAACATACATTCATACGATTTGAAGTTACTCTTTGTATGGGATTTCACAAGACGTCATACTGTTTTTGAAATAGAAAACAAAGATTGACTTCAAATCGTATGAATATATGTTATGGACAAATAAGTCACCATACCTTCGGTCAAGTAACATCACATCTCTAACCATAGAATTTCGTTTTCCAGCAATTCGACATTCTGTGACGTTAACGACGAATCCAACCACATTTGCATAATATATAAAAAGAGATATAAAAAAAATCTATATAGTATACTGAAGTAAACAATTAGTGGACAACATCTAGGAACGTACCTAATAATTGCTCATACTTGTTGGTGAATGGTAGATATTTCGTAATCTTATACTGAAATCCCAATAAAGAGGGATTTTATCACATTTGAACACGTAGTGTTCTACCCTTGTGTCATCAGTGAAAGACATTTTGTAGCAATATGAGACTAATTTAATCTTTTCATCAGCTTCCATAATCTCCACTGATTTTAAAAAGTAAACCCTGCCCTCGTAAGATGTTCTCTAAAGTAGGCTACTTCTTCGGACCATACAATGGCCTCCATGGCATGACCCTATAATTGGAAAAAAAAAATTACACACATTCAAATATCATATTTAATAATCATTAATTTTGTTTGAAAAAATGTTTACCTGTTCATCAAGTAAAATCAATCTGAGCATCATAGAAGGTAGAAGTGGAGTAATCACATCTACCATCCTTACCAATCGAACTTTTACTCTCCATAAATATCCATTTTGACATAAATCAGTAAAATGAAGATAAGGAACATCCATTATATCACCTATATGAGTATTAAAGATTTGACAAAGTATAGATAAACCGATTGACATCAATGATGTGAAATTTTAATGTACTCGCAAGCGCACGAATCGTACCGAAGTATAGTAATGCAAGAGCGAGGTCGAACCCACAGGGACTTGTGATTTTTTATAGGAAAACTAAATAATTTTAAAGTGATTAAACCCTAACCTAGTTGACAAAAAGTTGTGATTGATTCTTAAACTAAAAGTGAACAATAAAAATAATGAACACTATCAAAGACGAGAAAATTAAAGATTCTTTTTAATCAAAGGAGAAAATACTAAGGTTTCGGAATCCACACCCATTAACTCGTATCATTAGATATTCATGATCATTGACTTTACCCAAAATTTCTTCATGATAATCTGAAAGCTAATTTTGTTACCATGGAAAATATCATCGTGAAAATTCATCAAAAAGTCTAATGTTTGTTCATCTCCGCTCGCAAGTATAAAACCAAATCATTAATTGTATCTGCTTTTAACAAATCACAATAAATATCCGGTTTTATAGTTAACAATGAAAATCCCGCGTTCAATGTTAAAGACAATTCCAAATCATGAGAAAAACATGATTGAACTCATATCCAGTATCTATCCCTAACAATTGATTTGGAGTAAGAACAATTTAATCAAAATCAAACCAAATAATCAGGTAAAATCAAATCTTATATATTAACATATAAACAATAGTCATTAATGGGGCTTCATCATCAACCCTAGTTTAAGAGTTTAGCCGCTCGTGGAGTATGGAAACATGATCATAAAATAATAGAACTCCATGAAACTATGCTTACAAAGATTAGTAAATTTCCTTGCGTTCTTCCTTCTCCACTGCTGCTCGAGATATGCCGTGATGGTGTTGCTGCTTGGTGGTGGTATCCGATTGTGCTATGCTTTGACTTGTTTTCTTTTTATAAGGCTAGCTGAGAGTTCCTTTATAGGAAAACAAAACCTTTTCTGATTTTGCTTCCCTAAAATTGTGAACCACTACCCCAAATAAAGAATAATATGCTTCCTAATTGTATAATAATATTAGGTATATATGGTGGTGATCAAACACTAGTATTTGGTCTTGCCATACTCATACAATCCGTCCAAACATGAGCTGCCTTTCATATTTTCTTCCAAAACCCGACTCAAAATCTTTTTTTTTAAGTCTCCAACAAAGCCTTTTTGTGCAACAAGTCCAAAATACCTACAAAACATGAATCAATAATAATAAGTCATAAATAACTATTAAGTGCAGACTAAAAATGCAAGTATGAGGTACTTTTTAATACTATATTTTGTGTTCATCAATCAATATAAAGCTCAAACTCCAACACAAATCAGGAGTGCTTACCAGTTGTGCAGTTCACATGTACATTTGACACTTCAATTACGTTTTCTGCATCCCCTCGCTGTTGGACTACTTCATCTATGTGCAAAGCAATTTCTTTTGATTATTTTGGTTGGCTATATTTCAAGGTTTTTAAAAATAAAAGCTACTGCATGCATACCATTAGGCAGGTCGAATTCAACATTTGTCTCTTCATTTGCCTCTTGAACATTGTCATGCAAGCTAATCATTTCAGACAAGTGTGGCACATTTATTGTTTCATCTATATTATATAAATAAGAAACCTTTTATTTTAGCAATCTGAAAATCACAGTTTATAAGGTTTACACATATATTCGCTCACCCTTTGGTGGGCCAGCTTCTTTATTTAATTTGTTGTTCCATTGGTACTTGAGCATCCTCATGCATCTCGACTCTTTCAGCCACTAGAATCATATTAATTTCATTCTCACGTTTTATAATGTAAATGGGACACACTAAAATCGACTACATATCATTATTACACTAAATACATACCATCTTTTTCTTTATCTACTTCGTGAGCACTCTCATGCAGGCGGCTTATTCCTTCATCTATACATATAAACAAAAGAAAGTCTGTATTGTTAGTATACTAAAAAGCGCAATTTAGACTACGGTCAAGTTTTACGAATTTAGTATTTGTAATTAGAAGTCTTACCAATTGGTGGGTCAATTTTCATGTTTTGATCTTCAACAGACGCATGAGCATCTTCATGCGTCTCGACTACGCACACTGGTAGTATTTCATTATCATGATTTATCATGTAAAGGAAACACAAAAAAGTCAACTACAAATCACTATTACTATAAATGCATACCATTTTTTTCTTTATCTTCTTAGTGATCACTCTCATGCCAACAAATGCTTCCTTCAACTATATATATAAACAAAAGAAAGTTAGTATTGTTAGTAGAGTAAAAAGCACAGTTTAGAAGTCTTACCATTTGGTGGTTCAATTTGCATGTTTTGCTCATCAACTGGGTCAATTTGCATATTAATTTCATTCACATTATTCATCCTGTAAACGGGACACCAAAAAAATGAAGATGGATAACTATGTTAGTAAAAAAAAAAGATTGACATAACTGTGTTCCTCCTTCTATGTTATTTTTAAAAAAAGATTCAAACATTTTTCTCTTATTTCTACGTGTGAAGAGACGCCCCATAAAGAATAGATTCAAACCCACCTTGTCCTTGAACAAAAAATATGGATGGTAGAGGGAACAAAAAAATTGTTAGGCAGGAAGTCCAAATGGAGGAAAAATTGAACCAAAAGAAAATGGGTAACATAGAAGGACCCTAGAGAGAACTTCATGGTTGGGTGTAAACCGAAAGAAAACAATTTCTATATTCAATTAAAAAAATGGAGTCACTCACCTCAATTCTTGTAGTCTCGGAAGCAGAGTTCGGTGATTTTCGGTGGTATGGTTGTATTGTAACTGAGGTTGAGAGAGAGAGGGATGGGGGAGGAGAATGGGAGTTCAGTAAAGAGAACTGGAAAGAAAACGTTTAGGGAGAAAGAGAGAGAGAAACTATGAGGGTGAGAGAGAGACAGAGAGAGACAGAGAGAGAAATTTTCCTTACCCGATTTGTATTTCCATTATAGCACCAATCCAATCAACAGCAATTTTGGAAATCAGGGTCAATGATTGACAAAACTGAATAATTGAGATTGATAATACTTGAATTGTAATCCTGGTTTCGATTGTAATCAATAGCAATTTGATTTTCGATTATAATCAATGGCAATTTTATTACAATCAAGTCTTTGTAGTCCATAACTGAATAATGTCCACCCAATCATGATCAAAAATTCGGCAATTTCGAAAATCATTACCAAAATTATTCTCGTAAATCAATCATTACAATCAATTTGGTAAATGTGGGAACATTAATTCCCGAAATCATAGGGAACCAATCTCAGCCAAAAATGTGGCATGTAAGCATTATTTCCAAATTTATTCCTCGGTTTTCTACACTGTAATATCAGCCATCGAAAAAATGTGTACCAATTCTAAGGTCCAAAATATAGAAGAACATAGGATTTCGGTAACGGGAGAGAGAGAGAGAGAGAGAGAGAGAGAGAGAGAGAGAGAGAGATCTGAAGATTAGGATGAATTCCAATTTTGGAGATAATCAAGCAGATTACCATAACAAGTAGTATAGCATGATGTCCAAAATTAGTCGAAATGTGAGCAAGCTTACTCAAACATAAAAACACGAAACATCAAGTTGCATATACAATATTGTTTTCGAGATTTTGTGGGTTCCCCTTCCTTTTCTCTTTACTTTATTTTATTGGCGCTAAACTCTACTTTTCATTCCCTTTTTTGGCCCAAAAAAACAGCAAAAACGAGATTTCGCTTTCACAGGCGGTCTTTTTCTCATCGTTCCCAATCTCCACCATCCTTCCCCTCTTGTCAAGGTAACGCATTCATCAACAGACATTACCCTGGATCAGTTTATATCTCTGGATCGATCTCCTTCTCTCGTTTGTTTGATCTTAATCTGGGGAGGCCAAAAATTGAGGGTTTCTTTCAATTGGGTCTTTGGTTGTATTTTTCTGTAGTTTCACTTTGCAAATTTTAAAAAAACAAAAAAACTATGGTAAAGACCACGGGAATTTATTTTCTTAAGTTTGGTTTTTCTTTTGGTTCACTTCAAGATCGGTGTTACGTAGGCTGCAAACGATGCGATCTTCAGAATATTCGGATACATTCCTTAACTTTTTTAATAAACTTGAGTCGAGCTTGAACTCAATGAAAAATTTACAAGCCGAGCTTGCCTAAGTTTGGTTCGAACTCGAACTTGTTCACGAGCTTTAACAAGTGCTCTCATATTAGTCTTAAACTGCCAACAAAATTTTTGTTTTGTACACAAACGAAGAGGTGGGTCCTAGCGCCCTGCTATAAAAAATTTGGCCACAACACCAAACCGTTTGCCACGTACGCATTTTCCATCTAAGTTTCTCACGGAATGGTAACATTGAAATTGGTTAGAAACTACAAGGGTAAAATTGAAAAAAAAAATTTTAAGGACGAAATTGAAACCAAGCCAATTTTGTGAGGACTACAAAAGTAAATAAGCCTAAAATCTATATTATAAAACATTGTGGGTTTTTTTTTTTTTTTTGAAAATGTCTAGGCATACAAATGAGAGCAACAATTATATCTATCAAATTACTCTTCATTAAGATAGTAGCTATGTGATTAGAAAATGAACAAAAAGGGAAAACCTAATTATTGCTTTCCTTACCAAATATCTCTATCTTTTTTTCATAATATTTATTAATTTTTCTCTTTTACCTCTAAAAAATGAAAACTTAATTATTGCTTTTCTTACCAAATCTCTCTCTTCTTTTTTTTGTAACATTTTCTTCCTCTATAAACAGAGCCATAAGATTAGAAAAGGAACAAAAAAAGAAAACCTAATTATTGTTTTAATTTCTTTACCAAATATCTCTGTCCTTTTTTTCGTAAAATTTTTTAATTTCTCCCTCTATCTCTATCTTTATCAAGTTGGATTACTCTTTGTTAAAATAGTAGTTATTTGATTAGAAAAGAAACAAAAAAGAAAAACATAAATTATTGTTTTCCTAAGTTTCCTTATCAAATCTCTCCTCTCTCTTTTTCATAACATTTGTTTCCCCTTTCTAACTTGATTTTTCTATAACATTTGCTTCCCCTCTCTCCAACTTGATAAAGATAGAGACAGAGAGGGGAAACAAATATTACTAAAAAAAAAAGGAGAGACAGATTTAGTATGGAAAGCATAATTAGTTTTTTTTTTCTAATCGCATGGCTATTATTTTAATGAAAAATGATTCGATGACGATCAATTTTGCCCTCATTTGTATGCCCATAAATAGAGCAATTTTCTTTGAAAATGTATATGCACACAAATGAGAGCAATATTTATCGCTATCAAATTATTTTTTGTTAAAATAGTAAATATAGCAGTTTTCTTTGAAAATGCCTATAAATAGAGCGTTTTCTTTGAAAATATCTAGACATACAAATGAGAGCAACATTTATCGCCATTGAATTATTTTTTTGTTAAAATAGTAGCCATGTGACTCGAAAAGAACAAAAAAAGAAAACTGATTATTGCTTTCCTTGCCAAATCTCTTTCTCTTTTTTTAGTAATATCTATTAATTTTTTCTTTTTATTTCTATCTTTATCAAGTTGGATTAATGCACCTTTTTTTATCGACAAAAGTAACATTTTATTAAGGAGAGGGGGAAAGGTATTTACAACCAAGGTTGAAAAGTACAATGAGGTGGGACAAGCCCATACACTCCGTAGGACAAAGTCCAAAACACGTAAAGGCCTCAACACCCAAATATTACAAATGAAGCTCAAAAACACCAGATGGCCTAAAAATCCTAAATATTACAATTAAGCAAAAACAAAGGAACCTAACCCACCAAAGTGGGCCAAGCCCAGTCCCTAAAATCCAAAACAAACCGTAACGATGCAAATCTTCAACCCGCTGCACACCAATCAAACAACAGCCAAACCCAAATTGTTGATCACCACCAAACTGCCTCTGGCCATCCCAAATGGAGAGAGAGCAAGTTGGATTACTCTTCGTTAAAATAGTAGCCATGTGATTAGAAAAGAAACAAAAAAGCAACCTAATTATTGCTTTCCTTACCAAATCTCTCTCTCCTTTTTTTTGTAACATTTTCTTCCTCTCTCTATTTCTCTCCAACTTGATAAAAATAGGGAGAGAGAGAGAGAGAGAGAGAGAGAGAGAGAGTAAATATTACAGAAAAAAAGAAGAGAGATTTAGTAAGGAAAGCAATAATTAGATTTTTCTTAATTTTTTGTTTCTTTTTCTAATCACATGACTATTATTTTAGCAGAGAAAAATTCAATGGCAATAAATGTTGACCTTATTTTTATTTCTAGACATTTTTAAAGAAACCACTCTTTTTATAATACAGATTTGGGATAATGTATTAATATGTGCAGAAATTAAAAAAATAAGATGATTATTAGGAGTGCCTTTAGGCATCAGTAAATGTGTTATTTTAAAACATTCTTTAATATTGCATTAAATTGATGTGTATCATTATTATTTTATTTTTAAACATTCTTAATGTGATTTCAAGGAGACGTCGGTTTGGTTGGCGGGGCGGCCAACAGTAAAGAATGAGAATTCCTTTAAACTGTGTTCAGAACTTGTTACATCGTGCCTTATGCACGAGCAATCACTAGTGTATATTATAAATCAAAGTGGTTTTTGTCTACACATACAAACATGAACACTTCTACAGCCGTTGATCGCCTTCAAGGTAATATCGTAACCATCTGATTAAGAGAATGTTTTCTTAAGTTATACTTTGACCTGTTATTGTGGTAATATATACATTTTTCTTCTTTTCTTTTTCTTTTTTTTTATCAACAAAATTAAATTTTATTAAAGAAGTTATGGAAAAGAGATTCCAACCAAAAGTTGGAAATACAGCCAAGAGAGGTAAAACCCTCAACACATAAGGGCCAAAAAGCCCATGTACAACATTAAAGCACACTCCTGAGGGCCTAAACAGTCCAAATATTACAATTAAGCACACACCCAAAGAAACCAAAACCTAACCCTAAAAATCTATACAATTTCAAAACTATACCGGAAATTGGCCGCACCACGACACTCCGCCAGTCGACAACCAGCATCACCAGTACCAACAACCTCCAGCCCACCATGGCCACCACACGCCAACCCATGCCGATGATCAGAAACCTTGATGCAACCCAAAAAATTAGCCGTGAGCTTTCAACCAAAGCTATTAGGCGAAGACTGCGCCACCCAACAGTGAAACACGGGAGGAGGCAACATTGACCAAGTTTCGATACTCAACCAGATCGCCACGCCATTAGGCTACAATGCCGGTTGTCCAGGAACAAACCAGCCGGAAATCATTTAGAGTATAAACTACTCGGCCGAGAGAGGGCAGCACAACCAATAGCAAGTATAGTAACAAAATAATACAGATCTACAAGGGAGGGGGCCAGAAAAAATGATCGGAGGAAGAAAGAGAAGGAGGAACGAGAAAATCGTACCGATGTCGTTCCCGTCGCCAACCGAAAACCCCATGAAACGACTGTCGAGAAACTGCTACGTACTTCGGCCCCCATAAATGATCTAGTGAAGACCCGTTCATCAAGAACCATGACTTCGGCAACAACCACCCACAACCACCGCCTCCTGCCACCGCAAACTTTGCCGATCATTTTGAATATAAGGAAATAGATCAGAAACGGGAGAGAATGGGACAAGAAGAGAGAGAAAGAGAGAGAAGGGAGAGAGAGGAGAGGGAGCAGGAGGGGTGGAGGCAGGCGCCGGCATTGCCC
The DNA here is from genome assembly GCA_019656835.1 of Rhododendron ovatum. Classification (NCBI taxonomy): domain Eukaryota; kingdom Viridiplantae; phylum Streptophyta; class Magnoliopsida; order Ericales; family Ericaceae; genus Rhododendron; species Rhododendron ovatum. The sequence goes on from CM033800.1 coordinate 10,715,868, forward strand.
CCCAACCCAAACAGAGACACTAGATCGGCTTTTGTTGGAGGCAGAAAGTTGTAATCGGATTTTGTTGGAGGCAGAAAGTTGTAATATATACACTTTCCTTTCCAATTTATTACCTTTTGATTTTTTCCATTTTAAGTTGATGGCATTTCAAAAGTGTTGATAATTAACTTGTAAATTATTGCTTTTTTATTTTTTCTCTCTACGTTGGCAATTGGCATGAGCGTTTTAAAGTGAGCAATAGTGAGTAGGTTATACTGAACTGGTAGAGCAGACAACTTATTTAAGTTAGGATTGTATTTTGTTTGGACGTGCCTTTAGACACAGGCATCCGCTAATTATTATATAAAACATATGAAAATTTAAGTTTATAGTATTGGTAAAATGTTTATACATGTATAAGTTATAAAATTAATTTTCATTATACATGTTCAAGGTCATTTGTCAAGTTCAATTCGGAGATTATACATGTACTCCATGTTTGGGCTTTGTCCCTTTTGCTATTTTTATTAATTAACCGTTGGTCGTATTCTCCTCCCTTCTCTCCCAACTTGATATATCATTTGTCAAGTTTTCTTTAATAACATTTTTTGCCGATAAAAAAAATATTCATTCTGAAAATCAGTTTCTATGTGGTAATATGGTCAATTTGGAAGGAAAGAAAAACAAGAAGATTTTTAACAAGGTATGGAACATAAGGTAAGTGTGGGTCTCATCAAAGCAAGAATATCAATCTGGACCCAAGATCAACATTCATGACTACACGGTTGCAGATTTTTTGTGAGATATTTTGGAGGGATTAGGAAAATGATCAAACTATGAGGTGTTATTAGAATTGTCTAATGCCGGACAAGATCGTAGGAGTATTATATTTTTAAAAACATTTATTTAGGAATAATTTTATGAGGAAATCTTATTTGTGCTGCCTATTTTGCATTTCAGTTTTTTAATTTTGGTAGGATTTCTTATTTCCGACGAGATCTTATTCCCTTTCTGTTAGTCATGGTTTCTAAGAAATTGTTTTGATTGGTCCTCACCCTAAGTAATTACCTTATTGTTAAGAACCTTGTATAAATAAGGGTGTAGGTCTAAGGGTCATTGATTCAATTTTTCATCGACTAACATTCTCTGAGTTTATATCTCTCTGATGGATCCGAGTGTTCAATATGTTTGGATTAGCGCGCAATTAATCTCTTGTGAATTCTGTTGCGTCAAGTGGTATCAACTGATGTAGGACAACATTATCTTGGGTACCAAATAGGTCCCTAGCTTGCAGCACAAATGGTGAACCACTTGATGATAGGCGCGTAAATGTTCACATTAGCGCCTTCTAATTTATCTTTATTAAATTTCATTTTTATATTATTATTCGGAGCTTAATGCTTAATTTGTGTATTGTAGGTATTTAGAGGATTCGATACAAAAAGTGGAAAGTTGGTCCATTTGAAGGTCATATGGAGTTTAGCACTGAACTAATTAGTCCACAGGCATTACTGAAAAATGATTTGCAATTTTATTGTCCGGGTCCAATGCTTATTGACTAAAAGGTAGGCCATAGAATAAAAGAGTGATTATGGGCCAAGAAGGGAAAAAAAATGAAAGTCAGCTTGGAATAAAAGAAAAAGGGAAAGGAGTATAAGGTTTTGTTTTTTTATGTCGGCACTTCTCAATTATAAAAGGACGAGGAAAGGACGGGAGCTGGGGGATCTTTTTCTGGGACTCACGTACGACTTTCTTTCTTTTTTTTAGAAAGTCTACACACTGCAGATTTATGCATAAATCATACACAGATTTTGTTATGAGATCTACCACGAGTCCCATACAAATCATCTGAGCCGTTCATTAAATGTAAAATATTTTTTCAAGGGTCTTAGTAAAAAATAAGCTCAATTCGATATCTATAGGTACTCGATCCAACCATATAACTTTTTATTATCCGAAAATATGAATAAAAAGTTAGATGATTGGATGAAGCACCTATAGGTATTGGATTGAGCTTATTTTTTACGAAAACTCTTGAAAAAAAATTTTACATTTAATGAATGGCTCGGATGATTTGCGTGGGACCCATGGTGGGCTCCACAATGAAATCTGTGCACAGATCTGCTGTGTGTGTAGCATGACTCTTTTTTTTTACCAAAAAAAAAAAAGAAAGAAACAGAAGAAAACAGGACGGGGTGCCGAGAGGAGAATCGAAGGAACGGGGCTGCGATCTGAATTTCTTTGGTTCCAAGTATTATTTAGTTTTCATGATATTTTTTTCTTTCAAGTTTTGAAGTTTTGTTCAATTATTTACATTTCGGTAACTCGTTTTAATTTCGTTGATTCTTGTTTAACTTAGATTGTTTATTTATTTTCCATCTCGCGTATTAGAAAGCATGATTAATTCTAGGATTTTATTCCTTTTATTTATAATAATGAGTGAGTAGGAGTGAGTAGTTTTTCTGAGATTTAGTCATTGGGTAAAGGGGTTTCGCAACCCAATTAGGATTCGTCTCCCTATTTTTTCGTACATTAATTTAATTAGATAATTTTAGTTGGTGAAAACTACATCGGTTGGACGAATCCGAGGCATTGCAGGGACTCATGTGAGCGAGAACAGGGACCAAAATCTATTCGCCGCTGTGTACGGGACCGGCAACCTTAAGATTCGCATCCTTCCGAGTTTTCAATTCTCTCTAAAATTTAATCGTTTTTAGAAACTTGAAAAGCGAGTGGATTCTGATTAGGTAGTGAGTGCCGAATTTCGTACGACCTTGCATCTCTTTTTTATCATTTGAGGAAGTTATCTGTTAGTATTAGTTAATTAATCAACTAAAAGACGTGACTACTTAAGAGCTAATTTTAATACTACAACCCGAAATTTCACAGCACACACTTCACCGTCTTTAGTGGATTCGATTCCGGTCTTACCGGGTATTGTACTACATCGGTCTCAGCTCTACACTTGGGGCAACCCATTATTTTAGGTCTAGGAATCAGTCAAGCACTTGACATCCCCAAAACGACATTGTTTTGGGACACAACACATTCAACACAGCACCATCCCTGAGTCTGTTAAATTGGGTTTGATGTTGTGGGCATACGCCCCAAAAATTTTATTTTTGTGTATAAAATCGGGTGCGCCCTTTTTGAAAAAGTGCGGCAAAACGCTATAATTCAGAGTCACCACTCGAGTTTTGCGGTGAATCACCCAAGGAACCGAACTTGAAATGCTTGTTACGTTGTTTGATTTTGAAAAGACATAGACCGATCCGTCGTCACCTTCGATATCTGAGGTTCGAGAGCCAGGTTACGAGAGGGGAAGGGTTTTACGGCACCCCTCTTGCCCAATTCGGAGATCGGTCTCTACTCGGGCATTTTGTAAAACATTTGCATTTTTCTCTCATTAATTATTTTTTAGCCAGTTAGAGCGGAGAAACAGTTAAAGGGGATTAAAACTGTAGCAAGTTGCATTTATGTGACAAAATGATGGATGATTTTATTGAAATAATGAATAGTAGATTGAGAACAAGTATCTGTGAGCATTTAGGTAAACTGGAACACACTAGTCAAGAATAAGGCACTCAAATAGAAGTTCGTATGCACTGGCCACGCCACTGCATTCAAAAATGACCTGCGTACTTCACTCCATAACTGGTGTGCGCCGGTAGATCTAAGCCCACAGCTTCTATTCCCAACGCTCTGGGCTCTGGAAAGGACCAGTGTACACTCAGAACAAACCACGCAGTTCACAAAGCATATATTAAGCAATTACAAACAGATGAAATGGCTTTGAGCCAAAATATTAGACATAATACCCCATAAACAGTATGAGAAAATAAACAAAAGGCCAAGACGACTAAGCTATCATGCAAGGGCCAGCCACTGGACCATAACAAAACTGTCGTACACAGGTCACAAGGGATCGTACGCCAGTTACTTCATTTTGTTCAATGCTTGGCTTTGTATCATCTGGGCTTTGGAACATAACCAGTAGGATCCCAGAGGCTTTTTAAAGCAGAAATAACAAATGGTCATCTATACAGTACCAAAATAGAAAGCAGTAAACTAGTTATTAGCATGCAGTAAGATGTCAAAATATAAAGATAAACAGAAAATGGATGATCGATAATCCCCAAGCTAGTCTTGTGCGTACTACCATAACAGGCGTACGGTTCAAATCTACTAGCATGCGCCACTTATCATCACATACGGTCCTTGAAACCTTGCCAGTTTTAGGGCCAGGACTGGTATTAATTACCAGTCTTCCCCCTGCCAGCCCCGCCTCAGAGGTCAAAACAGAAAGTCTACAAAAGGTGGTATACCTTTGGTATTGGAGTTTAATGGATTGTTGGTGCCTTGAACTTGAAGTATGAGGAATGAATGATGAATGTAAGGGTGCAAAGAGAGTGTGGAAAGGCTTCTTGCTTACTCTTTCAAGTGATAAGGAGAGAGAAAGAGTAAGAAACCAAGAGGAATAAGAGACTTGGAGTCTTAATGAGAGTAATCTTGTGAACCTCTTTGCATATAAATGAAGGGGGGGTATTTATAGGTAAGGAATGCAAGGGAAAGGGTTGGTAATCAGGCTGGTTGGGGCTGTTTAGGTTTAGAGAGGGAGTCTCCCATGTATTAAATGCATTGGACTAGTTGATGGATGTTGTAGGAGAGAAAGGGGAACGGCTCTGTAGGTTTGCAATCATCAGGGGGTTGTTCATCGTACTGGGTGGCCGCAAAAGTCTCAAGCACGTGGTTGAATAGTGACCATTTGACTGGTTTTGACTGGCGTATGCCAACGTTGGACCTGCGTGTGCCAGTGAGAACTAGATTAACAGTCGATGACTGACACGTGGCAGTTTACGAGCGCACGCCAGAACAGCATCAGCGTAAGCCAATAGGGTTTTGTTGAGGCCATTTAGTTCTGGCCCGAAGGGTTTGAAAGAGTTTCGATGACAGTTTGAATAAGGTTCGGAACGCTCAAAGCTCAAACACACCAACAGTCTCAAGATGTTTTTGACCTTAATTATCATCGGGGAATCAAAGACTGTAAATAAACTAATCTGAACAATCCGAAATAGAGTGTCTACAGATGCTTGTAGAGGGGGGTTCCAAATTCCAATAAAGTAAAATTTTGCTACTATGATAAACATTTGTAGAACCATATGGTGGTAATTAGGGGTGGCAAACGGGCGGATTTGGGTCAAATTGGGTAAGTTGTTAGTGGGTTGGGTCTTTAATGGGTCATTGACCCATTTAGACCCATTAACTATGAATCTAATTATCCATACCCAACCCGACCCATTTATTTTAAAGCAAACCCGACCCGCCCATTAACCCAATTACATATATACTAAAAATGATGATCGAAAAATTAGTAAAGTAAAAAAAAATTATGATCGAAACTCATAAATTTTTTCAAAAAGATGAGAATAAGTATTTTTTTTTGTCTTATTGATTTTTTTTTGTCTTTATTCAAAAAATTATAAGTTTCGATCAAATTTTTTTACTTTTCCGATTCCTCTCATCAAAACAAATTAATAAGTCACAAAAATATGACACAAAACAAAAAAAATGCAAAAAAAATTTGAATAAGGACAAAAAAATAAGTCAATTTTTTAATCCAAACCCTTTGTGGGACTACCATGAGAGAAATTTATTCTTGGCGGAGCACAATTTCACGGGTCCATTCGCGCAATTAATGGATGAGATGTATTTTTTTGTTAGTTTTTTGTCATTTTTTAGAATTATTGCTTTGTTATGACTAGAATAATCTAAAAGGTAAAAATTTACTATCGAAATTCATATTTTTTTGAATAAAGACGAAAAAATTGGCTTATTTTTGTCTTCATTTAAAAAATTAATAATATTAATTGTGGCGACATGGTGGTGGTCATTGTGGTGGCGACGTGGTGGCAGTCATTGTGGTGGAAGTGGTGGTGGTGGTGGCGGCGTGGCGGTGGTGGTGGCGCGGGTAGAGGCCGTAGATGATGTCGGCCTGCGTGAAGCCGGGGACGGAGATCTTGAACTCGTTGAAGTTGGAGGAGGAGGCTGAGTTGACTAGGCAGGTGTTGGCCGTATTTTTGCTGGGAGCAGCTGCCGTAGAGGAAGGATTGGGTGGAAGGGGTTGATGGGTGTGGGAGGGTAAAGATGGTGAGGAAGAGAGTTAGGAGAGAGGAGAGAGAGAGGGGGTGAATGGACATGGTGTTTTTAGGTCTAGTTGTAGAGAGAGAGAGAAGCAGAGGAAAGGAAGAGAGGGACTTCTGGAGGGTATTGGAGAATTTTTCATGGGTTACTTTCATACTCATTGGGTCATTTAAGTTGACCCAATTGATGCCCAATTAAGACCCAATTAATAATGGGTTAATTGGATTTGGACCCATTCTTATCCAATTAACAAATGGGTTGGGTTGGGTCTATTTTTTAGTTGATGGGTCTAGGTTTGTTAATGGGTCTGGATTCAATTTGTCACCCCTAGTGGTAATAAACAGGCGGTGCCATGGCACCCCCACCATATTCATATATATATATATATAAACCACAGGTCTGCCCCTGGTTGAAACACTCACACAAGCATAAAAGTCTTTTATTTTGATCGGCGAAGAAAATAATGGAGATATATAAGAAGAAAGGTACGAGAGAGAAAAGGCTTGAGGCTGAGTTGATAAGAAATCAACAGAGAGAGAGAGAGAGAGCCCACGCCAAAGCAGGCAGAAGAAACTAGGCCAAAACTTGATCAAGCAGTACATTGCCAAAGGGTTTGGTCAAATAGTAGTCAGAAAGCAATAAGTAGTACTCTTAGAAGTCACAAGTTTTATTTCCACAGAAGTCAAATGGCCCAAAAATTTCAAATTTTGGAGCCACTGGGAGTTATGTCCGATTGTTATCTTCGGAACTCCAAAATTAGTCGAGATACTGCACACAAACTTTTCCCGACATTCAGTTAAAAATAAATAATAATAAAAACGTGAAGCAGTACAAGGCCAAGGTGGAAGAAATCCATTGTGGGGATAAGATAATATCCACAAGTTTATAGCAGTGGTTGGCATTAAATATTAGTTTATCAATCTAAAAAATAATGCAGTCAGACATGCACAGGCATGCATGCAGAAATCATGGTCATTGCACAAATAAATGATATTCATATATACCTACTAAGGAGGAAAATATATAGTTTCATATATATATATATATATATAAGAAATAGTTGGTGTAAAAAAAGAAATGGAGTTCTAAGTTTTTTTTTTTTTGTTTTTCGAACAGCAAATTTTTTTTATTAATCTTTGAATAAGAATTACAAAAGCTAAAGAAAACAACGATAACGGGCATCATCTATCCGAAGCAAACATTCCAACCAAGTTGGTACATAAGCTCTTTCTTCTTCTTTTTCCCATAAGAAATACTAAGTGCTACAGTAGCACTGAAGCACCCAATTACTAATAAATTGGTCTTTTTTAAACTACTCTAGCTAGCCAACCAGTTACCAATTCGTAATTCATGGTAATTGCGTAGGAAAAGATAGAGTTCTAATAAGACTCAGGAAGAATACAACGAAAATACAAATAGGGAAACACATTATTGCGTCAAAGAAATAAGACCGAAGCTCAAACATTCGACAAGTACTACTATAAGCATTGAGAAGTTTGAATTTCATCTAATCGGTCATCATTTTCTAATTGAGACTGATATGATGAGTTTTTCCAAACTTCACGTCCCTCTTTTGGTAATATTCACCATCAACCCATGCTCCATATTGAGAACCATCGAAACACTCGGGAAGACACGGTGTCCTTCCACCACGCGAACTTGGTAGTTGTGTATTATAGCAGCCGCAACCAATTTTATTTGAGTGAAAGCCATGTCCTTCCCCAGACAAGTCCTCGGCCCTGCGTTGAATGCAAAGAACTTGAACGAGGGCTCGTGTCTGATCATTCCTTCCTTGGTAATCCATCTCTCTGGCTTAAACTCCAAGCAATCCTCGCCCCATATGAACTTCATCCTTCCCATTGCGTAGATAGAAAACAGTATCTTCAGTTTTGGATGAACCTGATGGCCGCTAGGTAGGATGTCTGATTGATGAGGTTCCTTTTCCTCGAATGCAACTGGTGGATAGAGCCTCAGTGATTCACAGATTGCGCTATGCAGATAAACTAGCTTGCTTACTTGTTCCATACTGAAAATTCTCATGTTGTTACCTTCTTTTGGTATACTTGCTTCGAGTTCTTCTCTAATCCTTGCTTCAACAACTGGGTGTGTCGAAACAACCCAAAGAAACCATGTTAAAACTGAGCTAACAGTGTCCTGCCCTGCCGCCATTAAAGTCAACATTGTGTCCCTCAAGAACTTATCATCACATTTTACTCCCATTATTCCATCATTCTTCAAGTAGGATGTCAATAGATCCACCCCTTCTCCATCTTCTTTGGAATTGATTCCAAATCTTAATTCTTCTCTCTTCTCATTTATATATCTAGCTAGGATATGATCTACAGTCGCCCAAGCTTCCCTATATTTCTTCTCTTGTCCAATCACAAGCCACCTTTGTAACTTCCAAAAACATTCAGGCAATGCATGGCGAGGCACAATCGTTTCCTCAATATCATGCATGGCTTTTGCAAAAGGAACGTCAGGGAGTTCGATGGAGAGACAATTGGGGTCGTACCCATTAACCAATATGCATGTGGTATCAAATGTAAGCCTTTGAAACAAATCTTGCAAATCCACCACCAGACCTGGTTGGCAGATTTGCTCCAGATATGGGATCAATCCTTTTTCCACCTTATCCACGGTGCTCTTTACCAAAAACTGTTGAAAACCTCGATGACCCATATGTAGTTGAGCCAGTTTTCTCTGAGTCTGCCACGAATCTCCGTCGGTATTGAAAATCCCGTCTCCCAGGACGTCAAAAATCTTCCTGAACTGCGGCCCTTTAGGAAAATTTGGGAAGTTGGTACTCGTTACGTAGCGTACGTTGGCTGGATCGGCTGTAACCAACATATTCATGTTAGTGAAAGAAGGGCCTTTAAATAGTAAAGTACCTCGGGCTCGTTCTAGTTGATCGGTAGCAAAATCGTGAACCCGGTGGACGTTGAATAGGAGGTTCGGAAGCATTCCAACCAGCGGCCAATCCTGGAGCAGGCGCCGATCAAAGGTGCACATGAAATATAGGAAAACAAAGCATACAAGTGCGAAGAGGATCTCATAGTAAGCTAGTGAGGCCATGAAACAACTATTTCAGCTTCCTTTAATTGCCTCTTTGTTTTGGTTTTTTTTTTTTTTTGGATCAGCTAAAGAGTTTTGGTATGCCGTTGGTCAATACGTAAACATATATATGTACACATGAATGTATCATGTGCCTATATACCAGAGATCATCAGTTGGATTCCTCTACTTGAAAACAAATTAATTAATGGTGATAAGTCATTTTCAAAACCAAGGAAAGGAAAACATCATCCTAGTTGAGTTGAGGGTTGTTTTCTTGGACGGCGGTACTCGTAAACGAAACAAATTAATGAATCAGTCACCTCACGTGCAATTACGTAACGTTGAGGAGGGGTGCCTGAGAGTGATATATGCTTCAGTGTTATGAATTCTTCTAACTTCCAACCAACTCAATGGACCAATAATTAATACTCCCTCCGTCCCATAATGTTTGTCTGGTCTGTAAAACGAGAACGTAAAAATAATATATTTTTTGCAAGAAAAATTTAATTTTTTTTCAACAATTCACTAGATATCGATGAGTTCTTTTAATTTATAAAAAATGTTTGGATTTTTTCTTGAAAGAAATACATTATTTTAAGTTCTCGTTTTGCGGACCAAACAAATATTTTGGAAAGGAGGGAGTACTTACTTGGATATGTGCATGCCATAGAATAGTTAATTAGAACACAAAAGTAATACAATACTTTTATTAATATAATAAATAACTAATTTTGGAACTGCACAAGGGTAAAAGAGTAGAGTGGCAAATTAAACCTAAACTCATTAATCAATCCAAACTCACCTTCTAGAAAATAGACCTAACCCAACCCATTAATTATTTGGGTTATAATGGATCCAATCCATTTAACACATTTAATTATTGAATCTCAATTGAATATCAATTGGGTTAACCTAAATAACCCTAAGTCATAAACATAACCCGAACAAAAATAAAAGAGATGCTACGGTCAGGAATTGAAATACCAAGGCTCCGTTCAGTTGCCAGGAATGTTGTACGGAAAAATTATTCTCAGGAAAAGTCAAGTAAAGTGAAATAAAGGAAAAAGAAATCTATTTTCCTGTGAGTGTTCATTTGACAAAATTTTTTTACAGGAAAACTCAAGTTTAGTGGTTCATTTGTCAGGAAAAGACACTTACGAGAAACTTCTTTATTTTTCATGGCTAAAAGTAACTTTGAAAGCTAACATATATCGGAAAATGTATTTTATCTAATGCAAAGCCTTAACATGAAGCTTAAAAAATAAGTAGATGATAACTAAATAAATAATTTTTAAACAACTATGCTTGATTAGTTGCCGATACAAAAACTCATTGATAAACTGATGATTAGTAATTACAAAACAAAGCTGAAGACTAATGACAAGATAAATAAATACTTTCAAAAAAAAGTCAATTACAAATTTTTTCCACAACAATTATCTCAAAAAGCACTATAGTAGTCGAAATTGTTGTTACTCACGTAAATCTCAAATTGTCTTTCTAAAAATCTAATTCGTATTTTTTTGATATTGGCATCATTTGCTTTTTTTCTTACCCGCCAATTATTTTAGCCCCACAATGGAGAAAACTTTCCCGCAAAATCCTATGCTTTTAGCCGGATCACTTTTGCAAGAAAGTAAATCTTGCAGGAAAACTTAAAAAAATGTTTTCCACTACTTTCCTGGCAACTAAACACTACAAAAGTTATGGAAAAATTGATTTTTCCATCCTTTCCTGTACTTTCCTGACAATTGAACGGGGCCCAAGGGGCAAGCCAACTTACTTGGGTGGGTCCCACTTCATTAACCCAAAACAAGGAAATTTTCTCTCTCTCTCTCTCTCTCTCTCTCTCTCTCTCTCTCTCTCTCTCTCTCTCTCTCTCTCTCTCTCTCTCTCTCTCTCTCTCTCTCTCTCTCCCCTTCCCTACCGCTGCCCACCAACGCCCCTCCTAACCTTTAGAACAATTTCCGACCAGACCGAATAAGGTCCCAAATCTTATGAACACGCATATTAACTTATTTTTTTGTCTTTTTTTAAAAAAAATTGCATTTAGTAATTTTGCGTCGAACTTTCATGATTTATTGATTCGTCTCGGAGAGAGGAATCGAAAAATTATAAAATATTGATCGAAAATCATAATTTAAAAAAAAAAGACAAATAAGAATAAAAAAAGTTGTCTTTTTTATTTATTTTTGTTTTTATTCAAAAAATTATGAGTTTCGATTAAAATTTTTTACTTTTCCGATTCTTCTCGTCGAGACGAATCAATAAGTTACAAAAATTTGACGCAAAACAAACAAATGTAAAAAAAAATGAGTTAATTAACTTTTCAATCCAAACCCACCCTAAGGAAAAAAAAAGAAAGAAAGAACATGGAAAGAAAAGAAACGGGGAACGACTTTCACTTTTTTTTTCTTATGCTTTCTTTCCTTGAAATCAATTTTGCAAGCTACTATTGAATACTCCCTCCGTCCCTTTTTAAGTATCCTGCTTCATAACTCCAACTTATTAAAAAGATATCATCATTACACCTTTTACATTAACTTTTTCCTCCACTTTCCCTACTTACCCATCATCATTACACTTTTACTCACTAACTTTTCAAAATAAAATCTACTTTTAGGGACAAAATAGACAATACACCAATTTTTACCCCCCTAATTTTACAAAATGGACACTTATTAAGGAACAGCCCAAAATAGAATACTGAACACAAAAAAAGAGACGGAGGGAGTATTAATTATTAAAGGTACATTACAGTTATAAGAGAGATTGGGGGTGGAGATAGCCCACAAGTTTGGCCCAATGTGGCAGAAGGTTTAAAGAAGCTAATCTGGACATAATAATCAGTATCAATTAAGAATAGAAAATCAAGTAAAAAAAAAAGTCCAAAACTCTGAACTACTAAGTCCAAAAATCTCTAAAATTTCAGCAGAATCTCCATTCGGTTCAGTAATTTTAGTATACCGAGGTAATTTGGTCATTTTAGTGTACAGGGGTATTATGGTAATTTTAGTATACAATGGTAATTTGGTCATTTAAATGTATAAGGGTAATATAGTCATTTTAGTGTATATGAGTATTTAGTCAATTTAAATTTTAATATATATGTAATTGGGTTAATGTGCGGGTCGGATTTGATTTCAAATAAATGGGTTGTGTTGGGTATGGAAAATTGGGCTCATAACTAATTGGGTCTAAATGGGTCAATGACCCATTAAAGACCCAACTCATTAATAACTTATCCAATTTGGCCCAAACCCGCCCATTTTTTTTATCCGAAGCAAATCTCATTAAAGCCAAAAAGGCAACAAACATCGATTCCTTCTAAATACAATGATAAGTAAAAACTAAACCAACACATCTCAGGGGATAAACACGTAAAAAGGTAGACAGAGACACTAGAATCTAGGTCCTAAGCACGAGCCGTAGCCCACTTCTCACCACCTCTAAGGGTCATTCACGAGGAGCTAGCAACCTATCTTCCACCGGCCTCGGGAAGGCTCAGTCAACCAAATCAAAGACAAGCAAACAAAACCGAAGGAAACAAGAGGAACACAAACAAAACAAAAATTACAGTAAACGTGGACAAATCCACTAGCACACCGGCCAAAACTATCTGTTTCTTTTATTTCCTTTCCTTTCTGTTTCTCTTTCGTCTATTCTATAAAATCTGTACATTACTCGTAAACCAATTGCCATTTATATAGGCAAACTATCAAGGAACAAAGCAATAACTATTTAGACTATTACAACCATAATCACTGTTACTCATAACTTATTTCTTGACTTTGTCCACACGCATTATTCATAACATTATGGTTTTTTTCTTTAACCATGAAACATTTTATATATTAAGGCCCTCCTGTTCAGGAAACGTACACCACGTCCTTCACTGGTTTCATCCCCTGCTGCTAAACAAAGGAGAGCTGCTAACTAAAGCAGATTGGGTGCACAGCTCATGGTGTGGGGCTCACTATACACAAATGATTCGAGCCGAATATTAAATGTACACATTTTTTTGAGAGTCTCCACGAAAAATCAACTCAATCGGATATACCTACAGTTACTTGATCCAATCATCTAACTTTTCATTATAACGGCATTGATCATTTGCCTCACACCGCAATCTGTGCACAAAAGACTTTCTGTGCTAAAAGCCTTTGGATGGGCATTCATAATAACAATGTTTTCTATTCACATATTTCGTACAAAAATAAATTGGATAGGATTTTGATTTTGCAGTGTTATTCCTCCATCAACAACGATTGTAACCCCCTCCCTAGTCAGCAATTGCCTAGTGGAGGTGGTAAGTGGAATTACTCTTTTACCTTTCCGTGTTTAAAAAAAAAAAAAAAAAAACCGACGATTGCATCCCTAATTGATCGATCGCATTTTAAATGGATCAAAGTGTTTTAAAAAAACATATATATAATCCCAGCCAACTTCATTACATTATTCCAATTTAGGTTCCTAAAGAGAATGTGGGTACATCATGAAACCTTTATTCAATTTTTTTTATTTCTAGTAAAACATAAATGATAAACCCAAGATAATAGTCTTCCTTGTGAATTTTTCTACCTTAAAATTCGCATACTTTTTCCTTCGATCAAGCTACTGTGAACCTTAGCGCCTTGTCTTGGTGGAGATCCAATCTCCTCCATCCCAAAAATTCATGTGTCTCAATGCCGAGGGTTTTCCACCCGTTAAAATGTGTGATTTTTATTTTATGTTTTAAATTCAACATCCGAAAAATCCCTCAAGACAGGCACGGGAGTTTTCGATACCGAAAATTCTACCTCGTCATGGTCGTGATCGAGGGTGACTCGCCGAGACTAAAGGTACTGGAACGAGAGGACATGGTCCCTATTGAGACACAGGTTATCACTGAGGATATCCAGAGCGCTTGAACCCGTTTTAAGTGTGCGAGTTCGAGAAGGCCAGCAAATGGAGCTGCTCACAGTCTGACAAGCTTTGCAGGGAGAGGGTCTGTTGTTAAGACGTGGGAAGCTAGGCCTCCGAGTGGTTGTGCTGCTCTTCTCTTAGAAGACATAATGATTCCCTTTGATGTTTTGTCCTATTGTTTCTACCAATAAAACTTCTTACCATTTTGTCCAAAAAAACACAAAAAACTTCTATAGGAAAGCATCAGTGTAATTACGGAAAGCAAAGATATGCATATTATTCCCCAACTCACCACAGAATTTGGTTGCTGTTCGGATTGGAGTTTTGCTGTTCGGATTGAGGTTTTGCAAAGATCTCCCCAATTTCTGGCGCTACCGCTGAAGAAGAACACCACCTTTGGTCATTTCCCTTCTAAAGCAAAGGAATATTTCGTTGATTTCACAATCACACTCATTTTTCCTATGGATCCAAGATTTATGAAATTATTTGGTGGTGCGAGGACACCACGTGACGTCCTAAATAACCCCGTAATGATATGGACCAAATACGCTTAGCGATGTCCTAGTACAGTTGGACCATGGCCAGTTTATTAGGTGTAGCCTCGAAGTAATTCATAAACAAACTAATCAGTTCAGAAAAGATGGTCCCCTGCATGCTCAACGAATTGCATATACCCTTGAAGCAGTCAAGTAAAACATGCCAACTGATGGGCTAAAAGAGAAAATGCACTAAGAAACAGAGAGTTTAAGGCATTCACTCTGACACCTCTTGAGACAAACATCATTCCAGTTTGGTACCTGGTGCTGGTTGACACAGACAGTGCGAGCGCACGCATCAGAGCAGGCATCAAGCTCAGATACTCCGCAAACAGTGACACAGGTATCAGGAATGGGGTCCTTTGAGAATGCCCCAACCTTCTTGAGCATCCTTTTAGACGTACAGACCCTTTCACAGACGAATATATCGTCAGACGTCTTCTCTCTTCCACGAGCACGCTTTATTCTTTGGTCTTCTGCACGCCGTTTCTTGATCCTAAAAGCTTGCCCTGCAACGACGGCCGGAATAGCAGCTCCCAGAAGGGACCACCATACTTCAACCATAGCTGGTACAGTAAGAGAAGATCCTTCTCTTCCTCCTTTTTACTTCTGCATGGTGAATTGTTTAAAGGATCAATACTTAGTTGCTCGCATGCTGTCCTTTAGTATTGTTGAGTAAGTGACCAAACACATCCATTTTCGCTTTTTCATTCGCCACAAATACAGGTCACGGAGCCAAGAACTGGTGAGAGGGATCTCTTACAGGAGGAGAAAAAAATCAAAAAAACATCTCATCTCCGACATTGGTTGTTGCAACTATTCTAAGAGCAAATTATAAGCTTGTAATTACCAAGGAAAACAACATCAGCAGAGTGTGTAAGCATATGCAGTTAAAGGGGATCCTTACATGACAACATCATTTGCTTAGCTTTTTGATTCATAAACTATCGGCAAAACTTAACAACAAATATGGCAATGTGCAGTCTAGTCTGGTGGAACTAACATTCCAGACCTGCTCTGCCGGATCTGTGTACATGATTATGTCAGAGCATAACATAAATAAAGATCAGATAGCTGTCATTCAGATTTCAAGCAGTGCAGTAGTTCATGTCTTTGTCGAAACAGTGGAAAATACTTATGTTGGTGTATGGGACACCAAATTTTATGCCAACAAGTTACAGCTAACTTGCGTACATAATGGAGGACAAGATATCTCAAGTTGACAAAACGAATCTCCACAACATAGACAAAAAATACAGCATATAGTGGTTACAGGAGTATGTATCGATCCATACACACAACTGAGAGACTCCCCACTTCAAAACCCAACTCTTTCAACAATATCTTCATGGGTGTCATCAGAGATTGGCATTCATTATAAATATGTCAATTTTCTATATAGTTTTATCAAAAGCCTCGTTCAATGTTTCCATGCCAGTTATTCTTTGTCTCGCACTGACTGGAATTTGCCTCACAACGTGAAAGGCTTGTTGGTTAACTTGGTTGTGGTATGTACTCCAGCATATACGACAAAAACAGACCATCTTAGAAGTATCCATGCTTCCTAGACTAGAGGTATAAGCTTCGAGTAGCAGATGATAGCACCTAGAAAACGTATGCACTCAACAAGCTTGCAATTGTCAAAAACGGACTCCCTTGTTGATAAGTGCTCATCTAGAACATCAGCTTCATTGTAAACCCAAATAAGCCCTAATAGAAAGGGAACCACATTATTAAGTTCTGGCTGAAACAAGTACATAAATGTTTCTCATCAGAAATACCACGCCACGGTATTTCTGTTTCCCAAAAGTATTCCAAAACTTACTTTGCAAAACAGCAGTCGTAAACCCCTTTCAATACTGACTCGTACCACAAAAAAGTATTCTACCATGCAAAAGTCTTGTTTTACAAGATCGTGATGTGCTTGTCCATCTACCGAAAACTTGGTTTAACTCACTTAACACAGATATAAGATTACGTTCATCTCTTCATCTAGATACATCGAAATTTGGGCACTCCACACTTTAAGCTACGGAGGGTCCAGGAATTTAAGTTATTTGGTGACCTACAAAAACTTCAACACCAAATATGGAATATATCACACTTTCAAGATATATTTCCACAGTTTGCAGATAAGGAATTTAAACCCAAACAGCCAAACGTGAAAAGTAAATTGCAATTTACTTAAGAACACCAGGCTAAGAGCCCTTAGGGATGGGATGGACACAAGGGTTTGTGAATTCAACATCAACATCATCAAACCCAAAAATCCCAGAGAAAAAGATGAATTGGAAAATGATAAACCCGGATAGAGATAGTCATCACTAGGTTTATCGAATATGAAACAAAATCACACTAAACTAGAAACTATTCAAGACAATTCACTACAATAACAAGGGGTTTGGACAAAAAGGCATCATAAGGCGAAGGATTTGCCCAGACATTAACTTCAAGTGCCAGGGGAGGAGGTAAAAGAGGGGTGAAGGTGGCCCAAGCCACCCCCGTTCTGAAAAACAAATTTTTTTACACTAACGGAAGTCGATTTGGTACTTATTGCATCGGTAGTCAAACAACTTGATTTCTTACAAAAACATCGAAAAAATAGCAATTAAAATAATAAACGGTTTGGATCATATAAACAACATCTCTATAACTTTCATTCAAAGACCACGAGATAAATAAATCAAAAGTTTTTTTTTCTGTTTAAGAAAAAAAATTCAAATTTTATAGTACACTTTCCCTTCCTATTTTTGCGAAAACCATGTTAGTCGAGGTACGCGCAACACAAACTCTCCGGCCATCAAAAAAAAAAGACAATTCACTATAATAAGATGTTTGTACACAACAAATTAGAGGAACTGACGACATTTATTTCTGCTACAGGAGGGTTCCAACACTCAACCAAGATTATGTATTTACGTTGTTTATATATACATACATAGAGAGAGAGAGAGAGAGAGAGAGAGAGAGAGAGAGAGAGAGAGAGAACCTGGGAGTTCCTCGCCGACGGGGTGAGGCAAGTGGAGTGAATGATGAATGTGCCGTTTGAGAGGCGAATGGGTCTACTGATAAATTACTGGGCAAACCGTGTGGATATGGGCCCTTCTTCCCTATAAGCCCGCTCCAGCACTTTACTGTTTAGGCCCATAAGGCGCATAAGGTATGCAAGGTGCCGGTCTGTTTTCTTTTTAAACCTTCTTTTTTAAAAAGAATGTAATTTCAAATTCAAATATACTAAAAATAATTTTTTAATTTTTTAATTTTTTTTCACCGTTTAAAATATCTCAATGAGATCTATCAAATAAGATTTATATTTGTAGAAAAATTATTTGCGTAAACACGTGATTTTTAAGCTTGAAATTACTTTATTTTTCTAAAAGTTTCTTTTTTTAGAAACTGGAACGAAGTCTGTTAGGCCCCGCATGGGATAATGAGTATAGAGAGATAAATAGAAAAACAAATAGTTGGAGAGAAAACTTATTAGAAAACATGCACAGAGAAAAAGGGATTGGTTTTAGTGGCTCAAAGGCTCTGTTTGGTAAAGTTGTCAGTTTTTTAGTTTTTCATTTATGAAAAACAAGAAATGAGTTCTTATTTATTTATTAAAATATAAAAACAAAAAACATGTTTGGCGATCATAATAATTTTTGTTTATTTATTTTTGGTCTGCCGAAAGTGTTTTCAAAACAAATGAAAAACTCAATTTTTGTGTTTCTAGAATTTCCGTAAACTAGTGGAATTGATTATAAATTTTACAAACAAAAACAGTAACACAAATATGTTTTATGGTACCTATTTCAAAAAATATCGAAAACAAAAATAAAAAACTGAAAATAAAAGCTTTTCCAAGCAGAGCTAATGCGAACAGAGTCACTTTTTAAGTGTTTGTTTAAAGTGTAACTTAAGGGATGATAGTGTCTGCCGGCTGTGAGAATGTAGGGGCCTAAGACGAACTTGTAGAACGGATCCTTAATATTGAGAAATTCAGAATAAAAAATAAACTGAATTTGATTTTGTATCAATGTTGTTTTCTAGTTATGATATCCACTGTGGCATGGAAAGTTGTAGAAGTTTTTTTTGTCTCAAGTTGCAACAACATGAATTTTCAAATTAATGGAGTTGAATTATTTAAAAAACAAGTAGCAAAGCACGTTAGCAAAGCTGTGACCAAGAGTCAAATATTGGTCAATAACAAAAAAACAAATGTCTAGCACAGCTGTGCGCCACTGAGCCAAACCTATGAATCCATAAGAAACTTTAAATTTGTACTCGTAATATTTTAAGAAATCTGCCTCTTGGACCTTCGCCCAAAACCAGCCCTTAGTGTGTGGGAGGATAGCTACAGATGATGGTGGCTGGTTTTAAAGTTGGGAGTAGCGGGAAGTGGAAGGATGAGGATAGTTTGGTATTACTACCTCTGGGCTCTGTCTTGTCCGGTCCTCAAAATAAGGACATGTTTTCAAGAACAAAATTCAAAATTCTCATAAATTTAAAGAGCTCTTTGATATCTAGTAAATTGTTGAACTTTTTTTTGAATTTTGCACGAAAATTTTGCACTGCTATTTTAAGTTCTCGTTTTGCGGACAGAACAAACATTTAAAGACAGGGGTAGTATAAATGGATTTGGTGTGGGTAGTGCGAAACAAACACCCCCCAAGTTCAAAGCTGTTTGTCGTCCATAATTTTCCTTCACAACCAAGAGAAACTGAAGTGAAGTTCCATGAAAATGGAATTGCTGTATTTCGAACAAGTCAATATACATATACATCCATACTACATGAAAACCAAAAGACCTTCCAACGAATCAAAGAATGAACCCTCGACCGGTTTACAAGCATAAACAAAACAAGAAAAGACCGTACGAAAAATGGTAAAAGTAGCAGCACAAGATTCTCTGACCCAAATGCACTCTCAACCACATGATCATGCATTTGAAGTTTATAACAACATTCTCCTTGTAAAACATTAGTATATCTTTTCCAACAGCAAGCGGAGATTAAGCCGTCAGACATTGATATCAGTGCGCTTTGATCTGGTGCTGCTGATTTCGTGGGACCCTGTCAATGCAAATCTTGGAAGATGATAGTTATCGGGTGTAGACACTGGCTGCTGAGGATACAGTGTGGGAGGTGGCGTGAGATTCCGTTGAGCTGGAAGGGGAGGGAGAACGTTGTACTTGTAAGGGTCTCCTGATAAACTGCACCATAAAAGTCGGTAAGAGTCTCATAATAGATATAGAATCAGTAGCACCTGAACAAGTTCTACATTACTATCAAGTTCAAAATCACAACAGAATGTCGTATCTCAAGAAAATGTGCCGGACAAAATATAAAAGAACCAGCATAAAAGACCCATCAAAATGCTGAACTGCATACGGAATATAACCATTTGGGACTCAATCTCACCACCAACGCTGTGGTGGACGCAGTGATTCCGCAAATGGGGGGACAAGTCCAAAGTACCATTTGGATATTGAAGAGGCCATGGTCAAATTATCAAGTTGTTGGATGGGCCAAAATGCCAAAAGATTTTATAAGTACCACAAACTATATGGAGCTAATGAGGCCTGCCCCCTCATGTCTGCCCCTGCCAGCCACTCTAATGAACACGAATCTTCAAGATTGCAATTGTTTCTGGTCTAATAACTAGATCAAATGACAGTGGACGAAAATTTGCAATTGTTTCAGCATCAATTACTTTCTTAAAGTACCAACATATCACAAACCAGTGGCTGGATTGCAAGCAATCTCCCAGGCTCATGACAGTTTAGGACTCAAGTATGGGTTCAGCTTACTGATAAAAAATGCTAGACGGAGGTTAAGTGTTCTTCCGTCCAAGCCACAACTCAATGAATATATATTGTTACTTCTCCTGCCAAATAACTGGTCCAAGTTCAAAAGCACATGAATGTTGTCAAATTGACATGAGATCCATGACATGTATGGACCATGATAATTTGTCCAAGAATGAGGTGGGGTTGTGTGTTCAAGCATCAGACCTCTTTAACCTTCAATCCTAAGATATGACAAGTTGGGCATGGGAACAGGGACACTTCCCAACCAGTGTTATCAATCCCGTACAGTACCAGCAAAAAACCGGTACAGATAACTTGGCGTTCCGTACAGGTCAATATACCGCCCTAAGCCCCTAACCAGTACGGGATTGACAACTTTGATCCCAACCACTTAGTTGTGTGTTTTTTATACAACATGCATAGATAGCAAAATGTCAAAATTTAGGGATGTACCAATTGCGGATACCTACTAGGCGAATGTTACCGTTTTATCTCCTTGAAATCAAATGGGACTCCAGAAAAAGGTGAAACTTCTCTAAATTGGGGTGGGATTGATGCGAGTTTCTTTTTCTTCATAGAAACAAGAGGATCCGAGTGTCTAAATTGGGTAGAGGTGTCTGACACTGTTCACACCTTTGCCACCTCATAATCGTTGGATACAAGTACCATAGGAACTAACAAAGAGTCCATGTAAGACTGAATGACAGCCATTTAACCCCGCAGTCACTAAGTAAATGATACGGGTGTCTAAGAAAACAAATTCTACATCAGTCGTCATTCGATCTTGCGACAGATGGAGACATGGAGTTTACATGGTGTTGCAGACTTGCAAAATACCAACCAAAATCAACCTATAACTGAGGCAGAAGGAACCAAAGATGCAACAGATATGAATGACGTAGTGTTGCACAAATTCTACCTTGTATTATTGTATAACTGATCTTCATCACTGAAACTACCACTTGAGCGGTGCGATGGTCTTTGAACTGCGTTAGACCACGGGTTTGGTGCAGGTAAGTCATCTGAAAAATATCTCCTCCTGATCAACTGAGAAAACAGGGAGTTAAATAATTAGACAAGATCTCTTAAAAAATTAAGCTTAGGAAGGCATTTGAGAGTAAGAAGACAGACCATACGGAAAAATTTCATGACAGCTTCTTTGTCATATCTGGCCTCTTTGGCTGCCTGTACATGTGTACACACAATGAAACAGAAGTGGTAGGGAAATAACAAAAGCAATTAGCAGTTATTGTTTGTAGCACCGCCCTGCACCCCACCCCAAAGGTTCGGGAGGTGGTGGTGGGTGCGTAGATTTAGTCCTACATCATGAGCATGTCAAAACAATGTATTAGTAACAGAGAACCCACTGGGGGAGCCAAAAACTCATTGGCGCATAAGGTTCCAATGTGACACAGATGAGACCAGAGAATAAACTGATACATCCTTACACTAAAAAGATCCTCTGCATTTCTCACAAAGGAATGAGTGTATTAAATTAAAAATGTTTACGACCCAAGTTACTGGGAAACATGTCGACTTGAATGCATCTGACCATTTACAGCCACTTTTACGGCCATTGTCGAAGGCATAGCAGTTCCGGATCCAAAAAAGTGGTTACCGTGTACAATCAAAACCAGCAGTTTCGCACTCCCCACAATAAGAAGAATATTTAAGACCAAGAGACTCGCCAAAGGTCTTACTCATAGTACCCTGTAGGTGGCTCCCATGGTTTAAATGCCCATAAACCCTGCTCAGTAAAATCTGAGCTTTTTGTACTTTAAGAGGCTGTGAACTTTAGAATTAGAAATCTCACCGATATAAGGCCTCCACTACCAGGAAAACTCTCCGTCAATGGAAGTTCCTCGCTTGATGGAAGCAAACCCTGCTTCTCAACCCATTGGCGAGCAGCATCAACCAGATTGCCACTGCTTCCCCTTACACCCTCTTTTGCAGCAACATCTGCTTTATTACCAATCACAATGTAAGGTACAGGGAGGCCACCAGGACCACCAGATCGTAGAGGTGCAGAGAATGTCCCAGTTGCTGCAATGTCGGCCGCCCACTTCTGCAAGCTAGTTTTTGTTCTTCTCTGAGATAGATCGTGTACAAAGACAACACCTGCACATGAATTCCAGAAAATAAAAGAACCAAAAAAAGAATCGTGGATAGATAGAAATCATATATCATAATGGCCTGCCTTGCAACAGGTAATAACGCTACATTTAAGCCAGAGTAAAATGTCTTCGGTCTTCCAGAAACATATCCACTAATTTCTGGTGTTTGGCAGTAACGAAAAAAAAAAACAAGAGAAATGACTTGATTTTAGCAGAAAACATTTTTCCACTGTTCAAGGTGGACAACGTTTTCTAGATCAGCACTATTACAATACTACCATAGCACCACCTTTCAACCCAGCACCACCACTTCTGTTGCCGCTACCCACCCACCATGGTCCATGACTACCATAGTCTTTACTCTCTAGCACCCATTGCTTTCAGGTTTGCAACATAGCACACGAAACCATTTTCCATGGTATCCAATGAAAAAATGGAATACAATGCTTAAGTAGTCTCAATTGACGGGAAATAAGAAATATCACGAAATCAAACGAAAAGCTGAGATCATGTTTATTGACAAAGTGAATGATTTATACTTCTCATTGAGGCGACTATAAGCTATAACACACAGTTGATAAATCAAGTGGCTTGTTTAAAGAATCCAACTCAAAAACAATTGGCAATGATAGAAGATGCAACACAAATTCATCTACTAGTTTTGGAGGTGATAGAACCAACGTGGCACAAGCTGGTCAAAAAGATTAAACTCATGCATTATCATGAACATAGTTGTGAACTTGTGATTCTCCATGAAGCAATTAGATGCACTAAAAGTGTGCTGTTAAGTTCTACATAGTATTTCCCATGGTTGTTAAAACGGGACACATATCCTGTATTGTTTTATTCATTATATGCATCATATCGGGATATGTATCGGATATCATAAGACATGCCAAAAAGTATAAATACAAATAGTCGAAAAAATAGTTATGCCATGTAATACATACGAAATTTATCACACATGTTGAATAAAAATCAATGATACAAATTTCACGTTTTCAACTATATAACAAGTTCTAATAAGAAGAAGTATCATGTAGCATATCATAGATCGTGCAGCTATCTCAAGAATATTTAGTTAGACATGAAATGTGTTTAGAGTTATGTATTGGTTTACCTTCAAACATACCAAATCGTAAGATATGCATCCTAAGATAAATCTTGGTTGTGTATTGTGAGTTTTATTTGAACTAAGAAAGTTTAGAGATACATATCAATTTTACCTCTAAGCGTATTGAATCATAGGATCTATATCGCATTGAATCATAGGATCTATATAGCGTATCGATGGACACATCTAATGATACACAAATAGAAGCTCAAGAAAAAAGTTCGAAGAAGACAAGACACTGTGCTCACCGTTTATTTGTGAATAGAAGAGAGACCTGCAATCTTTGTACCGGTCATGTCCTGATACATCCCAAAGTTCAATGAAGAAATCCCTCTCACTGTCACCTTTGATGCTATTTGAAGAGCTACCAGAACCTCTGTAAGTTATGTGCTTCATTGACAATCAAGAAGACATTCAATGAAGGTTCAATGCACAGCCATAGTGACCTACACAAAGGAAAGTTTTGTCTTACCTTCACACCAACTGTACACCCAATTGTTTGAGGAGGACGAGCGATGGAAGAACCTTTCACAATCAACTGGACAAGTGAACTCTTCCCACTCCTACCAGAAATTTAAAAATAGAGATAATTTCTGACACCATAGTAAGAATAAGAGATGTACAGAAACACCATCCAAGAAAAAAAAATATAAAATGTTATTTAGTCGAATACGACTAACATCCAAATCAAAATGATCCTTTTCTAGGAACTTCAACAAACTCATTTATCAAGCACCACAAAGAATGAACATGTGCAAGCAACTTCAATACAATATTTCCTTTAGGAACTTCAACACAAATTCTTTTACCAAGCACCGCAAAGAATGCAGAACAATTTCTTAACCATAGCCCAATTCCTTCAAATATACAAAACAAAGATCTTGACCACCCCAAAAACCAAATTAATGACAATCAACAGGCATCGATTAGAATAGAATCCTTATGGAATACCACCCTATACATCACCACAAAAGATCATCACTATCAGAAGCAATAAAATATCAAATGAAATCCGAATTCGAGAATCAAAATACCAATAAACAAAAGAAGCAGAATAAGAACATATTATTAGCAGAACCAACTACCTGAATCTCCAACAACAAGCACTCTGACTTGGCCGCAAGGCGGTCCGCTGCCGTTCAGCTCTTTGTTCTCCCTCTCCCTTTCCCTCCAAAACATGTTTCCTCTCCAATCAATAGAACAAATTCACCACCCAACAAAGCCAGAAATGGATACCCACTACCCTCTTCTCTAACTTGCACATAAGCTCAATTGCTTACCACCAACACACTTAGAAACTCATAAAATCGAGTGGGTCTTCTCAAAACCTATCAAAAATCCTCAGACAAGTATACAAAACACCCAAGAAGAACAATAGATCCTCTATATCCTTCAATACCCAGTTCCTAGAAACAAGGATTTCAACTGGGTCAGATTCAAATTCGATTCTGAAACAGTAAATCCCCGCACACACAAAAAGTGGAATACTTGAGAAATAAAAATGGGTTTCCTCTAAATTTCAAGCAGGTTTCAGTATTATCCGCTGCGTTGGGTGTGAAATGCAGAGACTGAAGAGAAGATAGTGATCTGAAAAGGCAAGAAAACGGTGCACAATTTCAATTAGGGTTGTGATTTACCAGTTGTGAGTTGCTAAGAAGAAGAAAATGGGGCGAGATCTGAAGGTTGTAACGTGTTGCTCACGCGCAATAAAGAGCGTGATGAAGCAGGTGGTCTGGTAGTTTGTGCCCCTGTTGTTCAGCTACTTGGCTCACAGCGTGAATTTTATTGGACGGTTTTATGCACATTTGAAACTTTCACTTTTTCTTTACTTTTTTTTTTTATCCGTCTTTTTCTTTACTTCACAAAGGTGAAAGGTACCCGTCCCTCCTATCTCTGGAACGGAAAGTCTCCGTGCGGTGACCGATCTACCGCACGTCTTTTGAGGCTCACTCTGGATCTTAAAAAAATATAAAAAAATATTCATAAATTTTTAAATAATATTTCATGGGACTCTGAAAAAAATCAACTCCAACGGATATGGATAGGTATGTTTTTCGGAATTCGTAGGAACGAAACTGTTTAGTTTTACAATTTCGTCCTTATAAATTTTAAAAACATATCTACCGATATCCGTTGAAACTGATTTTTTATAGAATCTCATAAAATATTATTTTAAAATTTATAAATATTTTTCTGTATTTTTCTGGGGCCCGGAGTGAGCCCCGATAGACGCACTGTGGACGGTCACCGCGAATTGCATGCGGTGACCGTAGTCCTGCTCATGGACTGATCTCCGATGACTGCCACTATTAATATTAAATCCAGCCGTTCAAAAAATTGTTGGAGACTGGATTCGGTAAAAGTTTGTTTGAGCTTGATTCATGCCTAATAGTATTATGCTTGATTAATCTCGTGAACCAAAAATATAGATATAATGAAATTCCATGCTTAAACTTGACATGTAATTCCATAAACTTATACGTCTACCGTCTATCTTTAATAGTTTTTCATATGTACAAACTTATTTATGTCCAAAATATATATAACTATTGGGGTGCGCATGGTTTGGATTGTATTCTTAGGAATTCGAAGATTAAATCGTGAGTCACGATTCTTAGAAAATGCATTTCATGTCTGGCCCAAAAATCCTACGTTCAGTTCCAATGCAACCCGTTAGTCATGGATCAATTTCAATTTTATCCTCGGATTGCATTTCATAAAGAAAATAGCAACAACAACAACAACAACAACAACAACAACAAAAAAAGAAGGGGGAACCAGCTAGGTAAAATACTTTTTGTGTATAATATGGTTTTATCCCATTTACGGAAAAATTTCAGCATCTAAATTCTAACATGAAAGCATTATTGTGAATATGTATAACATGTTTTTATCCCATTTGGAAAAAGTGTGAGACCCCATTAAAAGTTTTCCCACATCGATGGGAAAATGAGAATGACAGTAGTACATATATAACGAATTGTGAGCAACTATTATATAACTTGAGATTAATCTTTTGAAATACGTGATTTGCCTAAGGAATAGCAGGGTAGCTGACACGGGTAGAGCTTATACCAACTAGAAGTGTAAAGTGGATCCCACAAGGAGATTGAGGAGTTTGATGTGCTTAAATGGGTACTTTCTCACATCGCTTTGTGGCTGAAAGTTATTGGACGATGGGGGTATAACTCGAGGTTAACCGTTCAAATTGCTTAGTTTGGCTAAGGGTTAGCTAGACAGCTGGCGCGAGTTGTTACAAAATGAATTACATTTTACCTCCTTTGGTTTTATATGAATACACTATGCCACATTCAGGTAAAATTAATACTTAAATAGATAAAAAATATTTGTAACAATAGGTAAAATTATTTACATATAAATATGTATTTGTATAAATATGAAAAGTAAATATTTCACTGTCCGGTACGATTAATCCATGGATCAATCCGTATCTCACGATTTTTTAATTTTTGAATCCATGTTTGGACTATTAATCCACAGATCTAATTCAAAACATACGGATCGGTTTGATTCAAACCTACTTTACGATTCACCCAATTTTTTGAGCAGTGCTAACCACTATAGACCCGGATGAAAAATAGTGTATCTTTGGTTCGTTAAAACTTGTGAATAAGCTCGAGCTCGACTCAATTAGACTAGTTTTGCTAGAGTAATGCTATAAGTACCGATGAGTGTTTAGGGATTTCGTACCGAACGGCCGCGCCGGGCTGTCTTCGGCCACCGGACGACCAATCCGAGCTATCCAAAAATTCTAAAAAAAAAATCAAAGGGGCCCACGCGAGAATTAACGGCATCCGAAGTGTGTAGAGTGCTTGATTCGAACACCCATTTTTCATGTATATACACGTATATACATATATACACGAAAAAGGGGTGCTCGGATCAAGCACTCTACACATCTCGGATGTCGTTAATTCTCACGCGGGCCCCCTCGGTTTTTTTTTTTAGAATTTTTGGACGGCTCGGATCAGCCGTCCAGTGGCCGGAGAAGGCCCGGCACGACTGGTCGTTACGAAATCCCTACACACCCATCGGTACCTCAATCATTTTCGGTTTTGCTAAAGCTCGACTCCTTAAATTCGCAATGAGCTCAAGGTTGAGCTCGAGTTCACTAAAAATTCTAACAAACAAACCTAGACATTCTAAAAACCTCGATTCATTCAACTTGCTTGCAGCTCTATCTATGACAAAAATTAACTGCACTTATAGCTGTTTATTTTTATAGAAAGTCTAACTGCACAAATTTTGTGCACAGATCACGGTGTGGGGCCCACTATGGGTCCCATAAAATGATCCAAGCCATTCGTTAAATGTAAAATATTTTTTTAAGGGTCTCCACGAAAACTCAGCACAATCTGATACTTATAGGTGTTCGATCCAATCATCTAACTTTTCAATATCCTGAAATCCAAATGGAAAGTTAGATGATTGGATCGAACCCTATATATCGATGATTGAGCTGATTTTTTCTTCAGAGACCCTTGAAAAACTATTTTACATTTAATGAACAGCTCGAATAATTTGTCTGGGACCCGTAGTAAAATTCACACCGTGATCTCTGTACAGTTAGACTTTCTGTTATTTTTATCTTCCGCCACTCGAGTCATTGCCTCTTGCAATTGGTTTATGTGACACCCGTAGTAAAATTCACACCGTGATCTCTGTACAGTTAGACTTTTTGTTATTTTTAGCTTCCGCCACTCAAGTCATTGCCTCTTGCAATTGGTTTGTGTGACAAGCATATATTCCTTCGTTGATTAAAAAAAAAAACACATTTCAACGTTTGCTTGGGGGGAGGTGTCGCCTCCTCCCTCGAGCACCTCTCTCTCTCTCTCTCTCTCTCTCTCTCTCTCTTCCTTTTTCTTCTCTCCTTCCCTTGCCGGCGCTCCTCTCCTCCGTGGACTGTCGCTCCCCCTCTCCCTCTCCCCCTCCCTCTTCCCCCTCCCTCCTCCCTCCTCGTTTCCACCCCCACCCCCCTCCATTAAGATCTTGCCGATACTCTATTGGGTGTATTCCGTTCCGCCGGCCTTCTGGATCCCGTTGTGGACCACCGTTCTTGTGATGACCCGAACCTCGAGCCAAATTTTTTTTCTGAATAAAATTAAACATTTTATTGACTTATTTTTGTAGATATAATTGATTTTGTTAATTGATAAATCTAAATTTAGACTTTCTAGGAAACCTTAGCCCTAATTCATAATCCTAAAAATCTAGGATAAGATTAGGTTGGATTTTGTTAGATATTATAAGATTTTGTTGAGATATGATAAGATTATATAAGATTTTGTTGAGATATGATAAGATTAGATAAGATTATATTTAGATATGATAAGATTATAATCTAGATTTGATATGACCTAGATTCTAAGTTCACTAGTATAAATAAGCTCTCTCCCCTCCACCTACAACACACACCACACACCACCTAGTAAAATAGAGAAAGGAAGGAGAGAATAGAAGGAGAGAGAGAAACTGCACAGGTGTAGTAGATACAAATTAAGAGAGGGTAAATGGATTTAGTTGTCTCAATTAGCTTTTCCTTTATAAATTGTATTTGGCATCACATACATAGAATGGGGTCAATAGTCATAGCATTCGAGCAAAAGAAAAACAATGGCTTTTTGGCCAAGATATATGGGTCTTGATAGCAAGAGGTGATCATGAAGTTCAACGGTGGCGATTTATTTGAGGTAATCCGGAGAGTATACGATATGCTTCCTACTTCCGAAATTCTTTCTTCACTCTCATCTTTGTACTCCTTTTGATTATCTCGTAATATTTGTTCAATCCTGTGGATATTATTGAAAAATAGAATAATTGGTATCGAATATGATATTGTTGGTTGAGTATTATAGAATTGTTTAGTACATGGATCGAGTGAACTCATGCATCAATAGCCTATCCAATAGCCAGAATGGGTCGATGATGACTCGGTGAGGAAGGTATTGAGGGAGTGTCACTGGTCATTTACTGAGCAGGACATGATATAAGGTCCCTTGTGATTGTTGCTTCGACTTGGTGGTCGATTATCGTTTATTGATTCCACTTTTGAGCTCTGTTATTCTGTTGTATCGTATACTTTCCGGATAATTTCTTTTTCAAGTGTGGAGCCGAATTAGGGGAAATTGAATCGGAGCATATAAGGATTAATTTGGAGAGGTCTCGGAAGAGTTGATAATTTTGGAGTATCTAGAAGATTATTTAGAAGGCAGCTTAAGTTTATTTTGGTGATGTAATTTATTTATGGAGAAAATAGGGGCTAGAAGTGTTTGAAATACAGTGTATTTTGGGATTTATTTTTAGAAAATAGCGGGGCGTTACAGTTCTAACTTGTTGGAGGTAACCGGTCTCGATCTTGCCTAGCGTTGCTTTGGCCGTTTTGGGTGGTGGATGGTGCGAATTTGCTGGGTTGTTGGTGGCAATGTTGTGAGTGGATGAGGTGTGTTGGGATTGGGCATGGCGGCAGTAAGGGTTGTCGTGGTTCTTGTGGTTGGTGCGATGGTGTTGTGGTGGCTGTTTTAAGTGTTTCGACAGGTTAGGATTTTGGTTTTGTGTTTTGTTTCTGTTTTGTCCTAACTCTTGTTCAGTTTATGTCCGGATGTTAGGTCCGATATTTGTCCCGGTGGGTTTTCCCGCAAGGTTTTGTTCCGA
This sequence comes from Rhododendron ovatum, assembly GCA_019656835.1. Classification (NCBI taxonomy): domain Eukaryota; kingdom Viridiplantae; phylum Streptophyta; class Magnoliopsida; order Ericales; family Ericaceae; genus Rhododendron; species Rhododendron ovatum. The sequence continues at coordinate 10,746,180 of CM033800.1, forward strand.
TCTGATTTTCTCAGATTGGGTGACTGATTTCCATAGGTTTAATATTATTTTTGATTCGAAGCTACGCCAAGCCAAGATGATGGTGTCTGAGTACTAGCTCCATGTTAGCTGGCCATATTGGCGATGTGAAGAAGTGAGCGTTTGGCTCTTGCACAGGCGCTAGACACTAGTTTCATCTCTTAGTCTTTTCATGTATTGTGTCTCTATTTTTCCGTATTTGGGTGGAAATCTACACTTGCCGTATGTCATGTTATGTATTCGAAGTTCATCTGTAGATGTCATATGACTTGATTAATAAATTTGTTTCTTCCGATGAAAAAAACAAAAAAAGAACGTTTGCAGACAAGAAAATCCAAATCAGTCTGGGGTTAATTCAGTGAGGCACTCTTGTAAAGTCACGTATGGATCTCATACAGTCAAAACACTACAAGAAAAATGAAAATTTGTGACGAAAAAGTGATGACGAAATTTAATTTCGTCACTAAATGAGTATATTTGGCGATGAAAAAATAAATTCGTCAATGTTTTAATAACTTCCGTGACAAAATAATTTCGTCACCAATTATACTTGTTTAGCGACGAAAAAAATATTTTCGTCACCAATGATAATCATTTGGTGACAAAATATATATTTTGTCGCCAAATGAGACCAATTTGGTAACGAAATATTTTTTTCGTCACCAAATGCTTAAATTTGGTAACGAAAAATAATTTCGTCACCATTTTAACGCTTTCAGTGACGAAAAATATATTTTGTCGTTAAAGGGGTACCTTTCGTGACGAAATTTATGAATTGCACTTTGTCATTAAATATATTTCGGACATTACTCTTTCCTAAAAATTCTAATTGAGATAATTTAAATTGGGTTTGAACAATAATTCAATTGCCTACAACTTTCATGTTTATCAAAATTGCTAATTTTAATGTTTAAAGGTTCAAAATTACATTCAAAACATATTTTCATGTTAAACATATATGTTATATATTAGATATTTCAAATATTTACTGAAAAGTGTGTGTAGTGTAGTTGGTCGAGACTTATGCAAAAAACTCAAGGGACTCGGGGTAGAAACCCAGTAGGAGCAAGAAAGAAGGATTTTTTTCGCATATGAAAACGTCTTTTGTAACGAAAAATTTCGTCACCGATTTCTTATATTGGCGACGAAAATTTTCGTCACCGATGTAACCCATCGGTGACGAATTTTTTCATCGTCAAACAGCACAATAAGCGAGGAAAAAAATTTCGTCACTAATTATTCACTTTTTGGTGACAAAATATTTCGTCATCAAAAGGCACTATAAGTGACGAAAAATAGATTTCGTCACCAGGTAGGAATCCTCGACAACCTTTAGTCGACAAATTTTTTTTCGTCACCTATATTATTTGTGACGAAAAACAAGCAATTTGTGACAATTTTCATTCGTCACCCAATGCAATTTTTCTTGTAGTGAAAGTAAAGATGGTTGTTTGTTTTAATAATATATATATTTTCCTTAATTAGCTATTAGTCGAGATTAGCGTCATTGTGAACTTTTATGTCTTGTTTTATTTTTTTTTATCCGCCAGTTTTATGTCTTGTATGATACGATTTAAATAGTTGTACTTTTATTAGAGAATTTTAGTCTTAGGTTCATTATGTGAACTTCATAAATCCACAAGTCCACCTATTAATTTTGTAAAGTCTTAAGTCCATTTTAGGGCACCCTAGAGTAGGGTAGGGTACCCTAGGGTTTAGGTATTTTCATAAGATTTTAGGGTGCATTTTTTATTATACGATAGGGTACCGTAGGGTAGGGTAGATTATCTTAACGTAGGAAAACCTAGGGTTTAGACACTTTTGTAGGGTTTTACGTTGCATTTTTCTATTATAAGATTTTAGTGGTTTAAGGCACTCTCATAGAGTTTAGGATTTTAGGCACTTTCAATTCATAGGGTACCCTAGGGTTTAGGTTGTGAGGACTTATGGCTTTACAAAATTATTAGCTGGACTTGTGGGCTTATGAATTGTCTATAGTGGACCTATCACTAAATCTCCCTATTTTTATATCGCTTGTAATAAAGAAATAAAGCAAAAAATCTGTCTGGTTCAAGTTGTATATTTGCTTGTAACAAATGCTTTCTTCCCTTTCGGTAAGGATAACAAATGTTTTTTTTTTTTTTTCCCGAATAGCAAATTGTTTTTTTTTTTTTTGTGTCAAAAATGAGAAAATTGTATTGATAAAATGGAGATCATTACAAAGAACTTGGACAAAGCCAAACTAATCGTCTAACAAATACAAGACGAGTAAATCACAAGGCAATCGATGTCTTCCATCCTAACTCAGGCATGGCCTAACACAACAACAATGCTTTTAAACTACCTAATATCTAATTAGGAGTCTCAAACGAGAAAAAGTGTCAAGCTAAGGACAAAAGACACCAAATACCCAGACGATCAGATGCACTCCAACTAATGATAAACACACCAATGAACTCCTAAGAACTACAGATTTGCCAAGCCGTCACGAGTTGGCCTGCCAAAGACATCGTGTAGAGATAGAACGATGAAGCACAAATATCGTTATGAAGCAACCTCGATTGAGAGAATCCGATATGTAGACAAAATTCGTCTAAAGATGAAACTAACAACTCTCGTAAAATGAGAGACAAATGATCAGACGACAAATTGTTGATCTGAAGAGACGGAAGAAAAAAAATGAAAAAGCAAGGAAAGAGAGTCGGAATAATACCATGGTCTTTCCCTCCCGTCGCCGTACACGGATATAGAACCCACTGGGGGAGGGGAAGGGAGAAGATGAGTTGTGGTGGCTAGAGTTGAGAGAGAGGGAGAGGGAGAGGGAGAGGGAGATAGGGTCGGCAAAATTTGGGCTAATTTTTTTCTTCCCTTGGTGAGTTTCACATTATAAAGTGATGTTACACAACCGCTGGACTAAATATTCCTCTAATCTACTTGTAAGAAATATGAAGTACACAAAATACACAAATTGTTCACTACCATGCATGAGGGCTTGGTTTGGCCAAATTTATAGTACAAAAACAGCTATTCCTTTTATCTTTTTCTAAATTTTTCTCCAGCAAAATTCATTCTTCTCCTTGACGAGAGGCATTCACGAAATAAAAACCTTAGTTTGGGCCAAAATTTATTTTCCATTTTGTTAACTTTTGTCAGTTTTCAGGAAAAATATTGTGTGCAAAATTAGTTTTTTGTTTTTTTACTTTTCCAATGTTTTAAACTTTAAAGAATTATGGATTGAAGTATTTTATTTTTATTCCAATATGACAAGTCATTCGGAAAGAATCAATAATCTTTTTCAAATTTTTTTGAATTTTTAAAAATTATGCACATGATTATTTTATTTTGTTCCAAAAAATAACATGACTTCAAGAAAAGATTAAAAAAAAAAAATTGAGATGGAGAGAGTAAAAACAATACTTAAGATTGAAATAAGACGAAACAATTCATTTTCTTTATTACATCTTTTATATTTTCTGAAACTTCTTCCTAAATTGGTTCATAGTTTTGGATTACTCCCACAAAAACGAATTGAAAATTAAAGTCTTTGTCAAGACAAAAAAAAAAAAATTTTGTAGTGTACTATATTGACTGTCGAAACAGGACGGAGGTAAAGGTAGGGTGGGGATGCCCAGGTCATCCCAATCTTACTGAAATCACCTTATATGTAGTGTAAAATACACAATAATATTCTTAATTAATGTACTATATTAGCCTCCTCAAACTTCAAAAAATAAATTAAAAAATGGCTTCATAGTGAAATAATAATAATTCTTATGTGTGTATGTATGTTTTTGCCAAGAATTAAAAAAAAAAAAAAAGGGAAATTTATAGAAATGGTCCTCCTAATTTCATCCGAGTCTCATTTTTGTCCTCCAAGTATCAATTGCAACTCTTTTAATCTTCAAGTTTGGTTTTTATACCAATTGGGCTAATTGATAACTTCTATCAGACAAAATGGACAAAAAAAATTAGATTGATCGCAGTTTGGACGTTGCAATTCGTACCAAGTTGGTCCAATTAATATGTCTGCCCTCAATCTTGATTTTTTCCGTCCAATTTGGCTGACAGATGTTATCAATTGGACCAACTTGGTACGAAAACTAAACTTGAAGGTCAAAAGAGTTACAATTCATACTTGGAGGACGAAAATGAGACTGGATGAAACTAGGAGGACCATTTCTATAAATTTTCCAAAAAAAATTGCTATGATTTTTCAGTAAAATGTTATGCATGCTTGAATTTCAAACTATTTATAAGAAAAACTTAAAATTTCAGCAACCAGGTAAATACGTGAAATCCAAATTATAAGTTTTGGCCTTCCCTCCAAAGAAATCTTATCCAAACTTATCATTAATTCCCTAGTATTGGTAAATGAACTTATAATCATTTGGCAAATGAGCCCCAAGTTAGGGCATCAACGGACGAGCCCCAAGTTAGGGCATCAAACGGACGAGCCTCATGTGGCCATGTCCATACGTGTATAGTATGTGCGGGCTCCATTCTTATTATGAGTGTTGGTGGTAGAATGATTGATTGTGCAATACCTATGGGACAGAGTGAACATGCATGTTTCTTTAGTCCCAATATATATCCCCTCTGCACTTTCATAGGAAAAGTAAGGTGGCCAAACCTGCCCAAGAGCAAAAATTGATTTTTTTTCCTCTCAATTTGTATTTGTTTAATTTTCTTGTTTCATTAATGGGTTATTGTTTGGACTTCTCCGTTCTTTTAGACATAATTTAAACTTAACTTAAATCTAAAAATTTTGTCTTATTTGAATTTTTTTCGCATTTGTTAGTTTTGCCCAAATTTTTTTGGGGTATTGATTGGTCTTGACAAGAGGAATCGGAAAAGTAATTTTTTTTTTTACTTTTACCCAAGTATTTTGAGAAATAACCACTTTTTATATGTCATTTTTGTGCTAAAAAATGGTTATTTGTCAAAATACTTGTGTAAGAGTGCCAAACTTTTACTTTTCCGATTCCTCTCGTTGAGACGAATCAATACCCCAAAAAAGTTTGGCGCAAAACTAACAAATGCAAAAAAATTTAAATAAGGACAAAATTTTCAGATTTTTAAGTTAAGTCTAAAAGAACGGAAGAATAAAATAAAAAAAAAAGGCTAGTATGATTGTGGACTTACATCCCATTTGCTATATTTCAGACACTTCTCCTCTTCTACAGCATGTAATATAGTGTATCTACCGCATGTAATATAGTGTATACGTACTAGTGCATGTCCATGACCAAAGGCACGACTAAAAATATGTATTTAACAAATTATCTAGTTTTGTCTCTCTAACCACTTGAAGATTAAGGCCCCATTCGCAAAATTTCAAGTATGTAAAAAATTCTAACCACTCCTATAAAAAAAATTTATACTGTGTTTGATTTGTGTTTTGAAAAATAGTAGGGGTAATAAGTGGAGAAAATAGAGAGAGAAATGTTGGAATAGAGAATCTATGAGGAATTTTTGAAAAATTATTTTCAAAAAGCAAAGAGAACAAGGCTTAACACATTAAAACTAAGCAGTTGAGTAGTTTCGCCTCCTGTAAATTCAGAAAACATAAAAAAATTATGCGATTGAACTGATTTTTTACAAGATTCATAAAAAATTATTTTAAAATTTATGAGTATTTTTTTTATTTTGTAGGGTCCACTCCAAAGGCCTTATGGGCGGTGGAAAAAAAAAAGAGTGACCGTATACTTTCTGGTAAAATATGGATTTTGGCGGCATCATGGGAAAATTACTCGTAGTATGCTTACAAAATAGTGTAGTGTACAAACAACACAATTTCCGACCTCTAGGTCTAGGATCATGATCATGTCAAAAAAAAAAAAAAAAGGTTTAGGATCATGATACCAATTCAATAGTAAAATTCGGATTCGGGCATCAGCCGCATCAGAAAAAACCAGCCGACCAAATATGAGTAGCTCACGGAAAACCCAATTTCCAACCTCAAGGACCATGACACCAATTCAATAACAAAATCAGGAAATTCTTAGCTGGTCTTATTTTTTATTTGGAATTCTATGCAAATTCTTTTTTGTAGAGCTATATCATTCTGCCTTTTTGTAAAGATGTTTTACTATTTTACCCTTGTCGATCACTTTTCAACACTCCAAGTATTCACACCTCTCACATCCACAGAATTTACACCCCACATAATTCACACCCCTAGAATTCACACCAAATAGAATTCACATCTTAAGAATTCACACTCCATAAATTCACACCCCTAGAATTCACATCAAATAAAATTCACATCTCATCTTTACTATTTATTCCCGTTTGCAGAATTCACACCCATTTGCAAAAATTCACACCTTTTGTACTATTCACGCCCTCAAAATTCTGGATAAATTATTTGTGTGAATTCTTGAGTGTGTGAATTTGGCCCCAATACACTTTTGCAAAATTCACACGCCTTTAAAGATCCAACCTTGCTATCACTATGTACACTTACACATCCGCACTTACATGAGTGGTGGGTCTCACACACACTTGAGGGTGAGTGTGCATTTGGGTGTGTAAATATGTGGTACTAGAATTATTGTTAAAGATTTCACGTCCCCAAATTTCACATATCAATTTACACTAAAAAATACACAATTCACATCTGTAAATCAACTTGATATTTAATAAAGTAAGCTAAAAATGACAAAAAAAAAAAAACTAGAAGTACAAAGGGTTCTTTGCAAAATTCACAGCCCAACTATTTACACCCTTGCACTATTCACACCATGTTTCATTTTTTGGGTGTGTGAATTTTTGGAGATGTGAATTCAAAAAGAGGTGATACAAAATTCACATCTAGATGTAAACAATATTAAAGAGAAAATCAATTTATATGAAAACAAACAATTTCGCTCATTTATTACAAATTTACGTGGATTTTAGGTGTGAATTCTCTCTCTCTCTCTCTCTCAATTCAAATGAAAGGATTACAGAAATTCTGATGATAGCCACGATGAAGAAGAAGATGCTATATGTCTCTGTGATTTTCCAATCACAGCGAATAACAATCAAACAGCAGCAATGATCAGAAAATCAAACAAAATGCAATGGAAGCCCCGGAGAGATCCTCGATCATCCTCCAAATCCCACCACAGTGGTGCGGCACCTCCGCCACTCTCCCTAGTCGTAACTAAAAACTACATCGAAGACACCGCCGAGCACATGCCCCTGTCCCGCCTCGCCGAGTCCAAGCTCGAGTCGGCCGCTGCCATCATCCTCCACTCCCTCTCTTTCCTCCCACACACCGCTCGCCGCCTCCACCCGTGGTAGCTCGTCCTTTGCCTCGGCTCCGCTGACCGATCTGTCGACTCCTCCCTCGCCTCGCCGTTGAACTCCACCGCCTCATCCACGTGACGTGTCGCGGAGGTGCCGGATACAGTCATGATGCTCTTTCTAAGGCTGCTTCATCGCACTCACCTGCTCTCTCGCCCATCGTATTTGCGGGTGAGGCGAGGATTTTAGGTACCTGACATAAAACAGGGCTTCTATGGATAAGGTTAGACATTGGGTGCGGTTGGACAGGTACACGGAGACAAAACTGGGCCGGTTTTAAAGAACTCCTAACAAAATTTGAATTCAGGCCTCATGAGAAAATTAGGGGTTCTTGCTCCGGCCTTATTTGTCACATCCTACCTGTCCAAGTTCATAACATGTCAAGTCTATTCCGCATAAGTCCTGTTTTGTAACTACCGAAAATACCTTCATATACAGCGTTTAGATTGAAATAGGATTGATTGTTTCAGTTTAGTACTACAGAAAACATGCCGCATCTCACCTTCGATAACTCACAACTTGTCATTTCCCAAATCTCAGTATGCTTATAAAATAGTGTACATAGAACACAATTTCCGACCACTAGGATCATGATACCAATTCAATAGTAAAATTTCGAATTCGGGCATCACAAGAAAATCAGTATTACAAAGTAGTGTATATAAAATACCATTTCTGACCTCTAGGGTCATGATACCAATTCAATAGTCAAATTTCAGCATACAGAGTACTGTACATAAAACACAATTTCCGTCCTCTAGGATCATGATACCAATTCAATAGTAAAATTTCGAATTCGGGCATCACGAGAAAATCAGTATTACAAAGTAGTGCACAGAAAACACCATTTCTGACCTCTAGGATCATGATGAGCTGTGCCACACACAGAGACTCACTGTGCACAGATTCTACAAAGATCACGACATAGGGCCCATTAAGAATCCCACACAAATGATCCGAGTCATTTTCATTAAATTTAAAATATTTTTTCAAGTGCTTCCGCAAAAAATCTGCTCAACACGGTAACTCTAATTGCTAAATCCAATCATATAGGTTTCCATTCAGATTTTAGGATCTTGAGCTGTTTTTTCGCGGCGACACTTGAAAAAAATATTTTAAATTTAATGAACGGCAATGATCGTTTGTGGAGGCCCCGTAGTGGGCCCCACGGAGCCGTTTGTGCAGGATCTGCGCACAATGTGTGTCTGCATAGGTAGAATTTCCAGGTTCATGATATACCTATTCAATGACAAATTTAGCTTTTTTTCCCAACACAAGTTGAAAGCAATAGATAGGGGAATTCAACAAGGAGAGGATTGAGCAGAAGAAGAAGGAGGTTGAAGAGTCCAGCCATTGGGTACCACGAGCGGGGGTTGGTTGTAGTACACCACACATGGGCTTTCGTGGTTGTGCATTCCATCGTACGTTGTTATCACGTAGCTTGGATCCTCACCGTCCCTTTCCACCCTCTTCTTCACGTTGCAGCCGCCGCTCGCACATTTGTAATAATTCCTGTTCATAATTGTGCGTTTTATTTTTTCAGTTTTTGTACAAAATCCAACGTAAAACACTAGCGCGGAAATACACGCCTTTCTTGAGTGTGTACGGTATGGACCCTTTCATTCATAGTAATATACTGTATTTAGGAAAACGAAATGAATATGAGTACATGTATGAGGGTACATACACCTTTGAGATCCGTTTTGGACACCACAAAGCTGATACGAGTTGCTATTTTTGTTCAAAATATGTTGTTTGGGGTCATGGGCTAAATTCTGAAGCAAAATTAGATATCTCGTGAATAGTAGCTCTTACCAATATCCAAATAAAGTAATATTTTACAGGAACCATAAACAACATGTCTACAACAAAATGAGCAGCTCGAAACATCTTTATTTGTGGGACTCAAACGGATCCCAAAAGCTCACGGGGTACGTACCCCGTGTATGTACTCATAGCACGGTTGGTTGGAACTTAGAAAAATTTCAAAACATCAATCTCAATTTCATAGCTTGGGGAAAAAAAAAAAGAAAAAAACTGCTCATAACATAAAGTAAAAAATGTCATGAATTCAAGGGTGCATATTGTATACACGCAAATACATGTATATATTGTAGAATTTCCTTTAAAAATATCAACCTAATCATGAGGCTTATATATGCTCGTCTTTATCAACTTTTGTCACGTACCACTTTATATATAGATGTGATCTCTTTCTGCCTGGCTACGATTGTGTAACAAACAATCTAACAGTCCCATCTCGTGTCATGCATGTACATCTACAATCAACAACCCGACTAGCTGCACAGATTACAGCGTGGGACGCACTACAAATCTCACACAAATAATTCTAGCCATTCACTAAATGTAAAATTATGTTTGATGGCCTCGCAAAAAAAATTAGCTCAATCCAATATTATAGGTGCTCGATCCAATCATCTAACTTTTCATTCAGATCTCAGGATTTTGAAGTGTTAAATGATTAGATCAAACATCTATAGGTATTGAATTGAGCTGATTTTTTTCGAAGATCCTCGAAAAAATATTTTTATATTTAATGAACGGCTCGAAACTTGAGTGGATCCCATGCCGTGATCTGTGCGCATTTGCTGTGCAGTAAGACTTTATGTACAATCAAATAATTGATTTCTGGTACAATCATTAATGTAACCTAGGAGACGTACAAGCAAAGTAGACCTAGTGAAATGGTATATGTGTTCACAAGCAATTCAAGTTGGATGAATGGTATGCCCTAATTTACATAATTTAGGTGCGGATGTGTTAGTAGAAGTGTAAAGTGTCTTTGAAATACATCCCAAACAACCCAAATTTATGAGAGTAATGATTGAGTGCGCGAGCGTAGTGCGAAGATTAAGAGTGAAAGCATATAATATTTTGAAGAATTATGTGACGGTATGCCCAAGGAATATTACGAAATAATAGGCCTAGGAACTACTGTATAATTAAAGAAGCATTAACTAATCTTTACCGTCAAAACCGTCTCTTTAAAAAAAAAAAAAAGCCATATTTGTCCCCAATGCCAAAAATGTTTGTTACTACTAAATGCGTAAACTCAACTACATCATAAAGCCTCAAATAACATTCGAAGTTATCTTTCGGTGGTCTCTTGCTCTTTTCATGATGATCAATCTCTCTCCTCTCTCTCTCTCTACCATTTCATTTAGCAACTTTTGTCACTTTTAATGATTTCTTCGATTCATTTTTTTTTTTAATCTTTCGGTGGTCTTTCGCTCTTTTGCCGCTTTCTCTCACTTTCATACAAATCCAATACATGTGATTCTTGTTAACTTTACATACAATTTTTTTTAATCGACAAAAGTCATTAACTGCACTATTGATGCCGTTGGATCGAAGACCTATTGACTTAACTTTACAGTATTAATCTCTCTAACAAGGACAACTATATATTCTCTATTTCTTTTTTTGTTAATTGTTTTGTTAGATTCCAAGCTCTTTAAACTTTAAAGTGACATCGCTTTTATGATCATTCTTCTAGACTAAGCTTGTGTTGTTGCTCTGTTGGATTTCAATTCAAATTTGTCCTACATTTTCTGGAAAAAAAAAGGATACCTAAACTAAGCCACACAAGTACGTACAGAGAGACGCCTGCACTGTTAAATTAGTAACGAATCTAAAGATGGTAATGGACCTGAACCAATGGATACCCAAAACGATATGCACCGATCAGGACAGTTTTATCCTATCTTTTAACAGCGGGTTCAGTATTGATAAGCAATTTGAAAAAAAATTCGGTGTGTTTCTGTTGGATTCATCTTCATACAAAAAATTGATCGATCCGAACCGAAAAATCCTGGACAACCCCAATACTGATCCAATCGCATGGAGCCAAACTAAATGAAAATTTTAAAAGGTTTTCCAGTAACCATTTGGTTCATCTCAACAAAACTGAAATAAGTTCAGTCCAATTACATTTGCAAAAAACTAGATATGATAATGGTCCATCGAATTAGAGTTTTTTTTTTACACAGAACATTTTGTCATTAAACTACGCAATACTATATCCAAATTTTGCACACATTGAACGGTTTGGATCATAAAAATTTGATCTAAAACTATGAAATTGAGATTTGAGGTGTTTGTAAAGATTTTTTTGGGTGTCCCTTGACGATTTCTCACAGGTACCCTTAAAATCACGTTCTGATCACATCGAGCGGCTCAGATCATTGAAATCTGACAGGAAAGGCGAGAAATGGGAAGGTTCGCATATAAGGTCCTTATCTTAATGTTCTTACCTGAAGATATAGATATATCAGTCTTTATCCAGTGAGGGATCCCGCACAATTTTACCGTGCAGATCTCGCTTTTCCGATCAAATTTTGATAATTTGAACCGCTTAAAGTAATCAGAATGTGATTTTAAGAGTACCCACGAGAAATCGACAAAAAAAACCGGGAATGGCTTGATCGGAGCAGTTTTTATTGAAAGATTTAATAACAAAACTGCTCAAATCAAGCCCTTCCAGGTCATTTTTTTATTGATTTCTCGCAGGTACCCTTAATCACGTTCTGCATACTTTGAGCGGTTCAGATCATCGAGATTTGCTCGGAAAATGGGAGGTCCGCAGGGTAGAACCTTAAAAGATCCCTCACTGGAATATTATATATATATATAGTCCGGTTCCCTTAAGGGATCCCGCACGGGCTTACCGTGCAGGACTCCCATTTCCCGATCGAATTGGGACGATCCGAGCCGCTCAAAGTGATCAGAACGTGATTTTAAGGGTACCCGTGAGAAATCAGCAAAAAAAATGATGGGAAGGGCTTGATCCTAGCAGTTTTTTATTGAACGTTCAGAAAAAACTGCTCGGATCAAGCCCTTCCCGATCATTTTTTTTGCTGATTTCTCGCGGGTACCCTTAAAATCACGTTCTGAACACATTGAGCTGCTCGGATCGTCGCAATTCGATCGAAAATGGGAGGTCCGCACGGTAGACTGGTAAGGGATCCCTCATTGGATCCGTGGTGTATATATATATAACGGAGAAACAACCCTACAACCAAACCACTAAATAAACCCGACTGCGCAATCCAAACCTTTGGAGACGCTAGCGCCGTCACACCAGTCATGACCCCTATTTACTACAAGGTACTCACCTTGTGAAAAGTCGAACTCCAAATCTTGAAGAGTGCTCCCAGAACTTGGACATCCATATGAACCGCGACCGTGGGTGTGTTATGCACTACTATATTATTAACAGTACTATTCGGTGGGTGGCGGCTGGCGGGCTGCCTCTATATGAGGGCCACCTGATTGAAGACAGTGTCATCCTAAGCCACACAAATAGAAACATATATTAAAGAATTACTCCTACATAGGACGAGCGTCTAAATCCGGGAGCGTTGAGAGCCTTTCAAGTTTTGTCTCCCCAAGTTGCATGTAATTTTTTTTTTTTTTTTGATGATGTTGTCTACTACTCCTCACTGGGACCAGCCTCTAAATATAAATTGGCATGTGTGTATATTTACAAGTAGATCGATAGTATGTAATAGAGGTGGGTATTATGTTCGTGTCGTGTCATTTCATTCGTGTCAAAAAAATTTCAATCCTAATCCGGCGTGTTTGACTTTTTGTGTTCTCGTGTCGTGTCATATTCGTATTTTGTGTAAAAATAGCTAACCCAAATCCACTAACTTCGTGTTGGATTCTCTTGCCGTTTCGAAAATTTCCACCCATAATATGTTTGTACATACGTACACTCCAATTTGAATAATACAAGTTGTATTTTGACATAGATATATTGATAATAGAACTATATGTGTCCCCGGTCCCCTGAATTTTAATGTATCGTTTGTAAAGTTTTTAAAAATAATATATTACTTCTGTAGATAGAAATAAATAAATTAGAGTGTTATAGCTCGATACCCATGACCAAATGCATGCATAATCAAATAGGACAAGACAAAGACAGCTACGGTCTATTGTGCATGCCAGCAGGCTATGCAGCGATGTAACAATAAGTTTGATGTTGGGAATAAAATTTTATTTGAACCGTTCATTTTGCTCGGTTCACTATTACGTGTGGTGAAGAAGACATGCTTTTGTCTTGAAAAAAATTAACGCATATTAGGAATAGACAAAATTTCAAGAAGAATGTACTTTCTTCGTGTATATATAGTACTAATGTCCAATAAGGGTATTTTTTTTGCACTTGTGACACCCAGACCCCGTTCCGTTAATGTTTTTATTTTTAAGTACGAATTTTTTGTTTTACGAGACAGATCACTCTCTCGTACAATACATCACATTTAATTGAAAAAATAAATATACTTACTTGTATTAGTCGAACGAGACCAGTAAGCTAAACAAAATGTATAATCGATATCACTTTTGTGGGTTCTAATGGGCTACTTTATGTGTCAAGTGTCAACCCAGGGTCGTTGTGCCTCAAATACAATAAAGATATTCTACTATTGATCATCTAAAGATAAATGTTATTTATTAGACGCTTTTGCATTTTAAATTGTTAATTAAACTTCATTAATTTAGGGGAAAAAAAGTTATGAAAGGGAGTTGATCAAAGAGGCCCTAGCTAGGTGTGATTCTCACTCATGGCTGGGTCAGCAATTGATAGAGGCCCTAGCTAGGGTGTAATTCTCACTCATGGCTAGGTCAGAAATTCTATCCCGCCGCCGTTGGATCGTGACATAGTTAAATTTTCGATCGATTAATAAATCTTTGAAAATGATTATAAAGATCCAAAGGATGGATCGTGACATAGTTGGTTAAACAAACAACAATATCTTAATTGAAAGTTAAACTTAATTAAAAAAAACCCTCCATTAGTGAATATAATATGGGAGTCATTTCAATTAAATAAAACCCTATACTTAAGTGTGGCAATTATCCATAAGATGATGAAGTAGATGACTGATTAATACTCCATTATGAAGATTAATTAATCACGTACTACTATTTCAGCAAGCTCTCTCTCTCTCTCTCTCTCTCTCTCTCTCTCTCTCTCTCTCTCTCTCCATGCGATGACTCGAAGCTGGCTAGTACTGAAATATGAAACTAGCTTTCTCATCTCACTTGAGCTACTCGTCCACTCTACGACAGCTTGAACGTGACTTTTATGCTTTTCTCTCTTCTTTTGTTTTTAAGAGAAGCATATACGTGAATTTTGGATTTCGATATCGACTATACTATATAGTACATATAAATATATATGTTAGAAATTCAATAAAAACCGAATTTATTTTTAGACTACTAACAAATTAATAACTCCTACTGCCCCGTTGATTTTGCAGTTGCCGTGTTTTGGTGAAATAAAATTACTTATCCAGAAAAAAAAAAAATACTCCGGTTCAAATATTGAACTTAACCAACACGAAATAATAAAGTAAAAGCTAAACCACAAGATATATATATCAATTATTTGGTACGGTCATGATAAAAGATAGTAATTGAGTAATTACGGAGGAGTATACTGTTTACCTTGGATTTGGGCTGTTCTTAACCATCTTCTTCCCATACTTTCTCCACTTGTATCCGTCGTCCATTACCTCTAAATCAGATTTCGTTCTGAAAGCAACCCTACTCCCCGCTTGATCCGCCTTGCCTTTCCTCCCCCCGTTTTTATTCCTGCATCGAATCAAACCACGAAAGAAAAACTTTAGTTTTTGAGGTCGGAGGTACCCTCGATGAACATTGCGTTCCCGATATCGTCACGTAACAATGAAATGTAAGTAGATCATATATATTTGGCCGAGAATGATTTGATCACGTGCATGTTACTGGGTGTCGATGGCGAAGCGCCGGCGGATTCCATAGATCCGTCGATGACATTATCGGAGGAAGCCAAGTTCTCTGGCGAACCTTCTTCCGAGCCGTCATCGAGCAGGAGAAAATCGGAGAACTCGAACTCCGGCAACGCATCAAAGTTATCGGAGAAATGAGTGTCGCAAGGGTTAGGGTTTTGAGGGTGATGGTGGTCGTGATCCATTGTTAGGAAGTCTTAGAGAGAGAGAAAGAGAGAGAGAGAGAGAGAGAGGAGCAAGCAAGATAAAAGTTGTCTGGGCGTGCGTTTTATTTTAATATAATTTTAGTTATTTCTTGGGGCTGCACCTTCGTGGACGTTTTCCTGGCACATACAATGAAGATGCTTTGCACTGACACGTGCTGATTCTTGACTGGATACAATGATGTCATCGTATGACGTAAGAAAATTCGCTTTGTGACGTCTGCCAGGTTTTTTGCTGTCCACTTATTGATTGATTCATATCCACAAGTATGTGGCCTTTGTGTATTGGGTCAAAATCGCATTTTGGTCCTAATTTCTATCCTCTTGGCTTGTTTGGATTTCTAATGGATTTCTAACGGGCTCCGGTTATGATACTTCCAAGTGGTTCAATAATCATAGTTACTACAAATACAGGGTGTCTTAGCATTAACCATACTTACGGCCATTCAGTAGAAAATTGTATCTACTGAGGGTGTGTTCGTACTAACTTTTTCGGATGCTATTGTTAGTGTTCAAATTTTTAGAAACTACTATCATTTGTCTTGATGAGAGTGTTGCATCCATAGATTTTGGTTACATAATGTTACTCTTTACGACAGTTTTAAAAATAGACTTACGGATGTAATGTTGAATGCTACAAAAGAGACTTAATTGAAGTTTCCCTTAGACCAATTAATTTTAGGAGATATAATGGAAAAGGAATCTGACATAGAGCAATCGGAAAGATATACGATATTATGACCAAAAGCCTTAAAAAAGTTCATTAAAGAAAAAAAAGTTCAAAAAAGCAGTTTTATTGTCTTTTGTTTGTCTTATATAAACTTTTTCCAATCTCATATCATATTCTTATATTTTTTATTTCTTTCGTCGAAACCGATGATTAATTTCAAAATTTTTGACCAAAAGGCAAACAAAATTTCACTAAACATCAAAAATACCCATTATCTCGAAAAAACCAGGCCAAACAAGCTCACAGTTAAGTTAGTAAGGTACATCTATCACAACATTTCTTTTTGATCGGCAAAAAGAATTTTATTAAGAAACCTCAATAAGGGTACATCGAAGAGAAAAACAAGAACAAGAAAAAAACACCATCTTAATGATTCATGAAGCAAAATGTTAAACCAAAACACCCGCTTCACAACATTACAGCCTCCTTTTTTGTTTTCCTTTTCCTTTAGTGATCAAAATGACAGCCCAAGTCATGGTGGTTTAGTGTTTTTTTTTTTTTTTTTTATAAATAGATTGTGGTTAACGTTGAAGAATATTTTAAGTTCGATGAGCAATGGAATAAAAAGATTTCTTCAAAGCTCCACAAAACGGCCGGTATCAGTTTGCTTCCACATCCTCACATTCATGTGACGTCAACAACTAAATGTATGAACCCAACATTGTTTGGTTGTGGAGGGACATCAGAGCAATAACCACTGAGGTATTATTCGGTGCAAGAAACACCATAAGTGTAATAGGGATAAGTAAGAAACTTTAAAATTACCCCCACAAAAAAGAAGAAGAAGTTAGAAGTATTAGACCGAGGGATCTAACCCAAGAGACCGGGTCATGGAGGGGGGCTTTCGTGCCCAATACCCACTAGAGAGGTCTTATGGTAGAGTTATTGAAGCAGTACTAGTCTGTTGTTAGCCATGTTTCCACTAACAACTGGGCAACAAGTTTTATGCATTCCATCTATAATTTATAAGTTAGTGAAAGCACCTTGATATTTTTTAACAACAATAAGTGATCCTTAAGTTATTGCCTACCGGAACTATACCCACCAACGTCACCCTATGAGGGGAAAAAAAAAGGCCTGTAGTATTAGGGGCATATACGGAAAAATATCAATGAAGGTTGTTTGTACCTAGGGTCAAAAACGATAGAATCTGAGGGTAGGGTAGTGAACTACAAAGAAAGTAAGAGGGATAAAGTTTGTCGAATCTGTCAAGTGGTATCTCATGAAAAGATTTTCAAACAATGCAAAAAGATAAAAGAGCAAGGCAATTAAGTGTGATTATTGTAGCTAGTGGAGTGAAGTGTTTGGCTACTATCACTGACCCCTTTTTATAATTATGATTTTTTTTTTTTTGAACTAGTTCCACTTCATGATCCAGTTGATCAGTCAAAGACCTTCTCCAAACCCAGCTAAATGTATATTTCCTGGAAAATGTAGTAATAAAAGATGGAAAATTAAATATAATTCCACCATTTCAGGTTTTTGCCATCTTTTTTTCCCCATTTTTTTTCTACATATAAATACATCAGGTAATTAAAGATCGGGGTGGTTCCGGGAATCCCTAAAAAACCTCTCAAAAAAACCCCCCGATTAAAGATTATTTTTTTTTGAACGGTTCAATAAAAAACTGCTCTTATCAAGCCCTTTCCGGTTATTTTTTTTGCCAATTTCCTGTAAGCACGCTTCAAATCACATTCTGAACACATTGACCGGCTCAGATCATCAAAATTTGATCAGAAATTATGAGATTAAGATTTGGAGAGTTTTTTAGGGGTTCCCAAAACCGCCCCGATTAAAGATTATGCTTAAGTTTTGGATTTGCCGCTTAACTGAAGGACAAAAAACAATCATATTAGGGGCACACGAAATTTACACAAACACTTATAGTGTAAATTTGCTTGTCTTTTGCTTTTTCTGGACAAGAAATTTAATGTTAACTTGTAGATTGTTTTCTAATTTTATTTGAACCCAAGACCTTATAAATCATACTAGTTCTAGCGACAGTGACTAATTTACCAAATGTTGTAATTACGATATAATCTTTGGATTGGATATAAAGTTTAAATGTGATATGATAGTGGACTGCACGAGAGAAGGTAAGGAAATGGAGGAGGACTGTACGGTTGGCCCGCTTTTGGGCCCACCCCGAGCCCACTTTGATTATTGAAATCGTTAACTGTTTAGATATCGTCGAGACCATTAATCATGCCATAAATCACATTGATCGAATATCGATTAATACAATTTCGGAGACATTTATATTGAGATAAATAGGTAAAATGGGTGTGTTATCCAATCTTGTAACTCTAGTTTTTTTGCAATATATATGTGCTCTGAAATTATGCCAAATGATACTTGATCAAAGTAGTTTTTGATGTGTTTAATGGACTCAAAGAGATCTAAAAAGTGCACGATTTCGATCATCGAAGTGGATCCAGAGTGGGTCCATAAGTGGGCCAACAGGACGGTCTGGTATATTTACATGGACCGGAGAGAAGTTGTATGCTAAGAAAATACAATTCCACATTGTTTCTGTATGGAATAAGTGATGACATATATAATGCCAGAGCATCTTCATTTAATAATTTAAGCTTTTGAGTTGGATATATACTATTATAAAGTTTCAACAATAAGGGACGAATATGTATAAGAGAATAACTTATTCATGGAACTCCGTGAGTAAATTATTACGGAGCTCAATCTTGACTGTCCAAAAGTATTTTGGACGATCCGGATTAAAAATACTAATCTATTACTGCTAACAAATAATCTAATCTACGACTAAAACTTTAACTAGTAGACAAATTTTATTCTTCCGTAAGAATTGATAGAATCAAAACGCGCGAAAAAAGTAAATGAGGCCAAGTTTCAGAACACCTTTTTATAAAATAAGTACTTATTTCACATTTTCAAACTCAAAAATAATATAAATGAACGGTCTGATTGGGAAACTCGGAGGAGAAGACCATCACTATCCCCACTGGTTTGTGGCACGGAATTGATAGATGTTTGAAAATGCAAAGAATTAAAGAAATGTCTTGACTGGTAAAAGTCTTGAACCAATGAAATCGATTACGAGGCTTCTTGTCTACATCCAGATTAATGGAGCGAAGCTTCATTTGGCAACCTCTTAGGGCCAGGTCGTACGAGAAAAATTTCTTGTGAATCGTTTAGTCCCAGTTAGGGACGGAACCATAATTCCGTAAATGCGGGGGTCGAACTATGAACAAGATTTTTAAACTTCAAGGTTCAGAAATCTAATAGTGGTTTGTTTGGTTTAGGTTTTGAGTGAGATGTTTTAGATAGTAAAAGCGGAGAGAGATAGAAAGAGGAGTAATTGAAGGAAAAACTTATGAGAGACCATGACGTAGAGAGAGAAATTGAGTTTTGGGGGCCAAAACAAACACATTTTTAAAGGATTTAGGGGTTCTTAACCAAAAAAAAATTACTAATTTATATTAAAATTAAGAAAAAAACAAACCGAAACAACGCGAGGTCATGGCCCCCACACCTAGAGCCATCTCTGGTCCCAGCATGGATGGTATTCCCTTGATACAATTTCGTAGACATTTATGTTGAGATAAATAGGTTAAATGGGTTTGTGATCCAGTCTTGTAACACTATTGTTTTTTCGCAATATATATGTGCTTTAAAATTATACCAAACGATATTTAATCAACGTAGTTTTTGACGTGATTAATGAATCTAAAAAGTGTACGATTTCGATCATCGAAGTGGCTCAGAGTGGGCTCAAAAGTGGGCCAACAAGATAGTCTAGTACATTTACATGGACCGTAGAGAAGCCGTATGCTAAAAAAATACAATTCCACATTGTTTCGGAATGGAATAAGTGATAGTAACATATGTCAAGACATCTTCACCTAATAATTTAAGCTTTCGGATTGGATATAAATTATTATAAAGTTTCAACAATAAGAGATGAATATGCATAAATAGATTCATACTCCTAGGACTAAACTTCAATTAATTAGACAAATTTTATTATCCGTAAGAATTGAAAGAATGATAACGCGCGAAAAAGTAAAAGGCAATGACTAGGAAAGTCCAAGGAGGAGACCATCTCTATGACCACTGGTTAATTTGTGGTACGAAATTGATGTGAGAAAATGCAAAGAAGTGTCTTGACTGGTAAAAGTCTTGACCCAATGAAATCGATCATGAGGCTTCTTGTCCACATTCAGGATTAATGGAGCGAAGCTTCATCTGGCAACCTCTTAGGACCGGGCCGCATGAGAGAAATTCTTACGAATCATTTAGTCCCAACCAGGGATGGAACCAGAATTCTGTAAATGCGGAGGCCGAACTACGAACAAGATTTTCAAACTTCAAGGTTCGGAAATCTAATAGTAGTTTGTTTGGTTTAGGTTTTGAGTGAGGTGTTTTAGGTAGAAAAAGTGGAGAGAGATAGAAAGAGGAGTAAGATAACTAAATGAAGGAAAAACTTATGAGAGACCATGACTCAGAGAGAGAAATTGGGTTTTGGTGCCCAAAAGGAACACATTTTTAAAGGATTTAGGTGTTCTTAAAAAAAAAAACTAATACTATTTATATTAAAATTAAAAAAAAAAAACCAAACCGAAACAACGCGGGGGTCATGGCCCCCATACGCCCACACCTAGAGCCATCTCTGGTCCCAGAGTGGATGGTATTCCTTTGATCACACATTCACACACGAGATCAGAAGATCAAGAATGTTAGAGGTGTGTGTAAACTGATCCGAACACCCTTACTTGTTGAAAAAAAAGAAAGAAAGAGGAAGCTTCGATAAGTATAATCATGGCCAACATTAGAGTGGTGGCTCGCGAATTATATATACTAATACTATAACATGTAATTGAAGACTGACTTGTGCATTCATATGATTAGTTGCTTTTTGTTTTCTGGCAGTGTTTTGTCCTTTTTGATACGAAAGGGTAAAAGAGTAATTTCATTTACCACCTCGAGGCATTGTTTAGTCGTACTTTCTTATAAAAATCTAAAGATTGAGGATAGATTCAGTTTTTCGTTATGGAGTTCATGGGTTTTTTTTTTTTTTTCCTTCCTCTGAAGCTCTATCTATCGAGCATTTTACTAGCCTACTGTGCCGATTTCATGTTTTGCTTTTTTACAACTAATAATTACATTTCGTCATTGCAGATCACAAAAATTACATATTGTGACGCAATTAGGAAGATATTTTCACTATAGTATTGTTTGATAAAGCTGAAACTAAAAGCTGAAAAAAAGAAGTACTGAAAGTTGAATGCTGAATTTTTTAAATTGAAAAATTGTTTGATAATGATATTAAGCACTGAATCAAAAAATTATGAATAGTTATAGTGTTTCTTGTAGGGAGGTATTCCCAAACAGGCTCAATTAGTATCCAAACACGTGATACGTGGGACCATGGGATAAGTGAAGACAGATCACTCCGCCAATGAGAATGGTGGTCGGCAATAAAGATAGGTGACATGAGAAGTCACTAGAGGAAACAATCTGTTCGGCAATGAGATGGCCGAACAGAGGAAGAACACATGAGAATGCTACCTTAAGAGATAAGGCGGTGGGGATATTTGATAAGCAACCAAGATTGTATAATCTTGGTGATTAAAGTCCTCTAATTAGTAGTGTTTGAGTCTTTAAGTTATCGTTTTTATTTAATATTGCACGTAAGGTTGTTTTTGTTAGTTTCAGGTAAAACGTGGAACTAAGGCAATTTTTATCGCCATGGATCGCTCTCGGAAGCACCCAAGTATCCAAGGCTGCATGGCGGCTCTCCACCAAGTCCCGACGGTTGTTTAATTGAGTGGCGAAAGGTGCTCGGGTCGTTGGAAGGCCGTTCGGACTAACTGCAAACCAAAAATAGAAATCTGGAGACCCAGTACTGGTACTGAGAATTGGCCAGTACCGGTACCCGCTTGCCAGAGTTGTGATTTTTCAGCCATTTGAAGACCCAGTACCGGTATTGGGAGTTGGCCAGTACCAGTACTGCTTGGGAAATTACTACGTTTTTGTTCTCATTTTTTAACTTTCCTTTTATGGAATACTTGCTACTTTTGGCAAGTTTTTGGAGATATTTTGTGATATGTTTGGAGAGAGAAACCCTTGTGTTTATAAGCCATCCTCTCCTTCATAATTTCAGACACCTTTTATGCTTTAGTCTTATATTTCCCAGAGAAGAAACTCCATTGTTGCTTTTCAAGCTTTTAAGTTGATTTCCTTCAAGAACACATGTAAGTTTCAGTTGTTTATTAAATTCCCAAGTATTAAAGTTGTAGCTACGGTTTGGATCCTTAGTAATATCAAGTCAGTTTTCTTTTTTATCGATTAAATCTAATATCTCAATTTTCTAGCATGTTTCATCTTTCTAGTATGGTTGAGTAGTCACTTAGGCTTGGTCATGGGGTGATATCCTTCTCATGGCTTAGTTGTTTTAATGGTTTTCTATGACTTGATCATGATTTTACTAAGGAAATGGCTTAATCTCTAATTTGCGGCCAAACCAAAGGGCTAATACCTTCTTTGATTGTGTATTGCCCAAAGTTTCAACCTTCGGTTTGCACACGGGGCTTGGGGTTTTTAATGCTCCCGGCATTTGAGTTAAATGTCTTCTAAACGAGATTAAGTCATTTCCGAGCTAATACCATGATGCTCGGCTTTTAACGTTGAGTGCTTTGGGTTAAGATTGTCTACGTCTTGGCTTGGAGTAGTTAGAAAGAAACGGTTAAATCGGCTAAGTCATCGGGCATTTTTAGCCCCTAGACCTTGCCACTTGTTTTAGCTAAGTTCAAACCTCTTTTCTAGTCTTTTTACAATAGTTTTCCACTTTCTAAAGCAAAACTGACAGTTGGCCGTCTTAAACGCCGAAAACCTTACATAAAGCCTACAATCCGAACAAGCTAAATTCGATCTCCCTGTGGTACGATTTCGGACTTATCGAGTTATTCTACAAACGACGAGAGGCCCTACGCTTCAGGCTAAACATCCAAGAGTATCTATCTTTAAGTCGTAAACAATATTCCAAAAAGTTCCAGTACAGTTGTACTCTAAAAAGGATTAGGATCCCGCGAATAACGGATCTATGTGAATCTCCTAATGAAGGAAAGGTGATCGGCCCACCATGTAAACGAGTCCTAAAAGGACTAAGGAATGAATCGATAAGGGAACGGGAATTCAGATTATCCTGAGTTTTGTATACGAGATAGGAAACCTAGGGTAACAAGGACGCTTGGCCAGTAAGCAAACACATATCTATAAATACAAGGTAAACCTAGAGGCAAAGGGTACGCAATATGTTGCAATCACATTATTTTCCTATGATAATTAGGGCTTTCTCCAATACGTGACACTAATTTAGGCATCGGAGGGCCTGTGCTGGCAAGAGGCATAGGTGCGCTTACCCCTGTTTGTTTTGCAGATGAGAGTTTTGGCGAGAAGCTAGGTTCCGGCTAAACGGCACGAGTAGTTGTTGCATTCAAAGTGCTATTATAAGTACCATCAGTTTTTGTTCACCTACAATTGTCATCGTCTGTGGAAAACGAAAGAGTTCCCTTTGAAAAACGACCATGGTGGGAAAAGACCCAACGACACCACTCGACCCAAAGAACTTGCTGGATGGAGGGGTAGACAAATTCCCGCCATGTGCTCCGGGAAAGCCAAAAGTAGGATACGGGAGGAAGACAACAAGCAAGGGGAACCCTCTGACCATCCCCGATAGTTCTAAGAATAAAGAAGGAAGGACGGCTACGGGGTCCACACAGAGGGAAAAATCTCGCCGTGGGGAGGAGTTTGTTGCACACTCAAAAAGTGTGCACAACGATGATGATATCCTCAATAAAAAGAGACAAAAAATTGAGGAGTTCGCTCATTTGATCAAGAGACGAGAGTGCGAAATTCGAGAGATAGAGCAGATCCGAGAAAATCCCGAAGATTCTGGACTTTCGCGAAGAAACTCTAAAGAAGATAGAGTACTGGTAGAATACAAGATGGCTCATTCACGAAGAAGAAGGAGCGCAGAAGTAGGAGTCATACTCCAAAGTAGAAAAGAGCTTCTTCACAAAAACGGAGAAGCAGAAGTAGAAGCCGTACTCTAGACCAGCGAAGGGCTTCTTCATAAAAAAAGAAGGAGCAGGAGCCAAGCCCCACCCTCGAGGAAGGGAGGGACTAGGAAGCACCATAGGGATAAGTATGAGAAACCTGACTCCGATTGGGAGAAGAACGGAGCTCACAATACCAGAAGATGAGAGGACAAGACCGTGACTGCACCATAAGTAGCATGGAATGCCCTCGGCAACATAGTTGCCTCTCTCTTCGCAAGAAGTTTGGAGGAAGCAAGGTTGCCAAGTAGGGTGAAACACAGTGCGTTCGTTCTATATGAAACAATTGTGGATCCCGTAGCTCACGTCCAACATTATCAGTAAGCTATGTTCATGCACGATGGGGACAATGCCATCATATGCAAGATGTTCCCATCGAGTCTGGGGAAGGTAACTTTGTCTTGGTTCCATAAGCTGGGCCCGCGCTCCATACGACGATGGAGGTAATTAGCCGAAGAATTCACTGCTTGATTCCTGACGAGTAGAAGAGCACCAAAAACCTTTGAGAGCCTCTCCGCAATGAAGCAGAGAGAGAATGAGCCAATCAGGGACTACGCAAAGAAGTACTGGAAGACTTTCAACGAGATTGAAAGTTACAATAAGGAGTATGCAATAGCAACGTTCAAATCCGGATTGCCTGTTCGGGGAGAGTTGCGACGGTCATTAAATATGAGTCCGGTGGACAAGTTAGCAAAATTGATGGAGTGAATCGAACAACATGCCAGAATGGAGGATGATATACTCCGAGATGATGGAAAAGTTGTAACCGAATAGGCAAAAGGGCCCGCGAGGAAGGTGGACAAACCAAAGCCCAAGACCTACAGGGAGAGGAAAGAATACGGACAAACTAAGAAAGAGCCGTACAAGGAGAGGCAAAGCTCCTGACCCCAAGTCTTTCTTTTCAGTAACCATGGTTTGGAAAGAACCAATATATAGAGTTCTTTATCAAATAAGAATCGCCCCTACTTCAAGTGGCCCCCGAGATTGGAGGGAGACAAGGATGCGAAGCGAGCTATGAGTTAGCACTGTAGCTACCATAAAGATTGGGGTCACGTGAAAGAAGATTGTGAAATGTTCAAAAGGCACTTGAGTATCTGATGGCACAAGAATACCTTAAAGAGTTCATCCATGGAGGAACCAAAGAGAATGGGAGGACAATGGAGTTGGATTACGAATAAAATCCAAAAGGTGTAATCTATATGATACATGTATTGGCCACACCTTATACGAGAAATGAGGTGAGACTGCTCCAGAGGCAAGTCAAGCACGACCAACATGTTATGCATCTAGGAAAGAAAAGAGGATGTGAAGGCGAAGTATGGGGCGAGGGCATAGTCTTCACGAATGAGGACCTAGGAGGAGTTCAGGTGCCGCACAATGACGCTTTGATCATAACCCTACGAATTGAGGAGTATGCCATTGAGAGAATCTTGGTGGACTCGGAAAGTTGCACAGAGGTGCTGTACTACAAAGCATTCAAGAAGTTGGGACTGACTCAAGCATATCTGGTACAATCAATAACTCCTCTGGTCGGGTTTAGTGCAAGAGCAGTGTGGCCGCTAGGAAAAGTAACACTACCGGTTCGGGTAGGGTCAGTTGTACTGCGAACCGATTTTTTGGTAATGGACATACCATCCTCTTATAATGCGATTATATGGAGGACATAGTTGCACAAGATGAGCGTAGTGTCTTCCATTTACCACCAGATGGTTAAGTTCACAAGGTCCAATGGGATTGAAAAGATTAGAAGCAACCAGAAGGTGGCGCAATAGTGTTTGATTTTCATAATCAAGAAGGGCCCTTGGGTCTAAGCTGTGGAGGTTCTAGATCAGCAGACCATCAAAGATGTCAGAGGAAACCCAGCCGAGAACATGGTTGAAGGTTTAAAAAAAGTATAGATCAACGAGACTGATCCATATAGATATTTTCTGATTGGCAAAACACTGGAAAAGGATGAGGAAGCCAAGCTGGTAGGGTTTTTGAAGGAGCACGTAGATGTGTTCGCATGGGTACGCAAGGAGATGCTCGGGGTGAACGCAAACATGATTTGTCACCACTTGAATGTGGATCCCCAACATAAACCCGTAATTCAGAAAAAGAGAAGATCGGTCGTACAGCACGCGGACGCTGTCATCAAGGAGGTCGATTGTTTACTAGAGGCTAAAGCTATATGCGAAGTTTATTACCTGGAGTAGTTGTCCAACACAGTAATTTTGAAAAAGATGAATGAAAAGTGGAGTGTTTGCGTAGACTTCATGGACTTGAACAAGGCATGTCCTAAACAGTTTCTCTCTCCTAAGAATAGATCAATTGGTTGATGCGACTGCGGGGTATGAAAGGATGAGCTTCTTTGATGCATATCGGGGATATCATCAGATTGCTATGTTTGGCCCCAACCAGAAGAAGACCTCATTTATCACGCCAAGAGGGCTATACTACAGCGTTATGCCCTTTGGACTCAGGAATGCCGAAGCAACGTATCAGAAGAGATATACATAGATGATATGGTGGTGAAAAGCAAGAGGAAGTAAAGCCACATCATCGACTTGAAAGAAGCTTTCGAGATACTGCGAAACTACAAATTAAGACTCAACGCCTAGAAGTGCACTTATAAGGTCAGTTTTGGGAAATTCCTAGGTCACCTTGTGACAATAAGAGGGATAGAGGTGAACCCTGATCAAATAGTAGCCTTGCAGAGGCTGTGGAGTCCCAGGACAACGAAAGAGGTCTAAAGGCTAACTGGGATGGCAGCAGCTCTCGATAGGTTAATCAGCCGGTCAAGTGATAAGTGCAGACCCTTTTTTCAGTTGCTAAAAAAGAGGGAAGGATATGAGTGGGGAGCAGAATGTGAGTAGCCATTCCAAGACCTAAAGGAGTACTTGGCTACGGCGCCGCTTCTGTCAACTCCCGAGCCAGATGAGTCTTTGATTTTGTACTTAGCGATTTTTGAACATGCAGTGAGTGCAGTGTTGCTAAGGAATAAGTGATCCGAATAAATCCCTTTGTACTACGTGAGCAAAACGTTGTTGGATGCAGAAACGAGATATCTGCCCCTCGAGAAGCTAGTTTTGGCCTTATGAGCCTCCTTTTTGTCATGGGGGAGTGTCGCATCTCGTAGGAACTCCACAATTGGATCCATCCAACTTGATCATTGGTTCACATCCAAGACCAACTCTACACTTCTTCCAATGCTAGGCTCACTTAGGTAGTCTACTGCCACCTGTCTCTTGAACTCGGTTGGAACAGCTGCAGCCAACCAAGCCTGCAAGTCTGTATGGGCATTCTGTCCAGAACTTATCTGCTCAACATAAACCTTTTCGAAAGTATCAAGCAGGTCCTTGGCAGCCTACACGTAAGCTGTCATCTTTTCATTCCGGGCTTCGTATTCCCCGGACAGTTGATTCACCACAAGTTGTGAATCATAATATACCCTTATCCTCTTCACTTTCAAAGTCTTTGCACTCCTTAGGCCCGCAAGAATGCTTCTTACTCTGTCACGTTGTTTGATGCATTGAAGCCCAGTCAAATAGATAGCTCCAGCATTACCCCTTTGGGAGGGAAAGCACAACTCCAATCTTCGATCAAGTATTACACGCTGAACCATCCACAAACAATTTCCATTACAGAGGGTCTTGCTCGGCTGGTGATTCATTTTCCCTGGAGGGAATCCTTATGCCTGTTCATTTCTCGTAGGAGGCAGGGGAGCTACAGCCAGGGTGAACTCTGCAACAAAGTCGGCCAACACTTACCTTTTGATCGTGGTGTGCGGCTGATAGTCAATGTCATATTCATTGAATTCCATCGACCATGTCAATACTCGTCTCGAGAAATTTGCCTTTCGTAGAATGGCTCGGATGATTTGTGTGGGACTCGTGGTGGGCCCCACAATAAAATCTGTGCACAAATTATATGTGTGTAGACTTTCTATAAAAAAAAAAAAAAAAAAAAAAAGAAGAAGGAGAAAAACAATTAACTCCTCGGCTACCTGAAAAGGCGCAAGTTTTCTGTCAAGAAGGATCTACTGGATCGAAATCCCACTGAACAATGTGATTGATGAATGGCTTGACTTGTACACCTCAAAACAAAATAATGGCTTGACTTGTAGACGAACTTCTTCTATTCGAACAATCTATCTATTCTAATATATAAAGAAAGGAAGAGCCCTCTTTTGGTGTCTCCCCTTTGTCATGTAATTTTTTTTTTTCCAAAATGTCCTTAAAAAAAACCAGCACAATACAAAACAGTTATCTATGAGGATGTATTGGATATTCTAACACAAAAAAAAAAAATAATTCCAAAAGCAGTTACTGAATTTCACCTTTAGTCTTTGTTTGCAATTGTCATTGCCTTTTATTATTTTACATCAATACTCATCATTCTTACTGTTACATACATAGACAATCTCTTTGAATAACTATTTTTGCTTTGTCTGCCACGGAAGGATTTAATTAACAGATTAAAATTGGCAAAACAAAAGAAAATAAATCTAACCAGGGTGTGTTTTTTTTATTTTTTACTGCTTCTGCTTTATCTATTCTAATATATAATCGAAGAGTACCACTTTGGTGTCTCCTTCTCCCTTTTTTTTTTCCCACCTTCTCCCTTTTTAAAAATAATAATAATAATAATAATAATAAGTACTGGATTAGGCAGAATATTTGATACTCTGGAGTGCAAATTTTGATTATTAGGTTGATTGTTGCAAATTTAAAAAGAAAAGAGACCAAGATGACGGAGGTTTACATAGTTGTCGTGAAAATTGGTGAAGAGGTGAGGCAAGATAAAATAGGCTGATGTGCTTAGGGTTTGGGGATTGGTTTGGGTGGGCCAGCCTAAGTTTGGGTCGGGATTGGGTGTTCCAGGCTTTTCGTTGTTTATTTTGGATTTAGGTTGGGCTTTATTGATATTTTCATTGTGGACCCTGTAGACCCTCGGGTGTTTTCGGGCTTTTGCCCTTGTAATGTTCATCCAACTTTTTTGTTGGATTCCCTTCCCTATTCCCCGTTTTTTAATAAATTTCATCTTTGCCGATCAAAAAGAAGAAGAAGATAAAATAGGCTGACTTGCACATGTTTATCATGCTAATTTACTATATGCATGTTAACTTCATATGGGTTTGTACGAGTTGGGTTCTGTTTGTGGGTACCAAATATACTTAATTTACTTTCTAAATATTTCTTTATTTTTTTTGGAAGGACATAACATACTAGAGGCCGGGCACACGCGATGTGTGTGCAAGTTAAATTTTTTTTGTCAAAATATGCACAATACCTTCCCGTTTTTTGGTTGATCGAATTTTCACAAATTTTATCAAAATTCAACTTGCACAAGCGTCGCGTGTGCCTTGGCCTCTAGTATTAATTAAAGGATTGACAACAAACCTTAAGAGAATTCCATGAATCGAAAGGTTCTTGAGAGCTTAACGGTGTCCTCCAAAAAGTTTATTTATAGTTTAAGGACTTCAACGATTGTTTCCGCTAAATCGTTTCCGCTAAATGAATTTTTAGTTAATGTATGAGATAAAAATTCAAGTTTTTTTTGAGCTTTAGCCTGCTTAGTTCGTTCCCCCCCCCAGTCGATAGCATTGTTATTATTGATTATTGCAATGTAGAAACATCAGAGATAGCTTCTCTACATACCCAGTCCGAAAAATTGTCTTCTCAAGTCGTAGATAACTCCAAAGAAAAGGCATATTTGGTTATAGTCTTAACCACCCCTATTACATTCATGAGGAACAAAAATAAACGAAACAGAATTAAAAGAACTAAGTAAACGCATTATGTCTGTGATGATCACCGGCCGCCAAACTGGCACTTGAAGTTTTCACCTCTTGAAGCATTTGGACAACATTCTTTGCATGTTTAGTTCGTTTAGATAGAGAAAATAGAGAAAACTGGCCCTCTACCCTTCTTCTTTTTTTTTTGGTACCAGTCGGCATTTTGATGCATTTTTAACCTATTAAATCATGTGCAAAGATTTTTATATTGCAAGATTTTTTTTGTACCAGCTGTCGGCATTTTGACACAATAGCTGTAAATGCACTGGGACAGTGGTAGTTATTTGGACTTCAATCACCACATATATCATATGGGCTGTCTAATGTGGCAGATAGGTGGGTTTTGATGTTTATTTTTCAGATTTGGTTTCGGATTTTTTTGTGGTTTTAAACAGAAATGATCCTCATCATATAATCCAAACTTATTTACTTCTTCTATGTTTTTCTCAAAATCTTTTGACCATATATTTTGCTTATTTGGGACTTAATTAATATTTGTTTTTAATTGTTTCAGATTTTTATTTTTTTTTACATATCCTACTTAAAGAAAACTTCCTCAAAATAATAAGCGAAATATATTAGCAGCTGACAATTTTGACTACGTACTCTCTTTCGGACAATCTTCAAACTTTTGACATATTTGTTCGACAATCTTCAAACTTTTGAAGTGTCACTGATGGGGGCAGTTGACATATTTGTTCTACAATTAAACTCCAACTTTTGACATTTATCCGTTTTAGTAGCGCAGTTGTTGACATCATACACTATAATTAATAATATTGACTTTCTCTAAAAAATAAAAATAAAAAAGCTTTGACCTGTTTAACGTTGTACTAGTGGCAACTAGGAACTCTTCTAACTTCTGCCATCGTCAGGTATACTCTCTTCTCTATTTTTGATAACCTAGGGTATTCGGATATGCTTTACACATATTTCAATTAATTTTGAGGGATCAATTTAATCGTTCACTAGCGGGAGGCTGATTAGGACTGGAGCAAAATCCCGTGTGGACGGACCCTATAAGAGTAGATAGTACTTATGAAGTTTCGAACTTGAAACAAATGATGGAGCACTGAAGCAAACCTCTAAGCCTCACAGCCAATCCCGTGGGGTCCCATTTCGTCCTTTTTTGTTCGTGTCTTTATAAAAGTTGTGCATTATTTAAAAAGAAAATTGTAATTTTTTTGAACATTTTTAATTTTTTTTGTAGATCAATTGAAAAGATATAATTGAGCTCTTTTAATTGGGGCACAAAACTTCAAAAGATGAACCACAAGAGTATACTCTTCTTTTTCCAAAAAAAATAGACTTGTTATAAAAAGGGGTCAAACATGTAGGAGATTAATAAGTGAAGCAATCATACAGACACCATTTTAAAACACAATAGTGTTTAGAGCCGTTGAATGCACCTGGATTCAAATACATCCAACAGCTCCGGACACATGTTTTAAAATTGTGTTCCTAGAATTAGAGATTTGTAACAATATTGGTGTTTTCCTTCCGACACTCACGAAATAGTATTTTCTCCTAAACTCTCAAAAGTATTTTGAAGTATGCTTATGACATTTCAAGATATTGATCAAAAGTGTTCTGAATTTTCAAAGAGAAATGCTACATACACTACACATTTTCACTACACCATCCACTACATTCTTTATAGGACTCATTTCGGGTCTATTAAAAAATACAGAAAAATATCCATAAATTTTAAAATAATATTTTAGGGGACCCTGCAAAAAATCAGCTTTAACCGGTATCGGTAAGTATTATTTCTAAATTTATAAGAGTGAAAATGCTCAACTGCGCAGTTTCGAACGTACAAACCCAGAAATAATATTTACCGATACCCGTTAGAGCTGATTTTTTACAGGGCCCCCTAAAATATTATTTTAAAATTTATGGATATTTTTCTGTATTTTTTATTGGACCCGAAATGAGTCCCATAAGGAATATAATGGATGATGTAGTGAAAGTGTGTAGTGTATGTAGCATTCCTGATTTTCAAAAGGGGCAGACCGTAGTGAACATGGACGCCTATTATAGGTCTTGAGGGATAGCTATGGTTGTTTGACATCTTTAATTTTGTCATTCAAAAACTCATCATCTCCAACTGACGCGTCAACTCTTTTCATATCGGTAGTCTATTTGGGTAGTAACTTGGGTTTAAGTATTTTGGGTCTTGGAGTTGGGCTCCAACAAGTTAGTGGACTAGAAGTCAGTCTACACACGTGGTGTTACAACGTCACTTTCATGTCATGTCAAACTTAATTTGTGAAGTTTCATATGAATTAATTGCCAATAAGAATTTGTCCTTTTTGACGGTTTGATTTGAAAAATACACGGAGCCCCGTTAATGGCGTTGGATTTGACATCAAGGTTGATTATGCGGTTCATTTTGATTACAGAAAACCATATACTATTGGGATAATATATATATATATATATATATATATATATAGTTTCACACATTTTGCACATTCAAATACATTTATATGTGGAAAATGGTATGGAACTAGAATGATTAATCCTAGTTTCACCCATATATTATTGGGTTCACTCTACTTCTCCCTAGTGAGCAATTGCTTAGGTGAGTTTGATAGGTAAATTACCCTCTTGCCCTCCCTCTCAAAAAAAATAAATCCTAGTGCCCAACTACGTATAAGTCAATTCCCCTCACTGGATTTGACATATCAACTGCACCTTGGCATGAGAGATGAGAATTGTGGATTCTTCCACCGACTTCAACAATCGCCTATTCGTTATTGTTGTAATCTGAATCATTTTTATTGTAAGACCCGCATAGTAGTATTTCTATGCAAAACATCAGCTTGATTAGACATCAATAGGTGCATCAAATTTTGAACTTCGGTTTATAAAAAGGACGGCGTGATTCTGTATATATAATTATATAGATAAACCATCCATTTTACAAAACGGAATTCAATTTTTAATATACCTATCGATATTGATGCCCAATCAAGTTTATTTTTGTGTGGATACACTACTATGTGGGGCCTACAAGGTAGACGGTTCAAATCAACAATAAACACATGGTAGGACTCAAAAAGGCGGTGGTGGAAAAGTAGGGTTTTCCACCACCGACGAAAAGAACTTAATCTCGAGTGAGTTATGGCTTAGGACAGGATTATTAATCCCGTGGGCGCCCTAGTATGAAAATTTTCGTACATGCAGAGAATTTAGGAAGGATCAAACCCGTAAGTGTTAGGCTTTGAATACAAGTCAACCATCCCTTGTGTTGGAAAAATTATAGAAGTTCAAAGTAAAGGACATCGTATACATATTGACATATTGTGGTGGTTTGGTTGCACTTTATCAGGCAAATAATTAAATTTTCTTCTTTATCACTTCTTTCCACGAACTCGAAGCACAATATTGTTGTATAATTAGTGTCATTTTTTTTTATAAAACATTTTCCCTTGTTGATGATGGGACTACAACAAACAAACAAAGAAAAAGCGTTTTCTTCTTTTCATATTAATTTATCAAGATGTTCGGATTATTTTATGCGTACATTAACAAATCTCTGAAGGACCACTCGCAAATAAAAAGTGTTCTAAAATTCATTTAGTTTAAATTCCTGAATCCCGAGATTAATTAGCTTGACAGCTAGATCTTGATCACCTTTTCACTCTACCTTGCACGTACATCCCCTCTAGTAGAAGTATGTTCTGGCCTTGTAATTAGACGTGGAATCAATCCACACAGATAAGACACAATTTTCAACTTTATTAAGTTTCTCTTATAACCACGAGAACCATTGAACTTAACCCTTTGCAAAATGAATGTGGGCAATAAAACTCACCAACTACTTTCAGAAACATTGGCAAAAAGTGGGGTGATTTCATTACTTTAGATGAAACAACTTCAAACGGGTCTTCTTTTGCAGTTGGAAAGGTGAAAATTCTTACCGGCACTACAAGAAAATTTGCATTAGGTGACAAATAAAAATTGTCACAAATTGCATGTTTTTTGTCACAAATAGTATGCATGACGAAAAAAAATTTGTCAACTAAAGGTTGTCGAGAATTCCTACCTGGTGACGAAATTTGTATTTCGTTATCTATAGTGTCTTTTGACGACAAAAAATTTCATCACGAAAAAATCACTTGGTGACGAAATTTTCTTCGTCACCTATTATTCTTTTGACGACAACATTTCGTCACCAGTCTAATAATTATTTGTCACCCATTTTGCAATTTCGTCACTAATTGTGGCAGGTAATTGATCAAGGTAAATGCATAGGTGACAAAAAAGTTACGTCACCGAAAGAATTAATTAAAAATAATAATGGTGACAAAATATTTTGTCGCCTAAAATTTCAAATTAAAGCCAATCAGTTGTCACTAACACTCTTCTTACAAGACAATATTATCCTATTCATTTTAGAATTCAATACTCATCCAAACAAAGGAATTATACATTACACCATAATAGCCAACTCATCTTCATAAACCAATATAATCATGAACCAAACTAGACATCCATTAACCACAAGAACTATGTATTCTACACCAAATGTGTCCATTCAACCATAGGATCTAAAGCATCAATGTTCCTATGACAAAAACATGAAAGGTGGACAATATATACCATATATGTTCATCATAGCTCGGTAGCATCATTAAAATGAAAAAAGAAGACTCAGAACTTCAACCTAAAAAAGAGTCTTCATAGAAGCATGTATCCAGAAAAGAAGACTCGGAACTTCATCCAAAAAATGAGTCTTCATAGCAGTGTATATCCAAAAAAGAAGACTCGGACCTTCATCCAAAAGAGGAGTCTTCATAGAAACATATATCCAAACAAAAAATCTTTATAGAAGAGCGTATATATACCATCTTCCATGCTACCAACCTTATGCATATTCAATCTGCACACATAAAAAGTAGGATAAAGTATTTTGGTTATGATGTTAATAGAACACAACATTATGGAAACTTAACAATATATAAATGACACAAGTTAGGACCTAACTCAAAATACAACACCAGTACCACGAGGCCTAATAGAAGCAACCAAAAGCAGGAACCAACTCCACCTTAAACGCAAGAGATGCCATAGGACTTCAATACCAATAATTAAGAGCAGACCTCACCCAAAAAACATCATCAAAGATCAACCAAGCGATCCAGAAAATTAAGAGCAGCAACAGCAGACATGAGTAGCCAAAAACCACAATCACACCACTAGATGCAACAGCCGAAAGACAGCAAACAAAGAAGCAGCCCCCCAACAACATAAATCCAGCAACAGAAACAAAGAAACACAAATCAAACATCGCACAAAGCAGCCACAGGACCCATACAAGAAAAGCCGGAAAGCACACTC